>JANRMT010028174.1:64592354-64638056 GCA_026402145.1 Polypterus bichir lapradei | reverse complement strand
CTGTTGTTGTGGTCTAATGATCAAAAGTCTTTGGTTGCTTCCATTAACAGTAATGCAGTCAGTTTCATTATTGTAGCCATAATTGTTTTAATTTGATATTAACATTTTAGACTTTTATTAAAATGTTACCATTAGAAAAATATAGTACATAAAGTGAAAAAAGTTGTTACTGGAAATTACTTTTTCATACTTTTGCAACACTGTATAAATTCATTTCTCATTGATATACAGTATACAGTGGGTATAGACAAGAATCACTCCCTTTGAAAATATTCACATTTAGTTGCTTTAAAGCCTAAAATGAAAACACACCTCTAACTGTTGTTGTTATATATTTGACTTGGATGTTATAGGTTGCATTGAGTAAATAAAGCTGAAAAAATATTTTTGAGTGTGCTTTCAGTTTAGGCTATAAAGCAACAAAATGTGAATTTTTTCAAAGGGGGTGATTTCTGTGTCTTGCTTTGGCCCTGTTCTGGTTTTTATACTACGGCCTTCCTGAATTTAGCTCCTAGGAGACAAACCTATTATGGTTTTTCACTTTTTTTGTTTGAGCAAACCTTAATCAGTGTTATGCTATTATTGTATTTGTTTTTCCCTTGACAGACTGGCAAGCTGCAGATTTTTGATTTGGCTTCGGGAAGAGTGTTAGAAAATATTGATGCTCATAATGGTGCACTGTGGTCAATTACTTTGTCTCCAGATCAGGTATTTAATATTTGCTTTATAATATCTTCGGAACAAATCCTTCAGTTTTATTAACAATGAAAAATAAAACTTTCAAAATGTATTTTAATAGAATGTCAAAATAAATAGCTTTCTTAATTATTAGTAAAAGTAGTTATTTATATGTGCATGGTAATTTATTTTCTAAAATTGAATTGTTAAGTTAGCTTGGTTTTTCCTCCTTTCAGTAAAAAAGTTTTGAGCTTCTATTTCTAGTTTAACAGTGTTGTTTTTTTTTGTCATTTCTCCTAAAAATCAGCGAGGGATTGTAACCGGTGGTGCAGACAAAATGCTGAAGTTTTGGGATTTGGATCTTGTAACAGATGAAACTTCAGGTCAAAACTGGTAAGAGTCTTGTGAACTTTTAAGAATTTCTGCATGTTTACATTGCTGACGTTACACTCATCATGCGCAAAACACTTTATTCTGTAGTTTGTTTTTGCATTAAAAACAAACTCTTGGTTAATTTATTTTGCTTATTGAAACAGTGTTGTAAAAGTAGAATGTCATCATCCTAGTTAACTTTAATGATGCCCATTTCTAAGCAATCAGTGTTAATACTGGGGAAGAAAAGCAGTTTACAAAAATTGGAACCAAAATGCAGCTGTTTATATATCTGATGATTTTTTTTTCTTCAGCAAACGGCTTACTTTGAATCATACAAGAACACTGAAGTTGGATGAGGATGTCTTATGTGTTCGTTACAGCCCTGATCAGAAACTACTGGCTGTCTCACTATTGGACTGCACAGTAAAAATCTTTTACACAGATACACTCAAGGTAAGAAAAATAATGAAAGTTGAGAAGCCTTTGATTTTTATTTTCATGTCACTCTCCCATCCTTTCCAACTATTCTCTCAAACAGTGACATTTTCAAGCCGCTTGTTCAATGCAACATAATTTAGTGGTACTTTATATTTAAAGCAGCTTGAAGAGATACGCACATATTTAGTCTTAAACATTCAGTAAAGCCAATGTCACATTACATGACTTTTTGTTATGGGGGACGTCAGATTTGCTGATCACAGTAGCTGATCTCATCGCTGCCCCAAGTCAAATTATAAGACTGAAAATCGTAGCCCATGTCACATTTACCAACCGAGCGCCAATCTTTCAGTGAAGTAGTGCTTGCTCTTTTTTGTGACAGGCAATATTACGTTGCCTGACAGTGCAGTACTTTACAAAGGGTTAGCAGGTGCAGGGAGTTCAGCAGCAATCTCTGCCTCTTTAATTCTTATTCCATTTGGTTATTGCATGTAAAATATGAGGCATTAGCTGAACTTCTCTTCTGTTTATGAGTTTCAAAACACCCGTATTCCTTATTCCTCGTCACTATATTCTATGTATTGTACTTTCAGATGAGCGTTCATTAGACCATTTGGTTGTCACCTCTCCTTCAAACACAGCCTGCCTCTCCGTCTAACGAGAAGATCAGACTTACGTGATTTTTATCCTAGCCTGTTACAGACTATTTGGTCTCAGTCGTAGGGCAAGTCTTATTAGACAATCTGATTTGCAGCAGTGTGTTGCTGTCTGCCTCTGACTGGCAGAGGTTATGTAAATGAAGTCTTCTAATGTGACATAGGCTTAATTGAAATTGAGCTTTTCTCTATTCTGTAAGCTGTAAATGTTCTTTTATTATTTACTAGTCACTTTTCTGTCTTTGTACTAATCTATGAAAGTAGCTGAAAGCAAGACCTTCCCACATCCCAGTGTGTTCTTTCTAAAAGCAACCAGCCTTCATAAAGAAAGAAATGTGTGTTGATAATGATGCAGGGCACAATTTTGAATTAGCGATTTATTTAGTAATTTATCTGTAGCATGTCTAGTAACATTGCATCATGAAAAGGGTCTTGCCAAGCTTTTCAGTTATGATAGATGTTAGGGATACCATAAGTGAAAGGCAAACTTTAGTATTGCAACTGTCCATTAGGATTACCAGGTAAATGTGGCACTTTGATGGTAAATTATAGAGTGACCAGGTATTCTAAGTCCCAAATGGGACACTTGTGTAGCATGCTTTCCGATACATAAAGACTATGTCGTCATCAGAGCACAGGAAGAAAAACACTTTCACAAACACAGATATGATTTTACACAGTGTCTGAAGTGGAAATAAATAAATGCTGGCACACTCTGATTTTTATGTGCCTCCTCCTTATGATGCTGTTAAGATTTAACACAAGTTGTTAATCAAGTAGGGTTACAGTTTCATGTGTGCTGTTCTACATGTACTGTGGTAATGTTTGTTTTGGTGAATTAATGTTTTTGGCACTGAAAAACTTTTATTAGACGGGTAACCTGTTAAAACCACAATATTTGAATATTCTTGACGGCCTGAAATTGGGACTGTTGCTATTATCGGGGACATTCAGGGAAACAATGAATCACTATAAACCTCAGATAATGAAGTTGTGAGGTTTGTTTTGTGTAGGGTTAATACTGAGTAAAGATTTATTTACTCTGCATAATGGCTTACATGCCATAGGGTACTTCATTTATATCTAGATAACCTTTTGTTTTCCTTGCTTGCATTTTATACTTTTATGGTTAGGAAGATCATTTAACTTAACCTGATATGGCTTAAAGCATTGGGAGGAGTGCAATGCTGATGTGCTGGTTCTCTTTCATTTGTGCTCAAGCAGAAAGAGAAGACATTATAAAGCAGAAACAATTTGCTGATGCAGAAGTTTACACGCAGCAGCTAGACCTGAATGTGCGGGCCTGTGCAAACAGCATGTAACCACGATTAATCTTCTACTGCCACTCATATAGTGTGCTGGTGTTTTATTAACTTGTGTTGGGGATTTGTTTGCTGTCAGTATTGGCTATCAAAGGTGAAAAAGAGAGGAATATACAAAATTATATAAGTTGCTATTAACCACTTTCAAGGTAAAACTGAAACGGCAAAGTATTTTATACTTGATGTCACATAGACTATTTTTCTGTTTTAAAATAGATGACTTTGCAGAATCACTAACACATTTCAGTGTGAGATTTCAAATTTTAGAACTTGCACAGTTTGAGATATTTTAACAAAAACTCCATCAGGCATTACAATATTAGCTATCAGAAGAAGCATGCAACTTTTTGAGAGTGTGAACTGTACAGGAAATTTGTAATGCAGTTGGGTAGTGGTTCTCAATCTTTAAGCCCTTGCAACCCAGTTTTACCTACTAATGTTCATTGCCAACCCACTGGGGTTTCCCATATGCAGAAATTGAAGTGCAACATGGTTGAGGTTGATCATGGGGTATGTGTTCCTCTTGGTGGAAAAGCATTATTTTAAAAGGGAACTAAAATTGTAAAAATCAACGAGCAGGGGGATTTATGGAGCATGGGCCCCTTGGTGAAACAGGCTTGATTAGAAATGGGGGGGAAAAAATGTTGCATTCCACAGTTAGAACATTAGAACTATCTAGACGAGAACAGGCCGTTCAGCCCAGCAAAGCTCACCAGTCCTATCCCATTTAATTCTTCTAAAAAAAAACAAAAAAAAAACCATCAGGACTAGTTTTGAAAGTCCCTAAAGTCTTAACTGTCTACCACGCTAGCTTATTCCAAATGTCTATAATTGCCCCCTTCAGTGAAACTCTGTTATTGCGTTTTTTGTTTTTTTTTTGTTTTTCTTTTGCTTTTTTTTATATTATAAATAATGTGCTTATGATGCAAAGATGGTGACTTGCAAGCAGTGTCCAGAGGTTCAGAAACACTGGTATAAATTGACACACTAAAGTGACAAGATCAGCAGCAACAGTCATCAGGTTCGACGTACCCTCCACCTAGAAGTCATGTAATGTGACAGTGGCTTAATTTTTTAATCTCTGATAATAGTAGTTTACGTGGTAAAAAATTCTTTATACATGCATTTATATATCTTTGGTATTCTTTTGTTTTACAGTTTTTTCTCTCTCTTTATGGACATAAGCTTCCAGTTCTCTGCATGGACATTTGTCATGTAAGTAACTTAACACTGCAGGAAACACATTCTTATTGAAAATTAAAAGAAAGTAACCAATAGTAAACAAGTAAACCTTGTAAAAAATTTTTTTTAAATATTTAGTTTAATGAGCAAGTTATTATATGCATACACTAGGAAGATAATTGAATAATGAGAGATGGAGTTAAATGAAGGTTTGCAGATGTCCACCTACAGTATATCTCCCTAAGTCACAGGCTTTATACATTTTAGCTAGTGTGCATTAATACTTGATAAGAATAAGGGAATTGCTTGGTGACATGTAATTAACGTAAGAAAATGTATTTAGCAATATTGATCCAGATTTTTGTTCTGTGCAGTCTTCTAATGAAGGAGATGCATATAGAAAATGGAATCATTTGAATTGTACAAAGTAACCTGAACCTAAAACAGGATGATAATTGTTCCTACCATTTTATTTTCAGGACAGCACATTGATAGCCACAGGGTCTGCAGATAGGAATGTAAAAATATGGGGTCTAGATTTTGGAAACTGTCATAGATCTCTTTTTGCTCATGATGACAGGTAAGATGAACTTAAGAAAACGTAATTATGCAAAAATCAAATCACATCTGTGCATATTTTAGTCTAGTCTAAGTTAATTTGTGTTTTAGCTAGATAAATCTGTTGCAACAAAATGTTTAGCCTTTTAGACAATATCCACACAATAATCCAGTTACCATTTTAATTTTTGTATGTCTCTTAAGCGTAAAACCATTTTAAAGTTTTATTCAGTGACCACCTTTGTATCACAAGAATTTATCCTGCCACATGTTGTTTGGCTCTCATATTGCCACGCTGTGTGTCTTTTGTGTGGCATTTGCATACTTCTTGTTCCTGTGGCGCTTTAAGTGGCAAAGTTAAAATGTATCTGAATGTTTCCGAGTTAACAATTTTTGTAAATGTATTTCTTACATAACTCGATACTTGTCTCATATTCCAGTCTCATATTAAGACTATTAACAGAACAGCATTTTTTCATCTTAGTAGTATTGTAAAAATATGATCTATTCCATCTTTGAGGGATGCTGAAACATTGTAATACATGCAATTTGCTTCTTTCCAATCTTGATTATTGTAATGCCATTTTCTCCAGTCTTCCTTGTTGTGTTAATAGAAGTCTTCAGCTTGTTCAGAATGCTGTGGTTAAAATCCTGACAAAAACAAAAAAAATGTGATCCCATAACGCACATTATAGCTTCCCTTCATTGGTTGCTCCAGTACAAGCTAAAGATGATTTTTAAAGTTCTTCTTTTCATGTATAAGACCTTGCTTGGACTTACCACCACCTTTACTTAGCTGAGCTAATAACACCATACACTCCTTTACATCCTCTACACCCTCTTAATACTAGTCTTTTGATCATTCCCTCAGTTTCAAAAAACAAAAATCAGCTGGTCACAGTCTATTTGTCTCATGTGCACCTTATATTTGGAATGGCCTTATGTTATGTGTTAAAGAAGCACACTCAGTTGATATTTTTAAATCAAGACTAAATACCTACCTTTTAAACCTTCATTACAACCTGTCTTAGAATTCAGTCCAATCTATCATCTTTGAAACATTCTCTAAAATGTTTATACTATTATTTTTTTTATTACTTTTAAACATCCCTTAACATGGTGTTTTTAAAGTCATTTTATTTAAAATGTTATTTAATATTCCTTCAACATTGATGTTGTTTTATTTTAACTTCTGTTTTTATTTGTTTACTTTATATTTTGTCCCATGTATTCTTATTTGTATTGTGTATTGGGACCATGCTGCATGGTGAGTCTGGATATAGGTGACACAAAAATGTATACTTAAGTTCTTTCCAAGCTAAATTAGTTATAACTGTACCCTTAAAGAATCCAACTGACCTAATATCTTTGGACTATGAAAAGAGCCTGAGGTTTGTGGAGTAATCCTACTATTGCTAGTGGTTGGTTTACATAATGTATTGCTTGCTTGTGCTGAGAAATATATTAAACAGGACAAACTGGTTTATGCATTATTATTACACAATGGATTCAAGACTGGCTGATTTCTAAATTGTGGCAAGAAAACCCAATAGAATTAGATATTCATATTACTGACCGTTTTTGGAAAAACTTCATTTTGCAATCTTTAGCTGTTGGTTTGTTCTTGCTTTTCAGTGTCATGTTCCTGCAGTTTGTACCGAAAACTCATTTGTTCTTTACTGCAGGAAAGGATGGGAAAATTAAACAATGGGATGCTGATAATTTTGAGCAAGTTCAGGTGCTGGAGGTAAGCGTACATTGTGATAAGAGAGCAATTGTATTCTTGTAGCCCTTTTAACACATACTAACATTTCCCTGAATTTACTGTTAGACTGTTGGGATGGACCCACGCAAGAACAAAGGCAAGTCAAAGATCCTGGTAAAAGTGAACTGGCAATTTTCTACACCTAATGTAATTAGAAATTGAATGGGTTAGCATATAATACATTTTATTTATGTAGAGTGCATTTCCCAGGCTCAAAGTGTATCACAGAAATTCAAAATGAACAACAGGGCATATGAATCATTGGATACAAATAATGTCTGCATAAAGCACTAAATAAAGATAAATGCACAATATGCAAAGCATTGAAATAGAATAAGAATCAGTAAACCAGAATGAAATACAAAATAGTACTATGAATTAATTGAGTCGGCTGATCTCATTAATTTAGGGAGATTGTTACAAAGTCTGGGTGCTAGAATCAGTAGACCTTAGTGGCCGAACAGGAACATGGTGGTGAATGACATTACTGATGTAGTCCAGTTCAAGGCCATGTAAAACTTTATAGGTTTTTAATAGAATATTATACACAATCCTATTAAGAAACCGAGATCCAATTAAATTGTGGAGCAGGATCGGTTTGATATGCTGACTGTTGCTGGTCTGTGTAAGGACTCTTGCAGCAGAATTCTGAACCAGCTGAAGCTGTGATAACTGATTAGAAAGGGGCACCTTTCAGTCAGGAGTTATAGTAGTCGATGCAGGATGTGATAAAAGCATGAACAATTTTCTCAGTGTTGGAAAAGAAGAGGAATGAGCGAACACGGGATATGTTACGGAAATGAAATTAAGAAAGTTTCTTAATGTGATGAATGTGGGTAGTATAAGAAAGTTATGAATCAAAAGTGACACCAAGATTCCTAGCAGAAGAAGGTCTGATGACATCATCACCAAGGACGATTGAAAAGGAGCTCATGTTATTAAGTTTAGCTTTAGTTCTAATTAACATGACCTTGGTTTTTTTGCAGTTTCTTGTTACATTTCATCCAGGTTTTAATTTCACTGATGCAAGTTGTGAGCTGAGAAAGCTTTGAAGAACTTTCAATTATAACATTTAAAATAGATCTGAATATAATCTACATAGAAATGATAACCCAGTTCAAAGTTACTAATAATATGGCCAAGGGGAAGCATGTAGATACAGAACAGCAGAGGACAGAGTGTACAATATACTCAAACATTTTAGACAATGTAAGTAAAAGATGAGCCAAAAATGGTTCAGATTGTCAGCATCAAGGTCAGACTTTTTTAATGGTGGGGTTACAGATGCAGTTTTCAAAGTAGCTGGCACAGAGCCTGTGTCAAGGGATATATTTACTATTGTCATAACAGTTGGGATTATAACATTAGGGCAGGATTTGAGAAGTGTGGTGGGGATGGTGTCCACTATACAAGTAGTAGGCTTCATCTTACTGACTAGGGGCCTAATGTATAAATGGTATGTACAAACAAAAATGTTGCCTACTCACATTTCCATGAACACTTCGAGATTTATAAAATCTAAATTTGGTGTAAAGCCATGAACATTTTCACCGCAGTCTTACACCGTGTGTGCAAGTTTCTGCTTGGTTTTGCAGACAGGCAGCACCCAGCGTCAAAAGCAGTGCTACTGTTTCTGTGTTGTTTCCCTTTTTCATATTCGCGTCCATGATGCAGGATTTCTCAAATACACCAAAGTTAATTGCATATTGTTTACAAATTTAATTCAGTTGATTGTAATCATTCTGTAACAGTATAATGGTGCACAGAATGGCCAAACTATTCCAACTTTCATAGCTGATTTTGTATTGTTAGAAGACATTGCAAATGGAAGAATTAAACTAGAGTGCATATTTTTATAGATGATGAGGAATTGTGCTCTACCTGCTCCTTTGCAAGTTCTGTCCACTCTTGGGTTTTTAGCCACAGGAGCTTTTTAATGTGAACTTGCTGACCGATCGGGTATTTCACAATCATCAATGAGTCATACCATGCCATCTGTTTAGGATGGTATTATCTGCTTGTCATCCAGATATGTAAGATCTCCTTACACTGTGGTTGAACTGGGAAACATCAAAGCACAATTCGCAGCAATGTCCGGCTTCCCAAATGTAATTGGAGCAGTTAACTGCACACACATGGCTATTGCAATGGTGATAGACAAGTTACATCAGCCAGGGATGAATCACCAAAAGAATGAGCTGGCATTACTTCATCTATAGCAGGTGCACATTTAAAAAGTGCAACTTTGCACTCTTGCATGCATTTTTTTTCCAACTAGTGCAGCAAAACGCAAGTAGTCCCTTTAAGGATAGCAAGTCACCTCAAAGAGACATGTAAAAAGCAGAGAATCTATCTGTTGTGCTGCTCGGTGTGGATGCTGCGCTATAAAAGCGCCTTCAGAGAATGAATTTGCTTATGTAAATGGAAAGCATTTTCCATTCTATTAATGTGCTGCTCCATGGTCCACAGAAAGTGTGTCGCATTGTGCAAGCTTGTAGCGTGCTGCATAATGTGGCACACAATCATGGCTTGCTCGTACCTGAAGAGATGCAATATGATGAACCTGATCATGACCCACCAAAGGATCAGCCAAATCAGGCAGTGCTACAACTTTGTTTGAATGTAATTAGCAGAATGTAAAAACGGGTAATCGGATGCAGCATTTATTTTTAAACCAGCTCATTTAATTTGTGGTCAATATCACATAATACAGCCCTTAAATTTCTTAGTCCATTGGCCACATCTCTTAAAGCATCCACTATTGCATTTTGTGACTCCAGAACAGCATCCTTCAGCACATGACAAGATGGTCGCCCAGTGGTTTCCGAGGCAGAGATGTGTGAACAACCAGCACCCGAAGATGTGCTGGGCACAGCAGCATCATCACCACGTGGGTTCGTGTCCTTGGCACGGTTGTTAGTGTTTGTAAAATTTTATGAAACAGAATAAATAGATGGTGGGCTGTGGATCGCCTTTTCACATCGACTTCGATATCTGACTTCTTTTTTTTTTTTTGGGCACCGTACAACTTTCTGAACTTGAACTTTTGAGTGTATCCATCACTCTGTATGTCTTGATCAACTTTGCTCTGTTGCTTATACCACTGCTTAAGCCAACAAATAGTACGTTTTTCCTTGCCTCCATTTTGCATTCGCTGAAATTCTTCTTTTTTCTATGTGCTGTTGCCATTGTCTTTTAACAAAACACCAAACTGAAGAGGCTATTTATATTTATTTGCATATTCAAATGTGCAAAATTCTTGGAGGAGTCGGGATGGGGCTGTATGCGTATGCACGTGTGTTTAAATTTCGTTTTCTTTTGGATTTATAAATAGAAAGTTAGTGGAAATTTTTATGCATCTGGATTTTTTGTGCATACGCACATTTCCAGTTTTCTTCATACGCTGTGTTTTAGTGTGAATCCTATGCACGGTGTTATACATGAGGCCCCAGGTCATTAAAAAGTGTAGATGAAACTGGTGAGAATTTGGAGCTGGATGAAGATGAACGTAAGAAAAAATATAAAATGATGGTCAATTTATATTAGTTGAATTATTTAGCTTTTTATTTTTATCAAGGAAAAAGAAAAGGAGTGTTTTACAGTCTTCAGTGGAAGAGATGATTGAACCAGATGCAGATTGAAGTAGTTTATTAACCACAGAGAATAAACCCTCGGCTATCGTGGCCACTATCTATTATTTATTGTGCCATAGTGTGCGTTCTTGGCTGCAGTTAGTTTTATCTCTGTAAGCTCTTTGATGGTTGGAGAAAGCCCGCGTGTGCATATTGCGGATAGTCTTGCATGACATTCTCTCAAGGTATCAGCTAGCTGCTTTCATAGACCGTGAGTTGAATTATACCATTAGAACACTCTAGATGAGAACAGGCCATTCAGCCCAACAAAGCTCGCCAGTCCTATCCACTTATTTCTTCCAAAAAAACATCAAGTCGAGTTTTGAAAGTCCCTGAAGTCTTACTGTCAACAACACTACTTGGTAGCTTATTCCAAGTGTCTATCGTTCTTCGTGTAAAGAAAAACTTCCTAATGTTTGGGCAAAATTTACCCTTAACAAGTTTCCGTGTCCCTGTGTTCTTGATGAACTCATTTTAAAATACAAGTCTCGATCCACTGTACTCATTCCCTTCATAATTTTAAACACTTCAATCATGTCACCTCTTAATCTTCTTTTACTTAAACTGTATAGGCTCAGCTCTTTTTAATCTTTCCTCATAATTCAACTCCTGTAGCCCTGGAATCCGCCTAATCACTCTTCTCTGAACCTTTTCTAGTGCTGCTATGTCCTTTTTGTAGCCTGGAGACCAAAACTGCACACAGTACTCAAGATGAGGCCTCACCAGTGCCTTATAAAGGTTGCGCATAACCTCATTGGACTTGTACTCCATGCATCGTGCTATATATCCTAACATTCTGTTAGCCTTCTTAATGGCTTCTGAACACTGTCGGGAAGTTGATAGCTTAGAGTCCACTATGACTCCTAAATCCTTCTCATAAGGTGTACTCTTGATTTTCCGACCGCCCATTGTGTATTCAAACCTAATATTTTTACTTCCTATGTGTAATACTTTACGTTTACTGACATTAAATTTCATCTGCCACAAATCTGCCCAAGCCTGTATGCTATCCAAGTCCTTCTGTAATGATATAACGGATTCCGAATTATCTGCTAATCCACCTATCTTGATATCATCTGCAAATTTAACCAGCTTGTTACTTATATTCCTATCTAAATCATTTATATATATTAAAAATAGCAGCGGCCCTAGCACTGACCCCTGTGGAACACCACTCTTAACATCGGCCAGTTCTGATAAGGTTCCTCGCACCATCACTCTCTGCTTCCTGTGTCTGAGCCAATTCTGCACCCATCTAAAAACATCACCCTAAACTCCCACTTCTTTTAACTTGATGCCCAACCTCTCATGTGGCACCTTATCAAATGCTTTCTGGAAGTCCAGATAAATAATATCATAAGCTCCACTTTGATCGTATCCTTTTGTTGCCTCCTCATAGAATTCCAGCATGTTAGTAAAACACAACCTCCCTCTTCTGAACCTATGCTGACTGTTCAGAATAACTCCTGTCCTTGCCATGTGTTGCTCAATCTTATCCTTAATAATTCCTTCCATTAATTTTCCTGTGATGCATGTTAGGCTTACTGGCCTGTAGTTGCTTGGATCTGCCCTGTCACCCTTTTTATATAATGGGATGATATTTGCCATTTTCCAGTCCTTCAGAATCTCTCCAGTGTGCAGTGACTTCCTAAAAATATGTGTCAAGGGTTTATATATGTACTCACTAGCCTCCTTAAGAACACAAGGATAAATATTATCTGGTCCTGGTGATTTGTTTGATTTCATCTTATTTAATCTGAGCAGCACTTCTCCCTCTACAATTTCCAAATCCCACAGTACCTCCTTAGTAGTCGCGTTTACCTCTGGGAGGCTGTCCACTTGCTCACTTGTAAACACCTCAGAAAAATGTATGTTTAGGGCATCTGCTATTTCACTGTCTGTATCTTTAAATTCCCCTTTACTATTACTGATGCACTTGACCTCCTCCTTGACTGTTCTTTTACTACTAAAATACTGAAAGAATCTCTTGGGGTTTTCTTTCGCCTTATCTGCTATATTCCTTTCTGTCTTGGCCTCCCTGATATCCTTCTTAATGGTTGCCCTCATGTTCTCATATGCTCTACGATTCATTTTGCAGTCATTAGTCTTAGTCTAGTTTCCTATTAATTCCAAATTTAGGTATGTATCTGTCCTGCATTACATGTAAAACCATTTTTAAACCTGTTCCACTGCTCCTCAGCTGTCTCCACACTTAACAGCTTATCCCAGTCTATCCTACTTAGACTTTGTCGCATCTGCTCAAAATTAGCCCTACCAAAGTTCAACTTAACAATTTTAGTCTTTGCATTTGCACTCTTACACTGAGAATTGTATTACATTATGGTCACTTAACCCCAGTGGTTCAATCACCTCTACACCCTCAATTCTATCCTGATTATTACAAAATACTAAATCCCCGTGTTGGTGCTTTAACATGCTGTGTTAAAAAACAGTCACTGATTACTTCTAGAAACTCTTGCTCTTGTGCTCCTCCACAATGTTATCCCAGTTAATATTTGGATATTTAAAGTCCCCCATGACTATAATATCTCCCTGTAAACTTGCCTTTTTGATATTACTAAAAAGATGTGTGTTGAAATTACTGTCTGAATTGGGTGGTCTATAACACACTCCTAAAATAAGACCTGTTTCCCTAATATTTTCCAGGCAAAGCCACATGTCCTCACTAAGATTTAACATTTAAACCCTGTTTGGCATAAACAGCAACCCCACCTCCTTTTCTGTTCTGTCTATCTTTCCTAAAAAATGTGTATCCATCTATGTTACACTCATCCCCGTCTTTGTTATTTAGCCAGGTTTCCGTTATTGCTATAATATCATAATTATGCTCTGCTACATACAACTCCAACTCACTTTACCTTACAGTGGTGTGAAAAACTATTTGCCCCCTTCCTGATTTCTTATTCTTTTGCATGTTTGTCACACAAAATGTTTCTGATCATCAAACACATGTAACCATTAGTCAAATATAACACAAGTAAACACAAAATGCAGTTTTTAAATGATGGTTTTTATTATTTAGGGAGAAAAAAAATGAGTGGGCCAAAATTCCTCCAGAGCGCTGTAAAAGACTCATTGCAAGTTATCGCAAACGCTTGATTGCAGTTATTGCTGCTAAGGGTGGCCCAACCAGTTATTAGGTTCAGGGGGCAATTACTTTTTCACACAGGGCCATGTAGGTTTGGATTTTTTTTTCTCCCTAAATAATAAAAACCATCATTTAAAAACTGCATTTTGTGTTTACTTGTGTTATATTTGACTAATGGTTAAATGTGTTTGATGATCGGAAACATTTTGTGTGACAAACATGCAAAAGAATAAGAAATCGGGAAGGGGGCAAATAGTTTTTCACAGCACTGTATTTTTGATACTTCTAGCATTAAGGCAAGCTATTTGCTTAGAATTTACATTACTATGCATTTTTATTTCTACACTATTGTTTGTTCCATGTATAGATCTAAACCTGGCCTGTCCTAAACTCCCTGCCCCCCCATTCCCTAGTTTAAACAATCCTCAACTAGCCTACACATATGCCTCCCCAATACATTGGTGCCTCTCCAGTTCAGATGTAACCCTTCACGGCGCAACAGGTCCCATCTGTTCCAAAAGAAGTCCCAATGCCCCATAAACCTATACCCTTCTACCCTGCGCCAAGATTTGAGCCACGTGTTAAGCCTTCTAATCTCCTCAATCTTAAATGGACTGACGCGTGGCACAGGCAGAACTTCAGAGAAGACTACCTTGTCAGTTCTACTCCTCAGCTTGGCACCTAACTCTTTGAATTTGGATCGCAGAACTGACAGGCTACCCTTACGTATGTCATTTGTTCCAACGTGGACAATGACAACTGGATCCACCCTCGCTCTGGCCACGAGCCTATCCACCCTTCCAGGGAGGTCTCCCACCTGTGCTTCCGGAAGGCAACACACCGTGAGAGACTCTCTCTCTCTGGAGCACACCTGAGCTTCAATTCCCCCTAATGATCGAGTCCTCAACTATCACTACCTCTCTCTTTTTGGGAACTGGTTTTGAGGTGGCCCGTTGGGGCTCCTCAACCCTGCCTACCACCTCAGAATTATCAGAGTCACCGTCCAGCTCCGCAAGGACATGATAACAGTTTGATACTTCTAATTCTGGGGTTGATGCCCCCGGACAGTGTGCACCCTTTACCTTACGCCTTGTGACCGTGACCCACCTATTCCTACCTGTTTGGTCTGGAATCTCCTCCCACACCACCTTGGGGGTGCACACTATCTCTCTAAAGGACACCTGGGCCAAGTTTGCCAATTCTCTATTACAACGCAGGTCAGCCAACTCCTCCTCCAATTCAGCGACTCTGAGCTCGAGGTGCTGAATCAGCTGGCATCTCTTGCAGATGTAGCCCTGATAGACATCTGGCTCTTCCAAACCATCATCTAAAAAGTCCAACATCCAACAAGACTTGCATTGCACTGGCCTCATTATTAAAATTTGATATGGGATTACTAAACTGCCTTAACTTTTTTTTTTTCTTTAAATTAAATTAAATTTCTTCTTCTTTCAGCTGCTCCTTAACTTAAATGGTAACACTAAGATCTGCTACAGATTATTTTACACCTTTTCCCCTTAAGCTCCTGTACTGTTCTCCCTCTCAGCTGCCTGCTATTTGCCTTTCTATGAGGTTAACTTTACTTTTCTCTGTCTCTTCTCCTAACTTTGTGCTCCTCTTACTTAAAAGCTCTTCACTCGCACTGTTTGTATTCCCCCGTATTAATGAACCAATACGCTGTCGCCCACTTAACTGTTCTACCTCTGGACCGCTAAGGACAGTTTAATCTAAAATAAACAAATAAATAAAACTTTACTACCTTATTTGCTCCTACTGCACCTTGTGCCTGATCTGCGTCTTAACGCTGCCGCTTACCTGCGCACTGCTGAGCTTCCACCTTTTACTGCTTTGAAGTCAGCCGCGGCCTTTTCTTCTTTTCCTTTAAACTAAGGAATCGCAGTTACGACGACACGGTTATTTACTTACAAATGCCGATATCAGTTACTGCTGCTTTCTACCCTGCCTCCTCGATGCTAATTCAAATACAGATAACAAGAATAGGTACAAGTACAAATAACTTTTCCAAGAGCACTTCTAAACACCCAGCTGCTTTTGCTCTTGTGCGAGCGGAAAAAGAAAGCAAAAAAAAAAACCCCTTCTAAAGGGAAAAAAAGCTTTATAAATTCCCACACGGTTCCTTAGCGGCAACCAAAACCCAAGTTTTTAAGAGCAAAATGTATTTTTTTTATTTAAATCTCACACCACAGAACAAACGAACAACTCTCAACAGACTCTAGCGTTTGCAAAGCACACGTCAGCACAAAGCACATGTCAGCCACGTGATCCAATCCCTCAGCCTAAAACTAAACTAAACATTTTATGGAAAACTCCTTATGTTTCAAAGGAGCGATGCTATCTAGTGCTGAATGAAGGTCGGAGTTGTAGTGACTAACAAGACTATGGAATGTGGATGGAATAGGGGAAGACAGAAAAGGATCTGAAATGGATCCAACAAGAATAAAGTGACAGATATTTTTAAGGTTTCTGAAAGATATTAGACATTTACAGCTAAGAGCAGGAAGACGTGTTGAGACAGTAAAAAGCACTGCTTTATAGTCAGAGAAGCCCAAGTTAGTGTTGCAAGTGTTGTCAACAGATAATCTAGATGTACCAATGATATCTAATATGTGGCCAAGTAGGGTTAGGAATTAATTTGTCAATTCATTCATTCGTCAATTAAATTCATTTTTTCAGCACGCATGAAATATAATCAATGTGGATATTAAAGTCATTTAGTAGAATAACTGTCTAGGAAAGAGAACTTAAATGAGAGAGTAATTCAGTCAGATCAGATAAAAAAGGCCCATTGTAATCCGGAGGATGACAGAGAATAAGAAGTCAACTATGTGACCAGAGTTGTAGAGCCAGACACTCGGAAGGACAATGGACATTCAATTGGGATTGTTTTGATGTTTAGCTTAGATCTCGCAATTGCAGTAAGCACCCCCTTGCCCCACCTTATCTTGAGCTGCAAGCTGAAACACAACCAGCTCTATTACACAAAGAAACTCATTTGGGTTTTCTCCAGTTTCTGTTAAACATAATATATTGAGTTTGCAGTCTGTAATGAATTCTGACATTGCCAGTGCTTAGCCATTGATAGCCTTTGTGTTAAGGCTGAAAATTCATTGTGCCCAGATCCAAATCCAGAGTTTATTTCAATGTAGCTCCAATTTGGCACAGTGACACCCTTATTCCCAAAACAGGACAGTGTTGTCCAAAAGTGCTGCTGGGTGATGGTGATGTCCTGATCCATGGTGTATATATGTCAGACACTGCACAATACCAATGTCTTTCAGGATATTCCAGTCTGATCATTTGCTCTGGACAAATTGTTTAATGTGCACTAGTTTATCTGAAGAGTATTTCAGCTAAAGCAAGTACTTAATTGAGAAATAGGAAACTGACTAAGAAGCAGAGTAGCACAGTGGGGAACTTTAGATGGGAGGAGCACTGGTGAGTGACTACAAGAATGCAGGAAGAGTCCTGAACAAAGACAAACCAATGCACATAAAGATAACTACCAAAACTTGGAGGTCCCAGTGCACAACCATGGGCATGTGTGATTGTCCTAGTGCCACCAAATGTCATGTCAAACAAATGTCATAAAACACAGCATGAAGTACACAAAAAGGCAATCAAATTGGCCTGCAGGGCCACCACATCCATAAAAGATTTCAGGTGAGTGAAGCATCAGTTCATTTCTGTATTTGATGCACATACTGACAGTGCTCGCAGAGATCCAGTATGTCATAGAAAATGGAATGGGTGAGCACAGGTGTCAATGAAATGAATGATATTGGCACTTAGTGGTAGAAACTGAGCTTTCAGAACAGCATTTGGATTTTGCCATTGCTGTTTACCAACATTTTTTAGAGAAAAACAAAAACTTGGGGGTGTTCGGGTATGTTGTTTCATCTTCCTCAAATAACTATATTAAAAAAACACAAACAAACAAACAAACCAGACACAAATGGTAGACAATTATGCTGGAATTGTGTTAGTGATATGGGGAGGGTGAGACATACAAGGCTGTTTGTTTTCACTTAAAGAAATGCTTTAAGTATGATTCTATTTTAAAATGATGTGTTTTTTCATTTCAAATCAAATTTTACTATCAACAGTAGCCTGTAGAATATGCAGATAAAAAAGGTACTTTGGGGAAAAATAGTACCATTTTTCCTCATTTAAACCTGGGACAATAAATTCAGATTGTGGTGGGCCACATTGGTGAAAGGCTTTCGAATTCAGCCACTTTTGTCAATTAGCAGCCAAATGGAACTTTGTTGCCTAGATTTTAATAGACTTGCTTTTTCAGAGTCAGAAGATTCCCACCCCACCCAATTGAGCAGCAGCCAGACAATAATTGGACACAAAGTAAGCCAACAGATGACTACCTAACATGCACCTACAGTATGTGTCCATCATACAATATTTAATATTTATTTTAACAAAATAAAACAGTAAAAGTCTGAGGAATATTGATCTGATCTGGATAACAAAATATTCAGGTTCTGCATTCAGGAAAATTGAAAATCATCAGTTTTAAATGGATATAATGTTAGATAGTGAGAGCTGTAAAAAGTCACAGAGTTAAAGAATGGTTCTAATTAATGACAAGAACTGGCTTCTTATTAAGAAACTGGTTGAAGTGAAAATGTGTAGTCCTCAAGGAACTGATTTTGAGTCCATTAGCACTAGAATTACCAGAGCCTATAAAAACCATAAATCTGCCCCACCTTAAATCCCTTCGCACCTCTCCATCAGCCTCTTTTGTCTTGTAAATATGTCGACCAACACAAGCAGCCTGCTATACCATGCATTTCATGTGTGTTCCATGTCTATAACAATCTATGTAAACACATCTTTAAAACAGAAACATTTTTCATGTTTTAGTAATAAATGACAACATCTCAACATGAACATGAGCTCTTGTTATTGCTGTTTCTTTACTTGAGACCAGAGTGTAGTACAAATGCTGTTGATGATGAAAGCTTGTGGGTCACACTGGTGTATGTGTCAACATGGAAATTCTAGTAAATTCTTTGAATGATCATCTTATTTATTTAATGGGTAGTTGTGTTTTTATTTTTTTTTTTTTTAAAGATAATTTTTTTAATTTATTATTCAAAACGTGATTTTCTTTTCACTTATTTTTAGGGCCACCATCAAGAAGTGTGGTGCTTGGCTGTGAGTCCAAATGGGGATAATGTTGTGTCCGCTTCACATGACAAGTCACTCAGACTTTGGGAGAGAACAAAAGAGCCGATTATATTAGAAGAAGAAAAAGAAATGGTAAAGATCCTTCCAGTGAAATATTTCTCTTTTGTAAAGGAGTAATGAAATAAAAAAAAATAAGATTACATTGCTGAAGGGTTTCATCTAGAAATTACAAAGTTGCATTGTCTACAACTGCTGCCCAAGTGTGCTTCAGCAAATCACTTGAGGTTTCGATTCTCAGATTATACTGTAGGTACATGTATAGTACTACTGTTTTTATTACTTAAAGTGTAAAACTGTTTTAAGATATTGTTCAACATAAAGGGCACTTTATTATACATTTGTATGTTCCTTTAGTCTGCCAGTAAAAGTGACCTTTCTCCACATTACAAAACTCTAGCAGACTGAGTCCTTGGATCTGTTTCCTACTTTCATTTTGGGTGGTACTGGTTATTGCTACTGCCAATAATCTCTGGATCAAAAAGTGAATGCACCTTAGTGTTTCTTGATTGTTTTTCAGAGCAAGTCGCAGTGTCACATGGGTTGACTCAAACAGATCCAGGCATATTAGACCTTGGAAATGGTTCTTCTGACATGGAATGTAGGAAAGGGCTCTGTATTACTATAATTGGAGATGTATATATTTATGAAACCACTGTAATACAGAGTACGGGCTTATTTGGATATTATGGTCAGGCTTCTTCTAGATTTGGATTATGATTGGGTGTAAAACTTAAATAATCCTCAGTAGACTTGTGCAAAGCAATTGGTCGTTAATTATTGTATCACTCGTATGTACTAATTATGTAGCAGTCTTTACCGTTTTGTGACATTACACACCTTGGGAAAAATACATCACTTGTTATTATGAAAGCCCTTTTTGGAATAGCAATTTAATAGTAAAAGCTGTATTTTGCCTATGTGCTACTGCCCATAGCTGTACTATGCAGGTTGCAATGGATGGTGTGAGAAAAAACAAGTGTAATTTACCCCACATAAAGGCTTATGTCATTGCTACAAAACTAGATGGGGTATAATTATATAAGTATAATTAATTTTAAGCTGGCATTGTAAAATACTGTAGATCCCTATGCTTTTTATCGTTTACTTTTCTCCATGTTTTAATTTACATCATCTGAATTTTGATTTTTTTTAAATGTGTTTAATTGCTTACTCATTTTTTTTTTTTTAGCAAAGAGAAGCAGAATTTGAGGAAAGCATGGCCAAGCAAGATGAACCAGTAGTAAGAATCATTTCTCATTCATTTTCTCATTGTCCATCTTTTGATTTTAAAGATGTAATACTAATTATTATAATTCCTGTCCACTGAAAGGTACCTGGTGAAATCCAAGGGGAGGTTGGGCTGGCAGGAAGGAAGACTATTGAAACAGTGAAAGCAGTGAGTAATTTCCTAAATTATGTAACACCTAATAAGTTTTCTGTATTCCTTAGGTTATTTAAGTTAAAAGTGTTTGTAGTGAACTGGTGTGTAACATACGAATATTGTGCCAATTATAATGCCCACAAGAAGAGGAGAGTTGTATTTTCATTTAACTTTGTGGTGTTTTTCAGGCTGAACGAATTATGGAAGCCATAGAGCTGTACCGTGAAGAAACCAGAAAACTTAAAGAACACAACGCAGCTAGTAAAGCAGCAGAGAAAGAGGTCAGCACCACATTAGCTTTAGTACTTTCTACCAGAAACTAGTAAAATCATTCCAACTTTTAGAGTGTTGTTTATCTAAGTATAGAAAGACAGTTCTATTTTTTCTCTTTTAAAATATCTATTGACAACATTTCTCGGTAAATTCTGTTTATTAAATGGTGAGATATTATGTTCTGCGATATTCATTAAACAAAATCTCATTTTTCACCTTTTGAATTAGATCAACTAAAAATTAGTCTAAATTTTCATTGCTTTATTACCCATGGTTAATGTTTGATGTACAACCTTAATTGCAACTGGCATAATTAGCATGTTAAACTAATAATTTCTAAGGATTTCATTCTAATATTACAAGTGTAATAATTGGTTACGATAATTGATTAGAATAATTTCTGTACCATAAATGCCTTTAACGCCTGTTGATGTCCATTTCATTTGTGAATCTGTTTGCGTAATTTCTGCTGCGTTGGAGAAAAGCAAAACATAACTCGGTATTTGATGGTTCAGATTGTTAAAGTTCTGTCATCTGCGGTTAAACAAGACCTACTGCTTTAAATGTGCATGACCTTTGTTTTTCTATAGCTATTTTTTAAAAATACTGCATGTACAACAAGCATTGTCATGCTCTATCTAATGATTCAGCCACATATCATCAAAATGTTTACTGCAGAACATGAACGATGTGACATTTTATTATAATTGATCCCCACCCTCCAAAAAGCTGCAGTGTAAGTATGCAGTTTTACACAAAGGTAAATTCTTTGTATTTAGTTGTTGGGCACAGAAAATACTACAATATGCAAAAAAAAAAAAAAAATACATCTAGCCTTAAATTTTGAGTCATATTTTAAACTATTATCTTGTATATTAGTTCATTGACTTGATTTCGTACTGTGCAGTTATACAGTACAGTCCTTGGAGTTGGAGCAAAACAGTACAAATAAACTGAAATAAAGATTAACAGAGAAAAGAGTGCAGCCATATTGGCAGCGACAGAAATAAGACAATTAAAAATAATACAATAATTAGACAATTAAAAATAATACAAAATATGGATTAAAGGTGCCAAGAAAAGAGTTGTGTAAAGTGCCATCAGAATAGTGCAACAAATCAATGTGAGTCATTAAATTATATAATCATTTCATGGTTGCATTTCTTAAGTATTTTGTTTTCCTACAATCATACAAAAATGTTTTTTTTTTTTTCTTTTCTTTGTTTTTCTCTCCATTTTAAACAGTTATCTCTTCCTGTGATGAATCCAATTCTCATTGCCTATGGAAATATTTCTGTAAGTATTTCTTTTTTAGTATAGAAAATGTAACTTTTCAACAAAGAAGCAGACTATTTAATTGTAATAATCAGAGTATCACAAAGACTGAAAGAAATATTGATAAGAAAATTAAAAATATAGTGGCCAACCTTCTATTCATGAATAAGCAGGAATTGTTTCTCCTCTCAACTGTCATTTGGATTTCTGTCAGGTCATCTCTTGCTTCAGCAGACAGCCTCTTAAATTTCTCTCAGTTTATTAAGAATCAACAGTGTTGACTTCAGTTTAGCAAGACTGTGTTGCACTTGATCAATCAGTTACATATTATTTACTTTTAATTCTTAATATTTCAGCCTTCTCAATATGTTTTGGATGTACTCAGAAAAGTAAAATCAAGGTAAGGCTGAGTTCTACAAAGGTTTATTAGAGTATGCATAATATGTTGATTATTTCTATGTGTTTTATAAATCAGGTGGCTTCAAATGCAGACTTAAACCTGTTACTGCTTTCCTGCTTGTTACAGTAGCAAAATAATTGGATATTGTGTCATCTAATATAGAGCTGGGGCCCACTTTATAAAACTTGTGTACACACAAAAAAGGCCTGAAATGTGTTTATGCAACTTTCCACACAAAAGTCAGGATTTGTAAAAGAAAACTTGACGGGAGAACTTATGGATATTAATGGAAGCTAATCCTTACTAGACTAATCCATATGGAGCATTTTGAAGAAATTGGGAAATAACATCCTTGATCAAGTAGGGAAATGCAGCCAAATGGCGACTCACATATGTAATTATTCATATAACCAGCTATTATTATGGTGTGTGTTTACATGACAAACCTACTAAACCTTAAAAGTGGTGAAAATTGCCTTTTAACAGAGCCAATACTGCACATTTGCACTGAAGAGACTACCTGCTAAAGGAACTGGCCTGCTGTACTGGAAGCCATTAACCGACTGATGAGGCACTACATTGTTTTCATATGGTGTGGGTGTACATACTGTACATTAAACATAACATGTTTTTGACAACATAAAAAGGCAATTTGGTGAAGTGTCCAGTTTTCCTAACGTAATCGGACCACTTTACTGTACTCATTGCAACAAGAGCACCCAGTGAGAATAAAGCTGCTTTTGTTAACTGTGAGCTGTTATATTCCATTAATGCAAAAGTCACCTGTGATGCCGAGAATGACAAACATTGTGGCTCGGCAGCCTTAGTCAACCCATGAATTGTTTATTTTGGGGTAAAGTAGCTTTGGCGGACGTCATGATACTCTGTGATTGCTAGCTTGTTACGTAAGGTGACTGGCTGAACCATCAGTTTTTCGTATGTCTTGTAGTATTCACTGTAACAGCAGTCATGTCATTACACGTGTCAGGTGATAGTGGGTGCCTGCTCAGAGGCTGGCACCTTACACTGACTTCTAGGACACAGAGGAGAGGCGTTACAGTGCTGCCTGTGCTCTTGTGTGGTCAGTTGCGAAGTGCAGTATAGAACTCGATGTGTCAGGAGGGTTCTGCGGCATTGTGACTGCATATTTACGAGGATGATTAGTATAGTCCATATATGGATGTTTCAAAGTGGCAACTGGGCAGGGTTTGAGGTTGTTCACATACTCACAGTTATGAAATAGCTATGATTTTATAAATGGTAAAATACATAGAAATGTGCATACAGCAGTTTTTGTAAAACAATTTTTTTTGCATACGTATAATTTTACACACGACTCCATGCAAAGTTTTATAAATGGCATTCCTAGTTAGTAGTTTTCTATTCATTATCAATACAGAAAGCCTTCCTACTTGTGGTGCCCAGACTGCCGAATAAGGCTCTCAAAAACAAACCCAATTATCTCATAAAGTAATTATGTCGGAGACTCAAGGAACATGACCATAGATATATTTCATCACCTGTATCTCCTGTCGGTGCCTACCTATTCAGTGCACTCTGATTTTTATTTATTTATTTATTTATTGTAAGTAGCCTGATGTCTTAGTCTGTGGATGAGCCTGACTATTTTGATTAGTTAAATTCAATTAACATTTTGTGTAGCACTCTTTCCAATGAGTAGATGCAGAGCATTTACATGGTAACTAAAACACATACATTAGAAGTAAACTGAAATCAAATCTATTAGTGTAAATTTAGGGAAAACCACCCAAGTATGAATTAACCATTGACATAAGAATTGAGACATGGCCAGTTGACAGTGGGAGAGAGGAAAACAAAATTTGAAGCTACTGGTAAACCTCTGGGGGTCCACAGTCATTTATAGTGGAAGGTAACTGACCTAGACCAGCTGGCTATTCTCTTCCACCTGGACATTCTACACTATCCTAAGTAGTTGCTGAGATCCATAACTGTAAAACTGACATTAAATAAAATGGCCTGATATTGGTCAGAGTAAAGTTACCAATCAAATAAAATACAGTAGCTATACACAACTGAAGTGGTTAGCTTTCATAATGTATCTAAGTGTTGAGATTGATGGGGCATACTTTGAAGTAGGAAGCAGACCATGAATCCTTAGAAATGCTTGTATCCTCTGAGATTTATGTATTACTGCACTCTGTGAAGAAAGTAGGATCAAAGTCATTTGACGTTTTGCATATTAAAATTAGCTTTTTGAAATGTCAAAAATTCTGACTGGAAGCTAGCATGGCAAGAGTTATATGGCTATATTCTCCTCCGTAATCCTAGAAATGATCCTTGCAGGATGTTAAAGTTAAAAGTAGAACAATTAAAACAGCTTGTGAAAAAGGTATCAAAGTGGTCACTTCTGCTTAAAATACTCTGTCCCCACACACTGGATTGTAGGTACCTTCTGGACAAGGTAATGAATATTTTCTGACTTTCTCCATGCATTGTCACTTCCCCTATTGACTGAAGATATTCATTCTTACTATAAATGTTAATGCTTACAAATTGGACCTGTTAATCCTCCTCTTCTTCTTTCGGCTGCTCCCGTTAGGGGTTGCCACAGCGGATCATCTACATTGTCCGCATATTGACTTGGCAAAATTTTACACTGGATGCCTTTCCTGACGTAACCCTCCCCATTTATCCGGGCTTGGGACCAGCACAAAAAACACACTGGTTTGTGTATCCCCTGTGGCTGGGTTGGACCGGTTAATCCTATATTTTCTAAATTTTCACATTTCTTGACTATACTCTAGTTGAGATTGTCTGCGGCATTAGATAGGAAATCTCTGATGATAATGACAGCAATCGAGATACTGATAATTAACTGGATGAAATGGAACCCGGGAGCCTATGGCACTGATATGGATTACCTTCCTAAATACATTTCTTCATCACAAGGCGAATGTCAGCAGTGCATGGACATACTGATGCACAATGAGCATAAACAGTCACCAACTACTTAGTGTGGACAATGCAAAGGAACATGTCATGTTAAGGGCACATGTGCTTCTAAGCCTGCACTCTGTGAGGTGCCATGCGTCAAGGACTGTTATTCAAATGAAGGCCTTTAGTCATGTTACTGATGAAAATAAAGTAATTAACAGTTTCTTTACACTTTGGCCTAGCTACTGTTGATAATAAAACCATTATTTTCTAATACATTTCTTTATGAATTCATTGATTAGTTGTTCTTTGCTATATATGTATAGACCTCTACAGTAGCGTCTTGGTAATAAATGGTCAAGCATTCAATGTGTTAAGGCCCTAGCACAGTACATGACTTTTTCAGAAATTCATGAGCAGTCGTGTAGTTTGACATTCTTAGCGGCTCCATCTTACTAGGATGCAGCTTACCCTGATAAAATCAAACGGGTCGTAGGGAATGCAACATCAGCTTGGGTGCATTATTGAAAGATTGAAGGATTACTTTGAGGAGATCCTAGACCACTGGACACATCCACATCCACTTGCTGGGTTAGGTCCGTCTCTGTGGTTGAGCTTACTGTGGTGATTTATAGGCCCCACATCTTGGGTGGTGATCCAGTTACTTAACAAAGGAGGCAGGAGTTTATATTTTAGCCACCAAGGAAATTGCATAAGTCAGCTTCTCCTTGTCAGCATTTGAAAGACTATGAGGTGACACATGAACAGTACTTGGAAGAAATTTCTCACTTTGCACTCTGTAGCATCTGGTAAAAGGTACTTTAAGAGCATGGGGTTTCCAGATATGAAGGAGCAATAGAGGTTTGAAGAGTGTCCAGTTTGGGAACCTAAGGGATACATCTCTGATGTATGATGTGTTTTTCTTGGCCTCGTCAGACCTCTGATCACTGGTGTGTGTTGGATGATTCACTGCAGAGTGAGATGCAGTTAGGAAGATAATTTAGCACCTCAAATCTGAGAATTTGGCCTTCATCTAGAACAGATTGGCATGTTCTTTTTAGATATGGGATGAGGAGTTTCACTACTTCTGGGTGTGGTTCACAAGTGAGGGTACAGGTAAGCTGGAGAGTGGCCAAAGAATTGAGTAGTAGCAGCACGTTTTCCTCAAGAAGGCCTGGTTAGCTCATCTCCACACGATGCCACTGTGATGCTCGGGAAGAACTTTGTGATGGGGTTTTATAATTTTGTATTGCCCTTGCTATTTTATCCTGTCTTATGATTGTTATGAAATTTTTAACTCTCCTTTCCCATTTCAGTTTTCATTTGCATTAATATTTATAATTAAGCTTAAGTAAAATTAGTCTGTACAGTGACATAATTGAAATGTACTTGTTTGCCGTTGACTTTTTTTGCAGTGAATTGGAAGAGTCTCTTCTAGTCCTTCCTTTTTCTTACATCCCTGACCTTCTCACTCTTTTCAATGAGTATATTCAGAGTGGACTGGATGTTGAACAGATCTGCCGGTGCCTTTTCTTTTTGCTAAGGTGGGTTCCTTTATGTTTTTCAAATGTTAAATAGTGTGATGGTGATAGGCATGTGGAACAAATGTATTTGACAAAGTTTACTTAATGGTCTGCATTTCCAATTTCAGTGGTGAAGGTTTGCAGGGAGATGGCTTAATTATTAAGGCCAGGAGACTGTATGTGGTCAGAGGGAGAAGACAACATTTGGAAGTAGCAAAGTGCAGTTAGTCCGTACATTTCAGGAAGGTGTAATGGTTATCGGTATGTAAATCAGCAGAGAGGTCAATGAGTATTAGTGCAGATGGACCAGTGAAGAATGTCAGAGAAAAGTGAAAGAATACTGTGAAAGAGACGGAAGAACTAGGAGGCCATATTGAGAGCAAGGGAGCATATTGTTCATACTGCAAGAATGTAAGGGCTGCATAGGACTGGACATTTAGAATATGTGAATTTTAAAAAGTAAATTTAGAAGCTGCAAGAGAAATATGAGGGTCCTGAAATTGTTTTCCAAGGGTATCTCAGGTGACTGTGTAATGGTTGCCTTACCTGGTTTTGGTATAGCACAGTTTGGATCAATTTGCTCCCTTCTGCCTTCCTGCAGGGTTCAACCGGAACATAAGGGGCTCCAGCTGATAAAAGGGGACAAAAGCACAAACATCCCACCCTCATCACTTTGGTATATTAAGTGCATTGTTTTGTCATGGAACTGACAACATGATCCATGTCAGTTGACAGATACGCACTGCAGTAACTGCCAGCAGCCACCCGCAATCCTGCAACAGCCAGCTTTAGTAAGATATTAAGGGCAAGTCTTGAGAACCCATGTTTTGCACTGTGTTGCCCTGTAGGTAGTGATTAAAAGTAAACTGGGAGTGAAGATTTGAAAGAAGGATGTAGTGATGACCAGAACAAACCTCTATGCGAGACTGAATCGACCTTCCCTGGCAACAGAGAGATGGACCCTGATAATTAGTAAATACTGGTGCAGAGTAGAGTGTTTTTTTACCCCCAACAACCAATATAATCAGCATATAAAGGCAGTCTTGCTTTTATCTATACTAATAAAAGGCAAAGCCCTCACTGACTCACTCACTCACTCACTCATCACTAATTCTCCAACTTCCCGTGTAGGTAAAAGGCTGAAATTTGGCAGGCTTATTCCTTACAGCTTACTTACAAAAGTTAAGCAGGTTTCATTTCGAAATTCTACACGTAACGGTCATAACGGTCGACAACGTCCGCCTTGTTGAACTTTCTTATTTATGGTCCCATCTTCACGAAATTTGGTAGGCGGCTTCCCTGCGCTAACTGAAACCGATGTACGTACTTATTTTGATGGTATGACGCCACTGTCGGCCGCCATATTGAACTTTCCAACGTCACTAATTCTCCAACTTCCTGTGTAGGTAGAAGGCTGACCCCATCTTCACGAAATTTGGTAGGTGGCTTCCCTGCGCTAACCAAAACCGATGTACGTACTTATTTCAGTGGTATGATGCCACTGTCGGCCGCCATATTGAAGTTTCCATTGTCACTAATTCTTCAACTTCCCGTGTAGGTAGAAGGCTGAAATTTGGCAGGCTCATTCCTTACAGCTTACTTACAAAAGTTAAGCAGATTTCGTTTCGAAATTCTATGCATAACGGTCGAGAACGTCCGCCATGTTGAACTTTATTTATGGCCCCATCTTCACGAAATTTGGTAGGCGGCTTCCCTGCGCTAACCGAAACCAATGTATTTATTTCGGTGGTATGATGCCACTGTCGGCCGCCATATTGAACTTTTCAATGGACTTTGTTACTTATGGGCCCATCTTCAAGAAATTTGGTACGCGGGTTCCCAAGGCTAACTGAATCCTACTTACGTACATATATATGTCCATAGCCTGCTGCTCGGTCACCGTGTGAGGCGGCGTTGGGTCCCCCATCCCAACGCCTCCCATGTTGTTGGCTGCCTGCCTATATAAGGCCGTCCGTCGCTCCATTCTCTACATTCCCTTCCTTGCTACGCCACGGTATTCACGTCTCCCTGCTGATAACTACAGCCTTTTAATTTAATCCACGGCTTCTCTGCTGTTTTATTGTTCATTTATTACAATTATATTTATTGTGTAGGTATTTTAGACTTACTTTACATTGTTCAGGTACCCATTTCCTTTATCATTCCACCCGTACCCCCATTAACATGCCTATCGAGGTGATCACCATCGATCAAAGAACTGTCACTTACCGAGTGGTTTCCATGCATGGAGATGGCACCTGCCTTTTCCATTCTCTTTGTTACATATTGCACGGCCATATCAGGCTCACTCTTGATATCCGGAGGAACATTGTGTCTTATGTATTGAATGACTGGGACAGGTTCAAGGTGTGGACTGATGACGGTACAGGAGATAATTATACTACACAGGAGCACTGGAAGAGTGAAATGCTTAAGCCCTTCACCTATGGATCTGCATGTGAGTTGATGGCTGCCGCTGAATTGTTCGGTTGTCGCTTTAAAGTGTACCGAAATGGACAAATATTTTACACCTTTCGACAACCTCTTAAACATCTTAGATTCACAGGTGACAATTTCAGTAGTGGACACTTTGTTGTTTATGAAAGTTTAAACTCTCAAAAGCTGGATGTGAAGTTATCGATGAAACCGGTTGTATACTTACAACGCTCGACATATGCCGAATGTCTCTTCAACACAAGTCCTACAAATACTGTCGTAATTGAAACAAACCATCAAACTCAAACCGATTATGACGGCAGCAATCCAAGCTGTGAGATTTGAAACAAGATTACTGTTCACATGGCCAACTGTACTGTTGCATGCTTAAGAGTAAGCTCAGCGCACAGCTTGGTCATATTACAACCGGAGGGCTGAACTCAGAATGTGGTATACAAAGAGATCCTTAACAAATAATTATTGGTATATTTTTCCTCAGTTTAAAAAGGTTTAATTTTCTTCTTAATAAAAATTTTAAGGCAGTACTTCGCCGCTGCAAAGCGCGGGTATTTTGCTAGTATATTATATTATAAAGACTTGACATTTGAACTGAAAAGCACATTTTGATCTCCCTAAAGCAAGTGCTGTGCATTCTTGTATGAATGTGCATCTGTGTGTTGATAAAAATTTTGTGGACACTAACTCAAGTGTAAATGGTCCGTTTCTTAAGTGTTAAATGCTGATTAGGTTTTAGGAGAATTTGAAACTATTCAGTTTTAAGACTTTAAACCTCAGAGTTTTTAATGCTGATCCTGACACCACTACTCCAGGAGTTCACAAAATTTGGGAAATGCCAAGTTTAAGGACTCTGAAAGAAAAGGGTTTTCTGAATTTAGAGTTCATTTCAAATCATAAGCTTCTATCAGATATGTTTCATTTGTGGACACAACAAGCTGGGCCTACTGTAACGAAATGTCCACGTAAACCTGTGGCCTGGCTGAGCAGATCTTACTCCAAGCCTGTTATTGACAGCAGAAGCTCTCCTGTTATCTAAGCCAGACGTTCTTGTGTGTGTTTGGATGGTTGTGATTTGTTATATTATTTATATTTTTTCTTGAGCTTCTGTAAATTTTTCATTTCTCCTTCGGGGCAAATAAAGATCCATCCATCCTGGGCCAGCCACAATATATTGTTGTTTTACCATGCCCCCCCTTTTGTTAGTTTCTGTGTCAGTTCCTTGACTACAGTCACATCAGGAGACTGTTTAAAATCAGATAAGCTCAAGCACTGCAGTAAACGACTGCATTTATGAATTCACCAGAAGCTTGGATTTAGTTTGTTTCAATACTATAGATGAAACTAATTCATTATTGTAATTTATTTTTTCTTTTATTTGTTCTTGTTCAAACTGATTCCTACTGTTATTCAGGATACATTTTGGACGAATCACCAGCAATCAGATGATGCTGAATGTTATTGACAATCTCAGAAAAAACACCATTTCCAAAGTGAACCAAATTAGGGTGAGTAATCATTACAAATGTTCTAATGACAGCACTCATTTATCCATGAGCAACATCTGACTCTGCCATCAAAATAGCCAAAAACTATGAGCAGGCTTCACAGTAGCCAAGTTTCCATCCAGTTTTTTGCGACGTTTTGTTATCGACAAGCAGAATATACGTAAAAAAAATGTGCGAAATTTGCTGACTCCAGCCTGTTTCCATCCAACTGGCTTTTTATCGATAAAATGATGTGCGTGATGACGTCATCCCCTCCAAAACGAACTGTCGCATAAGTTTTGTTGTATCGCGAAAAAAAATCTGCCCTTGAGCCGTTTCCATACATAATTTTGTGTATGTCGCAAATTATCTACCTTTTGTTTTCCACGTTACACCCCCTCCACTAAACAAAGAAATGGAGAGATTATTCAGACAGTTTTTTGAAATTTGCCAGCTTACTGTTATTTCAGTTTCACAAATAATTGTAATTGTACATAATATCCGAAGACGACAGCAGAATGAAGCAGTTGCTTGTCTGATAGCCCTAGAGCTCGAAGAAAGTACCCCAATGCGACGACACCCACGGGTATGGGAGAGACGACGGAATAAGACCTTCTGCAAGGAGGTGGTGGGGAGACACTTCACAGAAAATCTCTGGCTACAACATTTTAGAATGACACGGCCGATGTTTGAGATGTTGTGTGGATTCATCAGTCCTGATGTTGCGCTCATCACAGGTTGCCACAGACCACCGGTTCCAACCCCAAAGCGGATTGCCATCGCCCTTTACAAGCTGGCAACCTGCGCCGAGTATAGAGTAGTTGGAGAAACTTTCGGGGTTAGTAAAACTACCGTCCATCGATGTGTATATGCTGTGTGCACCGCTATTAAAGAAAAATTGGCGGAGGCCAATGAAATTGCACACCGCAATTCCTTGGTGCATCTTGTGCCACAGATTTACGGTGTGCTGGATGGCACGCATGTGCCTATTCTTCCCCCGACGGAAGGCTACCGCGATTACATTAATCGCAAAGGGTGGCCATCTATTGTTCTCCAGGCCTTTGTTGATGACAGGTGCATGAAACGAGACATTTGCGTTGGCACTCCTGGAAGTGCCCATGATGCAGCTGTGTTTGCAGCATCAGATCTGTACAGGTGAGCCCACCTTTCAACATCCCTTCTCATTGCGATAACAACTGAACTAGTACTGTAACATGCTTCCCTTAAGGTTTTTAATTAAAACTGAAATTTGAATTAATACAAAATAACGACGTTTAATAAAAAAAAAAACTAAAGTTAATATTAATGAGAGAATTTCTCATATATGCTAAAACATCTGCCATTTAATAATGAGAAAAAATGTTTAGATAATGAAACACACGGTTTATTAAATATTTTGACTGGCACAGTAAATTATCTTTGCGGTTTTTGTATTATTTAGACATCCTGAGAGACACCCCCAGACTACAGTTGATGTGGAGGGAGTTCAGGTACCCCTTTTAGCAGCAGGAGACCCAGCCTATCCGCTACTGCATTGGCTCATCACGAGAAATAACGAGTCTCTTCATCAGACCATGCGAACCGCTCCGCTATTCTCGTTTTGATTGCACGTGATGAAAATGTATCATGTGACACATTTATTTGCGTTAAAGCCCTTGTTTTCCGACAAAAAGTGTTTCCAATGTAGTTTTTGCGACATCTGAAGTATCGATATGGAATTTATGCGCTAAAGTTAAACGGAAAAATATTATGTCGACATGTACAACATTTTATCGATAATTAGCATTTCCATCAGCTAAAACTTTAAGCGCTAAATATTTTTTCGCAAAAACTCCTTGGATGGAAACCTGGTTATTGTGGATCAAACTGCTGCCAGAGTCCTGACTTGTGTCATGGAGGGGAGAACACCTGCTCGGAAATGAATTTTGTTTAATTTTTTTTCAGCCCATTTTATAAGTCATTGAGTTTTTGTACTTCTAACCATGTTTTTGGTTGTTGAATCAGTCAGTCATTGTCCAACCCGCTATATCCTAACTACAGGGTCACGGGGGTCTGCTGGAGCCAATCCCAGCCAACACAAGGCAGGAAACAAACCCCGGGCAGGGCGCCAGCCCACCGCAGTGCTGTTGAGTCATGAACTTTTTATCATAGAACACGTCTATGATTATAAAGATGTGTTCTGAGTAAAAAGTAAAGCCATTCATTCAATAACAGCTAACCTCGCAGGAGGAGTGGAGTAAAACGCTATACAAGCAAATCTGTTTAAAGCCGCTGCTGTGTGACCATTCTGGAGTTTAACACACACACTGCTTTTCTGAAATGTGATATTTTAACGGGGCTCCCTTCTTCTGTTATAGGATGTGCTTGGTTTCAACTTAGCTGGCCTACAGTTTTTACAACGTGAGATTGAGAGCAAGGAAGATGTGACATTTTTTGCAGATGCCACAGATCGGTTTGAGGAAAAGAAAAGAAAAAGGAGGAAAAGGGAAAAAGCTATTCTTACAATTGTGTGATATTAACTGTCCTCAAAAACATTTCATTGCGGCTTTTTTCCTTCATTGTTTGTAATTACAGTGTTTTAATTACTTAGATACATTACCTTTACAATGCATCTGAAATAAAACGTTTTTTATAGCAGTGGTTGACTGTAATTAATTTTTCTTCACAGTTAAGAGAAAACACAAAATAAATTCACTTTCCTATCCTTGCAACACACCAATGGCCTCTTAGTCAGTATGCCCCATTTTTCTTGGCATTGCACACACACACACACACACACACTTAATGGCTTGGAAATACCTGAGCAAGAAAAACTGAAACTGAAAGAACTGAATAAAAAAATTAGCAAAAGGAGTTAATGTTCAGTTGGTCGGTTGTTCTGTTTTTGTAAATGGTGGTTATCTTGGTCTCTTCATATTTTAAACACATTGATTTCTAATTTGGATTTAAAGCCATCATATTATAACCCATCACCTATTTGTAACAGACTTGACTTATTCCAGTCAACTTCATGTTGTTTAAGTTTAAATATGTATTACAGAAATGTTTATTTAATGCGCAAAAAAACACAACACAAATGGATATCCCAGCTTTCTTATACCTACTGTATGTAATAAATAGTTTAAATTGACATTAATCTGACATACTAATTCATCATTTTACTCTGTTAGTTAAAAAGTTAACTTTTGCAAGGTACCATATTAAATCACTTTAAAATAAGTGTGTTTTATGTGGGATACAAATATATTAAGTTGCAGTGTTTGAAAACTAAACCTTATAAACCACATCACAGTGGCAGTTGCAACTTAAGCAATATAATATCTGCTCATTTTTTGCAATAAAACAGTGAGAAGAACAAAACCAGTTAGTCCTAAGCGGATCAGCAGCCCACACTGTTGTATACCACACTACTTGGCCAATTTTGAAAAGTGTATCAGTTCATTACTGTCATATGTATAGAGTGCAGTGAAATTCTTACATGCATGTGCCTATCAACAGGTTCACATCATCATTCTATAAAGCACCATGGTTAGCGAATACATTTAGCTTACCTTGAAACATGTCGATGTATGGCACTTATTTAAGAGAAGGAAGACATGTGCCCATGGTTCTCAGTGTGAATTTTCGAACTCAGAAAATGTACTTTTAACCGGCTTTCATTTGACAGCATGTTCTCAAAGAACACCAATAAGTGCCTGGTGTCCACCTCATTGAAGATTTCCTCATGGCACATCCCAAGCAATGCCAGAGTTCTCCTCCTCTGACACCGATATGTCTTTGCTTGTAATAAGTATACATTTTTAAAGTAATGATTGTCTGACAACATATGAATACTACTGTAACGTAACACATTATACTTGGTTCATTTGTGTAAGTCATTTACCAAGTCCACCCTCTCGAAACTTGTAATAAATGTGTAATCTTCATCAGGACTTTAAAAACTACCAAAAATGATTAAAAAGTACCTGGGATCAGAAGCTTGTAGGCTGAGAATTTCACATTGCATGACTGTCTTGAAGTTGTTCTCAAATTAGCTGCCATGCTTAGGTCATCTATGTATCACGACGACGACTAGTTTAGGAATACAAAATAATCCCATTATTGTTGAATAGAAAGGAGATGCTGGGGGGCTTGTAGTAGCTGTTGGCAAGCAGCCCATGAGTAACAAGTAATAAATGGGAGTCCACTGGGAGAGCCCCAGTAAAGACAAGAAAAGCACCAAGCCATACTGGTAAAAGTGTACAGAAATGTACGTTCGCTTCCCACTATGTAAAAAAGTACACTGCAAAAACCTGAAAGCTTCCATTTTTTAATTTTTAAATATTACAAAATACATTTATAACCAAAGAAAAATTTGACCAAATGTTTCTGTGTTGCTTTGGTAAATTAAAGAATGAACGAATGACTTGACTAGTTTATAACTGTACCTTTTGCAGTGTTTTATAAATCACTATGTGAATACTCGAATGTGTGTGTTTCGCTGGAGCCCTTTATCCACCCTTACCCTAAATTGCTGGATTTTTCATTTTGGACGTGGCAGATTTGTAACATTTAGTATATTGTACTTTGAAGAATTCTCACTGTTAAATGTTTTTAAATATTTCTGTTACACCAGCTCACCAAGTCTTGCAAACTTCCGGATGTACACACACGTCTTAAGAGATTCTAAAGACACTTTTAAAGTAATCTGTTCATAATCAGATACAAACTCATCACATTTCTTGATACCTCTTGACTTCACCTGCCTAACACTAATCTCCACTGGTATACAACAGCTAGCTTGTGAAATTGTTATATCAAAATGTTGATTTAGTGTCATCTAGTGGTCACAGTCATAATTAGTATTAACAATTGAATAGACTTGACATGGCAGAACCAGAAATAAAAACATCTGTGTAAATTTCAAACCATTATGGGTCAGGTTACTGGGGGGGTCCCAGTGAAGAGTTAAATTCTCATTTTGCTGACATTTTACTTAAGACTGAGATAGTGGAGTTGTGCACTTCACCATCACATGCTTCCTTTCTATCTTTCTTAAGAGGTGTCTTAGGTTTGTCTCTGCAGTGATGTCTGTGACTTTATGAAGGTGCTGTGACATTGTCATTATGGTAATGTGGGAGGAGAAGCGTTCCACTAGAAAGTCCAACTAGAGGTCTTGGCAGGTCAGGGCCTGCTTCCCATGTATCGTTTTCACAGTTGTACACATGAACACTGCTAAGAAAACCTTCATACCACCAGGAGAAGCCCCCTATTATATAAATCATATTGTCTAAGACAGTGGCACCATGTTGACTGTGTCCCACAGGTAGAGGGGATAGCTCCGTCCATTGGTTTGTTGAAGGACAATAACATTCGGTTACTTTGACATCAGAGTAGGAGCGACTCTGTCTATTTGTTCTTATAATCAAAACTCCACCTGTGAAAGTCAAAAGGTATGATTTACTTTAAATTCTAAATATGAATGAATAATCGCCGACATGAAAACAAAATGTGCTAATGTAAAAACTCAGAAGCATCCCCTTACCAAGTTAACAACATTAACGCACAGATTCACACATGGCGCTTCTCTGAGCCATTCTTACCAATTAGAAATTATAAGTAAATGTCAATATAAACAGAATGAAACACGACTCTGAAATAAGACAGCAGAAGTATGAACTGGCACAGTTACACTCCAAAACTGTATCAAAGTGTATCAAAGCTACATGAGTGAAATTTGCACTCCAGCAGGTCTGGATCAAATGGTACCAATTCAGAAACATTTTATTTAAAATTAAAACGTTGAAACGGCCTGAGATACTGCCTCACAGCTCTAGGGTGCCATGTACGCTATTCAGCCCACTTCACACTTCTTATAAATGTTATAAATACATGAGGATCCAAAACAACATAAAAATATTTTCATAACTTAGTGGCCTATAAGAAGTTACTGTAGGACTAATCCTTAGCATATATTTATAGTGACATGCCTCGCTGAAAGAAATGTTTTCATTTAATGTAATGTATTTTATTCTATGATTTTTTGCCTCAGAAATTTAATGTGGACCACCACAGGCACACTTGAGTCACAAATTTCTTTACACTGACTTTTGCAGAGTACAATCCACAGATCAGTTATATTACAGTTACATGACAACATGCCAACAGTGTGCAGGAGCTAGTCTTGTGCCATAATGCGCATAAGGCATTATATTGCTATGCCTACATGTAACGCTTGCGGCATGCACAGCACATCACTTTCACATCGAGCTCCACTTATCAATTAAACAAAAGGTTTTGGGACCAGATACACAAGTCTAGGGGTGTTTCAGTGTGGAAACTCTATTCACAACATTGACACATAGATGCCAGTTCTGGACTTGAACGATTGACACAACCCAAGCTTCAGACATTACAGCTTTCACATAAGTTTGGACATGTTGAAAAAGGACTTACTTTAGATGCTGCAAAGATTCCAGAGAAATTAAAATGGCACAGCCCTTAAAATATAGTTTGATTCCATGAAAATGACAACTCAATTTTCAATGGAATGTAAAAAAAATACCAATAATATGAAATCATATGCTTAACTGTCCATCCATAGTTATGTTATACTGTCAGAATTTATTTATTAACTTTCAATCTAAGGTAACAACTCCATGTTGATTCTCATCCTGGGTGTATTCTCGCCTTCCTTCATTTCTTTATTTATTTTCTGTCAGGACTGTAAGTCTATAGTGACAACACAAGGGCAAAGCAGGGACCAATATTTAATGGGATACAAGTCAACTAAAAACACACAAAAAGGCATACAGTTCAGAGCTGCCAATCAAACTAAACTCATCTCTTTTAGATTGTTCATGAAAAGTCCAGATGTGCAACCTACTGTACATATGGATGTTAAAACCAGGGCTTACTTTAGAGCTGTGAGGCAGCATGTGTGACCTCTCTCTATGTTGCCCCCATTTCCACATATTTCATATAAAAGAGAGACGTTCTCCTACCCCTCCCACCACTTTAAAAGGCTCTTACAGTAACAGTTTATCTGCCACTATGCTTCCATTCTCTACTTACCAATAACATATATCTTATCTCCAGCAGAAGTCATGCTATGGAAGCCACGAGCATACCGAAGTGGAGAGAGCACTTCCCACTTATTTTCTTGGTCACTATATCTGTATACGGAGTTTGAAAAAATTTCCCCTGATGAGCCACCTGTAAAAATAAAAATGAAAAACAATATTTGATAAACAATAAAATATATACAGGAAACTAAACAAATCTTTTATATCACTATAGTTTCTTTTTATAAATGTCAGAAAATCTATTTATTCACTGGCTTAATTCAACACAGCACTATAGTAGGCTGGAGTCCATCCCTGCAACACTAAGTGCAAAACAGGAACCATCTTTGGACAGGGTGCCAGTCAGTCCAGTCCCAGAACACGCACATGGAACTTCACTCATATGTGGCATGTCATGTTTAGAGTCACCAAATGATCTAACATGGTGAGAAAACCTGTGTGAACATGTAAAGAACATGCAAACTGTACACAGCGAGAGGCCGAGCTCCACAAATTATTACTACGCTGAACATTATTCAGAAAAACAACCTCAGGTTGGTGTGCTTCATTGGTTTAAACAACAAAAATGATTTTTTTATGCTTATTACAAGAGTCCCCCCTCTGTGCACCCTTTGATTTATTTCTGCTGATTCCAGGTTGATCTTCTAACTCCATCTAATCATTTTATCTCCTGAGTAGTTGCTATATCCATTATAATGTTTCAAATTTTAGGTATCTGTTACTTATTACAAACGTCACTGAGATTGACTACCTTCTTAAATTTGCCTTCACTTGAAGACAAGTTATATTATGAAGCTGTTATAACTTAATGGCATTTGGTTTGATACAGTATGTAAAAGTAAGATTAGAATAGGAGTAAGTATACTTTCTAGCATATGTCTAATCTTATTTAACACTGAAGAAAGGTTCTAACTTCTCTGCACTATCTGGATATTGAACTGTGGTTAAGATGTAGGTAAATAATGTATATATTTAGGTACTGTCACATGAATGTAGGCATTCCTCGCTCACACACACACACACATATACTTAGTGTACTTATTCAAAGGCCCCTTTGAAAAAACATACAAAATAATAATTTACCAATATACTGCTAAACAGTGCAATCACCAAAAGGTAGAGTTAAAAGATATCTTAAAGTCAGCATCAAAAACTAAATATTAAAATAAACACAAATGAATATTAGTAAATTTCCCATTTTTGTTCAATGAGAAAAGTGCTAGTGTATTGTATATAAGTAATCAATATGATTTATGATGACAACTACTTCAAAAAAGTGGCATTCAGAAGTTCATTATGTGTTTTAAATTACATCAAAAAAAATCCACCAGTGGATTGCTTTATACTGGTCTATCGGTTAGCCCCAAGTTCGGGGTTCACGTCTGCCTACATACCATGTAAAGACCAAGTTAGATTAACTGAAAATTAAAAACTTGGCCTTATGTGAGGGCGAGTTGGCTCTAGAGAAAACAAGTGCCTTCATCTGGGCCTTTTGACGATTCTGCCATGATAGGCTCCAAATCCTCGTGAATCTGAATTGGTTTATGTGGCTTTGACAAAGTTATGTTAAAAATATTTTGTGTGAGAATAAATTGTACTTGTGGCTTGAATATAATGAACAGGCATGGAAAATGCACTGAATTATCTGAAAGGTGCAGCACAAAGTACTGAACAAGTGCAAGCTACAAGTTTTATATTTCTGAAGATACTTTGAAGTTATCCAAAAAAGCTATTAAAAAGTAAAAAGATTATCAGGATAACTTACCTAACTAACCAAATAAGATTTTAGCTAAATTAATGCATTGTACTAATACCAGGAAAGACAAGATTATTCATTTTAAACATTAAAAATATTTAATCTAGAAACTTGTGTATTTTTCTGCCTCAGTTGTATATCTTAAATTACTATAGAAAGTAAAAGATACAATAATTAACGGCAGTAGGGCTTAGCACTCTTGCCTCAGAGCTCCAGGGACCATCTTGCTCTTCTCAGCCTCAGTACTGTATGAACATGGGAATAATTGTGAAGAGACAAAGCCATCCCGCTCAAAATGCTGCAGTTAAACATTTGCTAACTTCTAACTAACTTCTCCAAAACATCAATTCCTGATTGTAAAGTCCTGGAGCACTATTACCTACCATACTACATGGTAACCACTGCTAACTGTGTGAAGAATACATTTGTAATGTTTGTGGAAAGTTTATGCTTAACCAGCCTAATATGTGAAGGTGTGACTGAGTGGCTTGGCATAAGTACATGTGGGTATATACAGTACATGGGTGGATCCTGTGAAACACTGGTATTCTGCCCACGTTTGTTTCCTGTCCTTTGGTTTCTTGTCATGTGTTAAAAAGGAATTTATAAATAGACAAAACTAGACTGATCAGACCATGAGATCTGATTAGAACATTTTTATAATGTAAAGATAAACCGTAGTCAATAGAGGAAAACAAATCAAATTCAATTCTCTTACCAGATACATAGAGCTTGTTCTGGTGCACAGTTCCAGCATGGCTAGAGAGTGGACAAGGCAAAGTCTTAATGTATTTCCACGTATTCTCAGTAAGACTGTAGCGTTCAGCTGAAAACAATATACCAGCTTCTCCTCTGCCTCCTACTGCGTAAATCTGACCATGCATAGCACTGCAATGAAATCGTCGACGGCGTACCTTGGAAAAGAACAGTTCATTTAGAAATCTTTACATCTTTGAAATGTCAAGACAGTATCCCATGTAGAATTAGATGACAAGATTAATTGCAACTTTTTAATATTTCCAGAACGTTTAATTACATGTTGGTATTTTTGTTTATAACTTACATTCATGTCTGTAAGGCGTGCCCACTGGTTAAAACGAGGGTCATAACGGTGTACAGATGCTGTTGCCTCTTCCTCATGACTACCACTCTGCAAGGAATTCTGCCCCCCTCAAAAAAATAAGTAAGAACACACTTTACATGCAGGTTGAAGGTGATGTTTCACTTAATTTTTATTGAAGTTAAATACTTACAATTAAAAGTAAAACAGAAAAAAGTCTATGACTGAAATGTCCAAGAGGAGATTACCTGATACAGATGAGTAAGAACTTACTAATGTGGGAAAGGAATCTACAGACAAACACTCTCACAGATTTTACAATGATACTATCAGTGAGGCGCATGCAGCGTACGTCCAGGCTAGAAGGTACAAACAGTACAATACATCAAGTGGTAAGAAACATGACAGAGCCCAGCTGCACCCAGGAGGATCTACAGAAAAATGACAGCTCAAGTGAAGTATCACACAGGCACAACATGCTTTACTTGTTGAGTAATTAGTTGCTGGAAAAAGATGGGAAAGCACAAACTACCTCAATGAAGCTTTTTTGTACTCCTGTACAACTGGTAATATTGATGTCTAAAATCAATCTGTGCAACAAACTTTTTTCTGTCATATTCCCCAATTGTAACTGGGTTACAATGCACTGAACCAGCCATGCTTGTAAAAATGACCAATGAGACTGTAATTCTGTAACACCATATTCAATAAATGAAAAAAAATGTTAACCAAGCACCTCTCCTTTTTTTTATTTACTGGCTGGCAACATCAGGCATAAGGCCTTAATCAAACCTGGAGAGGATCCTAGCACCTTGGAGACAAAACACATTCATACACAAACAAACAGGTTTAATACAGAGACATGCATTAATGGATATTTGTAGATTATTGTCAAAAACAGTGTAAAATCAAAAGAATTATAGCATTTCATTTTGGGGAATACATTTCAGCATGTCAGTAATTTAAGATTTACATATACACTTCAATTACTATACATTGTCATGGATGGATTGGCATCCTGACTGTCATGGATCTTGTTACTTGGCTGGGAGGACGAGATGATGGATGTTCTGGAAGAAAGGCAGGGCATTCCCTGTCTCAGCCAGGAGGCTTGCATAGAATACCAGCATGGTGTTAGAAACAGATGGACAGGGGTCCCAGTAAGTGGGGGATAAAAGTTCCTTACCTGGCAAGAAGGCTAGTACAATAGACAAGACTGCATAATGGATGAATGATCCTAAATGTGATGGTAAAGATGAAGTGGAAGGCTGCCTCCCATCTGCATCTCATTCCACACTACACAAGGAGGTAACATTTCTCCATTTGGACACCTGCAACATTGGAGCCGTGGCTGCAGGCCTGCCAAGTTGGGTTCCATGAGTGCTGAGTGCTGCCAGGGGGAGCTTTCAAAAGAAGGAACCCCTGTCTCACCACCTGACCTAGAAAGTGCTTCCTGGAAACTATCGTTTGGCACTGGAAGTACCCTTGAGTCAGAAGTCAGGTGACAAAGCTCACCTGGGAGGAGTGGAGGAGGAAAAAGAGACTGAATTATATTGGACTATTTATACAAGGTATTATATGCAAATAAAGACAAGTAAATACAGGGCTGTTGCTGTGTGGTTGTATTTGTGGTTCAGGTGTTTGTGATCACTCTGTGGCCTAAAAGTGCAACGATTTTATGCGACTTTTTTTTTTTTTTCATGCTTTAAATTGGGCTTATTTTAAAACCTACATATATGTTTGGTATCATTCTTTTCAGAATTTATCGAACTTTAATGTGATGTTCTTAGATTTTCAGATTCTTATTTTGTTTTTAAATTATAAACTAAAAAATATCAAGAACTTACATCTCGCGAGATGGGACTTTGTGCCAAAATATTTAAGAGTAAGAGAAAGAGTAGATGACAAAGACAGCTGCTGTACAGGCTTTTAAATGTTTGAAGCGCCACACAAGATGTACATCAAACAGCAGCAGTACAGGCGGCACTGTGGTGGGGGCGGTGGCAGCAGCAAGCCAGCAGCTGATCGAGCAAAGAGGAGGTAAAAAAAAACAAAACAAAACAATTTGTTTCCCATTGTATCACTGTTTAAGAGGGGGTTTTGGAGGAGCGACCGTGTCTCTTTGGTGTTAGTTCAGCCCCCCTCTTCACAACACAAGCAGCAGAGACACAAAGTGGCTGGTGCATAGCGCAGGCAAGGCGGGTTGGCCCCCTAGTGTGTGTGTGTGTGTGTGCGTATATATATATATATATATATATATATACATACATACATACACATAAACACACACATATTTTATACTTTCATATCATACCTATAATATACAAGTAGTCATCAAGTACCAGTGAACAGTGATTGTATTTTGCCTCTGCCTGTGTAATAGTTCTCCAGGAATTGTGCTCAATATCCTCATCATTTGTCAGAATCTGAGGAAAAAAATAAAAAGAAATAACACCAATAACTTCCTTTATTTAAATCAGTGAATACAGAACACTGATCTATACTAACTGAATAGTCTCCTGATTGATGAATATAGTAGACCAACACATTACCAATGATGTCAAAGGGAAATTTAAATAAGCTTAGGCATGCATTCAAGAAATTCACGTCACACTTAACTGTCTTAGACACTTGTCTCAGCCATCTTCTTGGTGTACTGCTAAGCTTTCCAGTAAAGGGTTAGGTTGAGAGTCTCTTTGACGTTCTATTTATGCAAAAAATATGTATTCATAAGGATTTTTTTGGAAAGTGTATATAATGCCTGTGGTTACATTTTCCTTGCCTACAGTTATTAAGACTCTGACACAGCTTGCACTGTAAATATGTATTAATGCAGGATGTAGAGTTATAAATTGAACAACAGCTAGTGGTTTCTTTATATTTCTAAGCAATACAATAAAATGAATACTACATAACAAGGTATTATCCTTCTCGTTTAGTGACAGTACATAACATTACATCAACAACCCCAGAATCAGACGTGTCAAACTGTTTTTCAGGACCTTGTGGAGCTGGACAGTGTCTCTCATGATTCTGAGGTGGAAGGCAGGAATAAGGAGCCCAAACAGGCCACCTCAAAACCAGTTCCCAGAAAGAGAGGTAGTGGTAGTTGGGGACTCAATCATTAGGGGATTGAAGCGCAGGTTTGCTCCAGAGACAAAGTCTCACATGGTGTATTCCCTTCTGGGTGCACAGGTGAGGGACCTCCCTGGAAGGGTGGGTAAGCTCTTGGCCAGAATGGGGGTGGATCTAGTTATCATTGTCCATGTTGGAACAAATGGCATACATAAAGGTAGTCTGTCAGTTCTACAATACAAATTCAAAGAGTTAAGTGCCAGGCAGTGGAGCAGAACTGACAAGGTAGTCTTCTGTGAAGTTCTGCCTATGCCAACAACAGTCCATTTAAGACTGAAGAGATTAGAAGGCTTAACACGTGGCTCAAATCTTGGTGCAGGGCAGAAAGGTATGGGTTTATGGGGCATTGGGACTCCTTTTAGAAAAGATAAGACCTGTTCCACCACGACAGACTACATCTGAACTGGAGGGGCACCAATGTATTGGGGAGGTGTATGTGTAGGCTAGTCGAGGATTGTTTAAACTAGGGAATTTTGGGGCAGGGAGTTTAGGACAGGCCAGGTGTAGAACTATACGTGGAGGAACAAACAACAGTGTAGGAATAAAAATGCGTAGTAATGTATATTCTAACCCATTTAAAAATAAAAGGAGTAACACATTAAAAATAGCTTGCCTTAATGCTAGAAGTAACAAAAATAAGGTTAGTGAGTTGGAGTTGTATGTAGCAGAGCATAATTATGATATTATAGCAATAACGGAAACCTGGCTAAATAACAAAGATTGGGATGTGTGTAACATGGGGATACACATTTTTTAGGAAGGATAGACGGAACAGAAAAGGAGGTGGGGTTGTTGTTTATGCCAAACAGGGTTTAAATGTAAGACCTCTTCAGTTGGATGATGAGCCCCATCTTAGTGAGGGCGTGTGGCTTCGCCTGGAAAATATTAGGGGAACAGGTCTTATTTTAGGAGTGTGTTATAGACCACCCAATTCAGACAGTAATTTCAACACACATCTTTTTAGTAATATCAAATAGGCAAGTTTACAGGGAGATATTATAGTCATGGGGACTTTAAATATCCAAATATTAACTTGGATAACCTTGCAGGTGGAGGGGCAGAAGAGCTGGATTTGTTAGAAATAATCAAAGAAGCTGCAAAGGAAAAAAACAGCTTTATAAGGCATATAAGACTAATGACTGCAAAGTGAATCGTAGAGCGTATGAGAACATGAGAGCAACCATTAAGAAGGATATCATGGAGGCTAAAAGACAGTTGGAGAGGAATACAGCAGATAAGGCGAAAGAAGACCCCCAAGAGATTCTTTCAGTATTTTAGTAGTAAAAGAACAGTCAAGGAGGAGGTGAAGTGCATCAGAAATAGCAAAGGGGAATTAAAACATACAGTGAAATAGCAGTTGTTCTAAACTTTTATTTGTCTGAAGTCTTCACAAGTGAGGAGGTGGTTAACCTCTGAGCGGTAAACGGGACTACTAAGGAAGTACTGAAGGATTTGGAAATTGTAGAGGCAGAAGTACTGCTTAGATTAAATAGGCTGAAATCAAACAAATCATTGGGACCAGATAATGCTTACACTTGAATTCTTAGGGAGGCTAGCGAGTACATTTATAAACCCTTGACGCATATTTTTAGGAAGTGACTGAACACTGGGGAGATTCTGAAGGACTGGAAAATATTACTCTGTTATATAAAAATGGTCACTGGGCATATGCAAGCACCTACAGCTTAACATACAGTATATCACAGGAATAGAATGGAAGGAATTATCTATACTAATAAACGGCAAAGCCCTCACTCACTCACTCACTCACTCATTCACTCACTCACTCACTCACTCACTCACTCACTCACTCACTCACTCACTCACTCACTCATTCACTCACTCACTCACTCACTCACTCACTCACTCACTCACTCACTGACTGACTCATCACTAATTCTCCAACTTCCCGTGTAGGTAGAAGGCTGAAATTTGGCAGGCTCATTCCTTACAGCTTCCTTACAAAAGTTGGGCAGGTTTCATTTCGAAATTCTAAGCGTAATGGTCATAACTGGAAGTTGTTTTTCTCCATTTACTGTAATG
>JANRMT010028174.1:64562872-64587354 GCA_026402145.1 Polypterus bichir lapradei | reverse complement strand
AAACATTTTGTGTGACAAACATGCAAAAGAATAAGAAATCAGGAAGGGGGCAAATAGTTTTTCACACCACAGTATATATTTTATTGATTTGGTATATCTGGTTCGAAAATATTCCTCCATACTAAAAGAGTTACTGAAAAACACATTACAACTCATTTTGATTTTGCTGTTTCACTGTAAATTCCAGTGGCAGGCCTACATTTTTGGGGCCCTGAAGTTTGAATTGTTATGGGGGCCCCTTTGTAACCACCAACGAAGTCTGGGAAACCGTTGTTCATAAAAACAACAAGTTTAGGCTAATCTAATGCTATTTTAACTTTATTACTTACCTTACTTTTCAAAATACAACATTCATTTTTGAAATGGGTTAATTAAAATATATAGTATCCTTACGAACATCTTATTGAAAAAACTTCATTTCTAGATCACCATCACACATGCTATCACGTTGAAAAGGCAGGCAGTCACAATGCTAACGTGATTCACTACCATATAGCATTGTGATCGTCTTTATAATGGCTCCCCTTTCTTATTCCGACACATCATTCATTGTTTGTATCTACCAAAGGAGATTACCTTTTCATTTTTACTGTATTTTAATTGTACATATTATTTATTGTATACTATTATATGTTTAGTATTTTTTTAAGATTTTATAAGATTATTTGTGTAAATAAAAAGTTACCAAAATGTCCTTTACAATGAACACAAGCAACAGACAAAGCTTTCGATTATGGCTAGCCTAAGATTAATACTTTTAATACAAAATGTAATTCCTGTCATAAATGTTGTGAGACATGCCTGGACACCATCAGACTGAGACCACAGCTTTATAAAACACTTCACGTTTATTTTCTCCACAGTCCCGCACAGCACACTGTGCTCCCAGTGTCACTCACCCCTACTCCGGGCTTCTTTCTCAAATGTCCTTGGGCCGCCTTTCCTCTCTCCACGGGAGCTTCGTCCTGCTCCCACTCCCGACTCTAGCTCCCCGATTTTATTTCCACCCGGAGGTGCTCCAAGAGCTTGATGATGTTCTTCCAGCAGCACTTCCTGGTGTGGCGGAAGTGCTGCTCTTGCACCCGGAAGCACGCCAGGCGTCCCTGGTAAGCTCTTCTTCCATCCTCCCAGGTGTGGCGGAAGTAAATGTTTCCCGGGCTCCATGAAGCTCAGGGTGCCCCCTGGCGGTGGCCACAGGCCCCAACGGGCTTGAGCCTCCTTGCTCCTCTCCCATGGTCCTCTCCCGACCAAGGGCAGTTGCCCCCTCGTGGCCCGGAGGACGTATATGCCACCGCACGGTCCTTCCAGGCGTCCCGGCTGGGTCTGGCCCCCAGCCGCCCGTGACAATGTTAATAGTGTTTTAAATGATTTATAGTTATTTATCTTAAATAAATTTAAAATGAAACATGTTTGATTTGAACTTTTTTTTTGTTTTTACTAGGGCGCTTTGCCTCCTGCTCGCTTTGCTCATCAACCCCCGGTCTGTGCTTCACGCCAGCCTCTTTGCGTTTCTGCCGCTTGCGTATATGGATTTCACTTTCAACAAACGACAAATCTTTTAATTCTTGCAGATACACCTCTTCATTGGGAAGAAACACTACTTTTCCCTGATGGCAACACAAATTAAACGATCTACAAGTTAAAGTTTAATTTTTAACAATATATTCGCCAATATATTCGATCTCTTTTCGCTGTCCTGTTATTTCACTGAGTAATAACGTCTGTTGGTTTGTATCATTTTTTTTTTGAGAGTTTGGAATTTTAGTACTTTCATTATCTCTAACCTGCTCTCCATGTATACAGCGTCAATGTTTTTGAATTCTTTACTGCGTTCTGCTTTGTCATCTTCTCTTTGTCTTTTATTTCCAGCCCCGGGTGTGGTTAAATCTCTTGGCACAAAGTCTCATTTCGTGGGACATGAAAGTATCTCTCTGAAAAAGTCACATCTTGTCCCAGGATTTTTTTATTTTAATAGAGAGACATGATAGTTTAATAACCTTTAAATTTTTATTTTAAATATTACTTTTGTATTGAATTACACTATATTATTTACATTATTATTTTTTTTAATAAAAATCCTTCTCATACAGTAGACACCCAAAATTTTTAAGTAATATGGACTAAAATCGTTTCTGGGGCCCTGAAGCTTAAGCTTCATTAGTTTAACTGTATAAATCCGCCGCTTGTAAATTCTTAGTAATTCCTTTAAACTTGTGATTACTTTGTTTCGTGTTCTCTTCGAATTGTTTTATTCTGCCAATAAAATACGCACTTTAATAGGGTGTTATCAAACAATTTTGACCTGGGAAATACATCGCTCTTACCTGACATTTGTAACCCGGACAGCTACAACTACATTTCCCAAGAGACTTTGCGCTACGACTCCCCCGCCCCGGCGGTGGGCGCGGTTCCTTCCATGTGTTTAACAGCAGCACTTACGAAGTAACATGGTTTCTCGTGATGAAATGGGGAAGCACTGTCTGTACAGCCAGGACTTTCCAACAGCATTGCAGCTCGGGTTGCGAGAACTGTGGGAGGCTAATTGTCTCTGTGACATTCGACTTGTGGCGGAAAATGAGACGTTCGCAGCGCATAAGTCCGTGTTGGCGGCTGCGAGCTCGTATTTCAGGATTATGTTCACCGCGGACATGCGGGAGAAGCATATGGGCGCAGTGGAGCTGAAGGGAGTCACGGCATCGGGACTGAAGGTGGCCCTGCATTTCATGTACACGTCGCAGCTGAGCGCAGACCCGAGCAGCCTGGAGGACGTGCTGCTCACGGCGACCTACTTGCAGATCACGCAGCTCACGGAGTGCTGCGCCCGACTGCTGCAGGGAGCTCTGGAGACGGACAACTTCTTGACGATTCTCACGCTGTCCGAAAAGTACGACTTGCTTCCTTTGAAGGAGGCGTGCTTGTCATTCATTTCCCAAAACCTACATGTCATTTTAGAAAAGCACGAGCTGTCATTGCTACGGCTGGACGGCTGTTCGTTTTTGGCACTACTGCAGAGAGACGATATTAGCCCCCGAATGAACGAAAGAGCCATTATGTCTCTAGCTTGGAGGTGGCTGAGCCATGATCTGGAGAATCGTCTTCCTTATTTGGACTGTCTTGTCGATAGTGTCCGCCTTGGCTTAATTTTCCCACCGGGATATAACTTCGAAGACAGCGGTGGAAATGACGACGTCGCGCTTTTGAAGTTGTTCCCCGGAGCGGAGAGTTACATCAGCGTGCTGTCGGACCCAGCAGTGAGACACGAAGAAGCGGGGCCATTTAAAAACTGGTTCAGGATAAGATCAACGCGCAAGGGGGTCCTGGCCACGTGTGGCAAAACTAACGGGAGCCAGGGCTGCCAAGAAATAATGGTACTTAAAGAGGGTGTCCTCAGGGAAGCAAGGCAGGATAATGTGTTTAAAAGGGGGGGGGGGGGGGGCCCCCGCCACAAGAGCATGAATAGGTAAAGGGTAATATTCTGTGTGCACAGGACAAGCATCACCCAACAACATCCATTCTACAACCTTCTATTTCCACGAATGTCACAATGGAGGCATCATTTTGGCAGCACCACACATCAGGCTGAAACTGCTCTACAAGTAGATGGGGCACATAGCCAGTAGGTTACTGCCACAGACACAATTTAGCTGTGTGTCATGCACAGCTTTGGGATGATTTCTTATTCTACCTAATGGGTGGATGAACCATTCAATAGTTAATATCTTTCCGATACAGTTCCCAAGAATTGAACGATATTAGAATTCAGGTCTAAAAGTAAATTGGCCATATGTCAGTAAGTGTGGGTGTACGATTGAGAATGTCTTTTGCTTCTTTGTGTTGGGCAGCAGTTTCCCATGACCCCAAACTAGATTTAAACAGGTTAAAAATGGATGGATTGATATTTTTTAAGTGAATGAATTATAGGTGGTTTAGAGTCGGGTGCCTTCACAAATAGGCCATACTGCAACGCTTTGGACCAGTGTTACCTTCAGCGCTTGATAGTTTATGCTTTTCATAAAACATAGTTGTTCTTTATCAGCTTTTCTTCCATTTTTCCATCCATCCATTTTCTAATGTCTGTTCAGTGTAAGGGTCATTTATATTTTGTATAAGAACTTGCACTACATCTCTAGGCACGAATAGGAAAGTAGTATCGAAATGTGTAATTTCAAAGATCAAATACATGCCACAGTGGAGGACAAAACATGTAAAGTGTCCAGAAAAGTAAAAAGAGAAGCTGAATTTACTAAGAAGCAGATGAACAGCGTCTATGCCACCGTGGTAGGCAGAGAAGATAAAACATAAGCACATCTCAATTCAAGATTTATTTTTTTTTTGCTTAAATCGTTCCTCCCTCACACCAGGCGACTCTTCAATTCCACGCTGGGCGATAAACGTTAACACAATAAAAGATTATAGACTGTTAGACCTGCCTCACACTCTCCACCTTGCATTATTTAACTTGCACTGCATTTTTTTTAATTAATATTGTTTTTATCAGTATGCTGCTGCTGGAGTATGTGCATTTTCCCCTTGGGGGTTAATAAAGTTATCTATCTATCTATCTAAATATTAAATTGAACATTGGAACAGTTATGATGAGAACTGTCAGTTCAGTCCACCAAAACCTTTTTCATTTCTACTCATGTAGCTCGTGTTAAAAATAAAATGAAAAATTAAGCAGAGTTTGGAAGGTTCCAGAAGTATTATATTAACTTTTATGCATGTGAAAACTTTGGAAAAGAACATGAATTCAGAACATTTGCAATTTCTTTCTCTATATTTTTTGAGTCTACCCTTACCATTCGTAACACACTTCATCTCCTCCTTAACTGCTCTTTTACTGTTGTATATTGAATGAATCTCAGCGTCTTTTGTATTTTCTACAATATTTCTCTGTAAATACATTTTAGCTTTTTAAACATCCTTCTAAACAATTCCTCTCATGCCCTCATATGCCCTACAGTTTGAACTGGACTTATTTGCCTTACACATCTTTTAGAAATTAACTTTTAAATCCTTGTTTATCCACTTTAGAGTTCAGTTAATTTTTAGTGCTTCTAAGTTTTGGGTTGAAGTTTCAGAAGCAGATCTAGGGCAGGATTATTTTTTATTCTTCATTTTCTGTAGAGATTTTAGGAATCAAAATGAATACCATGAACACCATTAGCAGTGCTGTGTAAATAAAGGTTGCACAGTGAAAAACTAAATAAATTTGTACACCTGGATAAAGAGTGGCATCTTTTACAATATGGTTTGTCCAGTGATGTGCATGTGCTTATATTTAAAAATTATTTTATAGTACCCCAAATTTATACATTTTCACAGGATCTTTTAGCTGCAAGTTTTATTTAAACATAGTAACAGTCACGTTTTAACTTGATGCAGGTTTCAACCGGAAAAAAAAAATTTTAAAATCAAGAAAAAAGTCAAGACATATAAGCTGTACATTTGCCATATGTAAAGCCTCCAGAGGATTAGTGGACACAATAAAAAAGAAAAGAAAAATCCAACACAATGCAATTCCGGGAAAAATACACTTTTTTGCATTTAAAATACTGGAATACTAGCTAAATACTGCTTAGTTCAATTGCATGGAGTGATAGCCTATCCCACCACCATCATGAGCAAGGATGAACCAACCCCAGGCAGGGTGCTAATTGATTGTGAATGGTTCATTTACACATAATAAATAATAATAATAATACATTTTATTTGTAATGCACTTTATATTTTAGCAATCTCAGTAAAAATAAAGTAACAAACAAGAGAATCTATAAAATAACAAAATGTCTTTCTAAAAAGATGAGTTTTTAGGTTTCGTTTATATATGTGTGTTCACTCATCCTTGTCACGTTTAGAGTAACCTGGCAATCACATCTTTGAGATAACACACAAACTTCACTTGAATAAAAATTGTATTAGTGTAAAATTGGCACCAGCACCCAGAGTCATATCCACTCTGCCAGTTGGGCCATGCCCCATGCATAGGAAGGATCATTTAGATCTTGAGACACCAAAATACAGTTATAAATAAATACATAAAAGAATGAAGCACTATTGAAAAAGGTGCTTATTATCTGTTTCCCTTAGTAATAAATGGTAAAAAGCATTTTGTTTCTTCTATGGAGCCATTATATAAGCTGTAGAGGTAAAATGCCACGCACCTAAACACACACAAGATATAAAATCACTGGAATTTTTCTAATCTGACAACACTTTTTTATTAGATGACTTGCTGTTTCTCTGCAGTAAAACAGCTGCCTGCTGAACCATTTGTGGTAGATGAGTAATAGTAATAATAATAATTCTTTGCATTTATATAGCGCTTTTCTCACTACTCAGAGCGCTCAGCAATTGCATGTTAAGGGCCTTGCTCAAGGGCCCAACAGAGCGGAGTCCCTTTTGGCATTTATGGGATTTGAACTGACAACCTTCGGATTGCCAGTGCAGATACATAGCCTCAGAGCCACCACTCCACAAACAAGAAATTTAGTCTAACTTTTTTATTACGAGAAACAAGCAAGATTATTAAAGACCACAGTAAATGTACCTGCATAAATCTAAACCAAGTGGTTATGGGACGATTGAGAACTGCTGCCTGCCTGCTGTTGAATTTCTTTTGGCCTGTTAAGATGAGGATAGTCTCCCCTATCATCCCATTATTATTATACCCCATCCATGGATATAATAATGATGGACAGGTAAAATGATTGGTCATTTCTTCTTGTACTGCAGATTTTGTATAATAGAAGATTTTAATATTCAAGATGATTGTTGCCCAAAATTTTCTTGCTTTCTCATAGCTTAATATTCTCAAACCACTTAGTTTGCCAAAGCCTGTCCTTGGTGCTTTGCAGCCATCCATAATTATTAACGATGATGTAATCAACAAAAGGCAGCTTACACCATATTCATTTTCCGTGAATGATAGATTCAGATTTACAAAATAAGGAAATAAATATGAGAATTTTGTAGTAATAGATGCAGTGTGTTTAACATATTCTGTGGATTATATTTAAAACTTTAGAACAATCTAGACAAGGACAGGCCATTCAGCCCAACAAAGCTTGCCAAGCCAATCCATTTAATTCTTCTAAAATAACATCAAGTCTAGTTTTGAAAGTCCCTAAAGTCTTGCTATCTACCATGCTACTTGGTAGCTTATTCCAAGTGTCACAGGTTCTCTGTGTAAAGAAAAACTTCCTAATTTTAAGGGTAAATTTTGCACAAACAAGTTTCCAACCGTGTCCCCATGTTCTATGTGAACTCATTTTAAAATAAAAGTCTCATACCACTGTACTAATTCCCTTCATAATTTTAAACACTTCAATCATGTCACCATCTTCTTTTGCTTAAACTGTAAAGGCTCCGCTCTTTTAATCTTTCCTCATAATTCAACCCCTGTAGCCCTGGAATCAGCCTAGTCGCTCTTCCCTTGACCTTTTCTAGCGCTGCTATGTCCTTTTTGTAGCCTGGAGACCAAAACTGCACACCGTACTCCAGATGAGGCCTCACCAGTGCATTATAAAGGTTGAGCATAACCTCCTTGGACTTGTACTCCACATATCGTGCTATATAACCTAACATTCGGATTGCCTTCTTAACGGTTTCTGAACACTGTCGAGAAGTTGATAGCATAGAGTCCACTAAAACTCCTAAGTCGTTCTTATAAGTTGTACTCTCAATATTCAGACCTCACATTTTGTACTCAAACCAAACATTTTTACTTCCTCTGTGTAATACTTTACATTCACTGACAATAAATTTCATCTGCCACAAATCTGCCCAAGTCTGTATGCTATCAAAGTCCTTCTGTAATGATATAACGGATTCCAAATTATCTGCCGATCCACCTATCTTGTTATCATCTGCAGACTTAATCAGCTTTTTACTTATATTCCTATCTAAATCATTTATATATACTGTATATTAAAAATAGCAGCGGCCCTAGCACTCTTACAATACCACTCTTAATATCAGCCAATTCTCATAAACTTCCTCGCACCATCACCCTCTCCTTCCTGTGTCTGAGCCAATTCTGCATCCATCTAAAAATATCACCCTGAACTCCCACTTCTTTTAACTTGATGCCCAACCTCTCATGTGGCACCTTATCAAATGCTTTCTGAAAGTCCAGATAAATAATATCATAAGCTCCACTTTGATCGTATCCTTTTGTTGCCGCCTCATAAAATTCCAGCATGTTAGTAAAACACGACCTCACTCTTCCGAACCCATGCTGAGTGTTCAGAAAAATTCCAGTACTTGCCATGTTCTGCTCAATCTTATCCTTAACTAGCAGAATACCCGCGCTTCGCAGCGGAGAAGTAGTGTGTTAAAGAAGGTATGAAAAAGAAAAGGAAAAATGTAAAAAATAACGTAACATGATTGTTAATGTAATTGTTTTGTCATTGATATGAGTGTTGTTGTCATATCTATATATACACTCACACACACACACATATATAAACATATATATACACATCATATATATATATATATATATATATATATATACATATAAATATATATACATATATACACATATATATATACACACACACACATATATATACATATATACACATATATATACACACAAACACATATATACATATATACACATATACATATCTACATATATACTGTATATACACATATATATATATATATACAAATCTACATATATATATTAGGGGTGGGACTCGATTAAAAAAATTAATCCAATTAATTAGAGGCTGTGTAATAATTAATCTTGATTAATCGTATGTAATCGCACACGTAAATTTGCCCCAAATCGCAAATGTGTTTTTTTAATTTAAAAGGGTTTTAGTGGGCGACAGAATCAAATAATAGACATGGACATGAATATTGTAAACTCAAGCTCTTTTAATTTCTGAAAAAAAAATGCTTTTAAACTGCATTTGAATTCAAAACAGAAACAAAAATATCATCCCTGGTTAAAATTGGGCAGACTTAAAAATAAAGTGGTAGTTTAAGTACTTTAAGTACATTTTCAGAATGGTATTGTCTTTAAATAATAACCAAAATTTCAACAGAAAGTTCAGTTTTTCTTCTTAAAAAAATAAATCAGAAACATAAAAGGTAATTTGACCAACTTAATCTTTAAACTCTGAGTAACCTTAGCCAAAATTATTTTGTACATTAGGCTAAAACAGTGTGATCATTGAACATTTTGTAATTAGATGTAATTAGAATTACTAACGGTCACGGAACTCCAATGATCCCCAGTAAGAGCCACAAAGTCCGCTTTCTGTAATGCATCTAATTTTGCTTGGTTTTCACTGTGCACAAAACCATGCTTTTATCAAGGCTTCGCTCGGGTAGTTTTTTGAAATTAAATTTTCCTCCGATCAGGAACGCGCTTCATTCCGAGTGTAACATTTTTGTAGCTGTGATGTGTGCATCAGTGTAATCGATGTACCAGGAAATCATGCATTGACAAAAGTTCCCCTTTGCTTGGAATTGAAAATGTGATTAAATGCGTTATTTTTTGTTATGGAGTACATGCATCGAAGCTTCTCAGCTGTGCTTGTGCTAAGAATAGGAAAGATTTTAAAAATAACGTAACATGATTCTGCGTTAACCGCATATTTTTTCATACGTCTCAAACCAAGGAAATGCGAGGTTAAAATGAACCGAGAAGCACGCGTACATACTCAGTACATCCCCTCTCGGGAATCGAACCTCGGAGATAGAGGCGAAGCCTCTACAATTACGCCACGGTGTGTGGCTTATTTATTTGAGAGTATGTTGATCGGGGTATATATATATATTCGGAGCGGAGACGTAGTGTGTTAAAGAAGCTATGAAAAAGAAAAGGGAACATTTTAAAAATAACGTAACATGATTGTCAATATACAGTAATTGCTTTGTGAGTGTTGCTGTGATCAAGGATTCGATTATCATTATTTGTTTCAATCAGGGTCGTATTTGTACGATGTGTTGTGTTCAAGTTACATTCTGTGTTTGTCAGTCGTTGTAAAGATTAAATTCTGTAATTACAGCCACATTAGCTCCACAAATGAGACACACGGGTTTACCGGCAATGTCAGTAAACATATACTCAGCCTCCCATCGGTTTTTAAAGGCTCTATTTTCAGAATCAACTTTTCTCTTCGGCATCGTGTGGGCTAGCTTCGCAATAACTTGCAGCAACGCGGTAAGTGTTCGGCAAGGCAGCTGAAGCGCTGCATTATGGGATCTGTAGTTTATTGTGTTACCAGCGCTTCATATACCTGGGCCATTAATAACAATAATACAGTATATAAAATGATCTCGCGGGTCGGATATAATTACACGCCGGGCCGGATGTGGCCCGTGGGCTTTGAGTTTGACTCATATGGACTAAATTGAACTTGAAAAGAAATATTTTTTGGAATGTGATCGCGCAAGTCAGTACATCGAGCCCGCGTGCTATTGTGGTTTTGCTTGTGTGCTTCAGTAAGTTACCGTCCCCTCGCTCTTACTTTTTTACCGTTCATCTAATGAATACACTGAGTATGGCTTTACCAAAACAATCATTGATCGCGAATAAAGTATCCATTATTCATGAAGCTTCAATAGGTGATCTGTCTTTCTGCGTTAACCGCATGCGTTTTCATACGTCTCAAACTAAGGGGATGCGAGGTTAAAATAAATCGAGAAGCGCGCGTACATACTTAGTGCATCCCCTCTCGGGAATCGAACCTCGGACGTGGGCGCTACAGGCGAATGCTTTACTATCGCGCCACTGCGTGTGGTTTATCTATTTGAGCGTAGCAGTGTAATTAGGTTTTTGTTCAGCACTCTTTGGAACTGTTACTTTTTGTCTGCGCACTGCGTCAGTTCACGTGAGCCACTGAATATGGTTTTATATGTCACTCGCTCGCTTCTAATTGTTTCGCTGCCTTCTTAATTATATAATGCATGTTTTCTAAAGCGCGTTTTGTAGCTCTTCCTGGCTTTCTACGTAATGCGTGATTACGTGAGACGCGTGATGATGTCATACGAAACTCCGCCCCTCCAGCTGAACTCCATTACAGTAAATGGAGAAAAACAACTTCCAGTTATGACCATTACGCGTAAAATTTCGAAATGAAATGCCCAACTTTTGTAAGGAAGCTGTAAGGAATGAGCCAGCCAAATTTCAGCCTTCTACCTACACGGGAAGTTGGAGAATTAGTGATGAGTCAGTCAGTCAGTCAGTCAGTCAGTGAGTGAGTGAGGGCTTTGCCGTTTATTAGTATAGATTACAGTTTATGCAGTTATAGCTACACTTTGATAATGCATTACAACCCTATTTTATTGCACATAAAATAAACTTTTCATTTGATAATAGCAGCTTTTATATTTTAATAGAAAAATGTAGTTTATAAAGTAAGCCTTATTAACACAAAATAACCCCATTTTGTTTGCAAGAAAAATGTATTAGTGATGGAAGCTTGTAAAATACTGCATTTTTAAGACACGGTTTACAGGTACTGTACTTTATTTTTCACTTTTTTCAAGCATTATCAAAATAAGACATTTCTATTACTACTCATAACATGATCTTTACAGTACATACAAAGGGTGAGAAAATTGCTTCATTGATGTATTAATGACTGATAAAAATGTTTAGAAGAAGGTTGGTTTTGTATCAACATTTCTGATTGAATTTCCTTGTAAAAGACAGACAGTGGAAGAAGCTAAACCAAGGGAAATAATTTACATGTTACTGAACATAACTACCTACTGTGACAAAACTTTGAGAGTTAGTATATAGGCTGTAGTTCCTGTATAGACTGGCAATCATTACAGAGACTAAAGTCACAATATTTTGAAATAGATATCAAAATATTGAAAGTACTATTTCCAAAATAACAAAGGGGTCTCTCATATATAGATTTATTGTGCCATTAGTTCAGAGGTTACCTAAAGCCCAGGACTCATAAAGTCCTGGTTCTCGTTTTCGGACCTGTGGAAAACTAAACGGTGGAGTCAGTGAGAATTTGAGGCTGTAAGAGAAAGCATGGTACCACTCAATCAAGGACACTACAAACAAGGCATGACCTTTGCTATTATATTTTACCACAAGAGAATAAGAACCTGCATCTATCCTGTCTCTTTTTACCTTTCTTTCAGGTTTAAGGTCTATTTCAGATTTCTTATATTGATGGTGTTAAGATGATCAGTTAAAGGTTTGGCACTAATGTAACTCTGTATTAATGTTGTTAGAAGTCAATGCTCACTTTCTGACTAGCCAAAAGCAGGACATGGTGTGTCTACAGCAGCTCAGCTTGTCTGATAATACACATGCAGTATTCCCTAATGCACCTTCTTATCCTGGCTGAGTGAATTTAAATTGGTAAGAAGTATAATCCTGACATTTTATAAATAAAGACTCTTAACACTATCTAGAATTTATACCCTGTGTTCTGTTTCCTTCAAAACATGGACAAACTGTACAAGGTCTCAAATATTTAACTCATGGTAAAAAATCACTCCATTAAAATGTATGTAATCTCCTCTCCAGTCTCTACACTTCTTTAATCCCAGTAATCACACTTTGATTTATCGAGCCTCTAAGAAACAGGAATTCTGCCATAACTTAAGCATCCATATCCACTCCCGTTTTTACTAATAATAATTACAAACTAACAACATGGCTGTTTTTCATTTTAGTCACACAAAGCCAGTTAACACTCTTTTTTTTTTCAAATGATCACTCACTTGAAGTTTAAGTTCTTTTGTTCTTGATAAGGCAGCTTTGTGTGTTTTAAAAATTACTCCTTGCAACAGAGATTAATATATTTAAGTAAAATTAGTGTCTAATTCTGAAAAATCTATTTGTTTCCCTGAATAAAGCATTTCTTCTAAATTTACAAATCAATTGGTCTTTCCATACAGCATGTATAGCATATCAGCAAAAGCTCTGCCTCAGAGCAGCTGTAATATTCCATCCATTATCCAACCCGCTATGAGCTAACTACAGGATCACGGGGGTCTGCTGGAGCCAATCCCAGCCAACACAGGGCGCAAGGCAGGAAACAAACCCCGGGCAGGGCGCCAGCCCACCGCAGGGCACACACACACCCACATACTAGGGACAATTTAGCATCGCCAATGCACCTAACCTGCATGTTTTTGGACTGTGGGAGGAAACCGGAGCACCCGAAGGAAACACACGCAAACACGGGGAGAACAAGTAAACTCCACGCAGGGAGGACCCAGGAAGCGAACCCAGGTCTCCTAACTGTGAGTCAGCAGCACTACCCACTGCGCCACCGCTGTAATATACAGTATTTAAAAAACAAAATATTTTCTGGGTATCGGCTCCGGCAGACCCCCGTGACCCTGTAGTTAGGATATAGCGGGCTGGTTAATGGATGGATGGATGGATATTTTCTGGATATAAATGAAAATTTAAACAATAATAGATATATAACACATAAGTTAACACAGTAATGCATGGAAATAAGTCCAAAAAAATATAATTTTCTCTATATTCTCCAGACATGGACTTGATCTACACCTTCTGAAGCCTCTGCTATAAAAGTCTGTATAGGATCTGCAAGAAAGAAAAACAAAATGAATATAATTTTAGAATTAAATCAGATAGACTTCATTAAATGATTTAGTAAGTAAATATTACGAGTGGCATTAAAGATTTGTGAAAAAAGTACACTTGTAATATTCATTCAGACTCTACATATATGGTATTATGGTAATAATAATTTATTTTAAAAATAATTTACGTTTTCCTAAAGGAAGAAACATTGGAAAAGGATTTAGGTGTTTATGTTGACACAACATTTTCATCATCTAAACTTTGTGCAGAAACAATTAAAAAGGCAAATAAAATATTAGGTTATATTGTAAAAACGTCTGAATACAAATCAGGGGAAGTTATGTGCAGACTATTTAGTCCAACAGTAAGAGCCAATCTGGAGTACTGTGTGCAGTTCTGGTCACCATGGTACAAGAAAGACATAATAACACCAGAAGCTGTGCAGAGAAGAGCAAGTAGGTGCATCCCCGGAGTTCATGACAAGTCATACTCAGAGAATTAAACCTGTTTAGACTTCAGCAGATGAGACTCTGTGAAAGACCTTACTTACTTCTTCAAAATCCTCAAAGGCATTAGTAAAGTAGATCCAGCAGAATCTATCCGCTTCAGGGTGAATCACAAAATTAAGGAGAAGTGCATTTAGGGCTGAAGGAAAGAAACACTTCTTTTACGCAAAAAGTTGTAGGAATCTGAAACAAACTACCAAGGCATGTGTAGTTGAAGCAGAAACACTGGCAACCTTTTTAGAAGTGTCTGGATCAGATATTTGGGACAGCTTAGCTATTAACTAAACAGATAAGCTTCATGAACCGAATGGCCTCCTTTCATCTGTCAAATTTCTTTTGATTGTATATTCTATGTCCTTATGTTTCCACCAATGTGCATTCTTGTAGACATATTAGAAAGGCAAAAACAAAAATCGTAAAACAGAAAACACATTACAAATAATATGTAAAATGACAAACAAGTGAGACAGGTGAGTGCCTTAAGGGTCTCATTATACTGAACACAGGAGAAAGAATAAGGGTGTTGCAAAGTCTCTAATCTGTTTTCTGCTTTTGCCCTTAGAATGGAGAAAGATGTCTCAGAGGACTTTTGATTTCTCTTCTGTCCTGCCATCAAAGCCATGCCTCTTCTGGTCCTAAACCCTAAAAGAAACCGCACCACCAGAAGTTGGTGTTTTGCCGGAACCATTGTCTGCAGGAGGCAGATCTTTCCTTATTTAAGCTAAGTGGGGTCTAAAACAATCTGAGGAATCATCCTCCCTTCACCTCACTGTTATTCTCTTTGTTAATTTTTTTCTTTGCCTTTGCCAATTTAAGGGGTGTATTCCTAGCTGGGACCCCAACAATCATGACATCTCTGTCTTGCCTTTTTGTTTACAACAGACAGCTTTTTGACATTGATCAATAGAAAAATATCCATCCATCCATCCATTATCCAACCCGCTATATCCTAACACAGGGTCAAGGGGGTCTGCTGGAGCCAATCCCAGCCAACACAGGGCACAAGGCAGGAACAAACCCCAGGCAGGGCACCAGCCCACCACAGGGCACACACACACACACCAAGGACAACTTTAGGATCGGCAATGCACCTAACCTGCATGTCTTTGGACTGTGGGAGGAAACCAGAACACCCGGAGGAAACCCACGCAGACACGGGGAGAACATGCAAACTCTACGCACAGAGGACCCAGAATGCGAACCCAGGTCTCCTTACTGCAAGGCAGCAGCGCTACCACTGCACCACCGTGCCACCCAACAGAAAAATATTCTTTAATTAAAAAGTGAAAACAGATCTCTACAAAGCTGCCTATTTAATTACAAATATTAAACAGAAACTAATTGATCACATAAGGATTCATCACCTTCAAGTCAGTATTTAGTAGATGCCCCTTTGGTAGCCATGGCAGCCTTCAGTTTGTTTACACAAGTCACTATCATCTTTGCACATCTAGACATTGACATTTTTCCCATTCTTCTTTGCAAAACTTTTCAAGTTTTGTAAGGTTGCTTGGGGATTGTGAGTGAACAGCCTTTTTCAAGCCCAGCCACAAATTCTCAATTGGACTGATATCTGGACTACCTATGTAGGTTTGACTTTATGCTTAGAATCATTGTCTTGCTAGAAAACACATTTTCTTCCAAGGTGCAGGTTTTTTGCAGATTGGATCAGGCTTTTCTCCAGGATTTCTCTGTATTTTGCTGCATTTATCTCTCCTTCTTCCCTCACAAGCCTACAATGGCCTGCTGCAATGAAGCATCTCCACAGCATGTGCTGCTACCTCCATGCTTCATGGAAGTGATAGTGTGTTTTTAATTAAGTGAAGTGTTCAAACATGGCTTTGATCTGATGCCAAAAAAGCTTGATTTTGGTATCATCACACCATAGAACCTTCTTCTAGCTGAGTACAGAATCTTTCATGTGCCTTATAGCAAATTCTAACCAAAATGTCATATGCATGTGTGCAACAGTGGCTTTCTCTTTACTACTCTCCCATAAAGCTGTGGCTAGTGAAGCATCCGGGGAACAGCTGATGTCTGCACAGTCTCCAGTCTTGGCCACTGTTGTCTTTAACCTCTTCAGAATTCTCATATGTCCCCTTGATGGTCTCCCTCATTAGTCTATTTCTTGTACAGTCACTCAGTTTTTCTGGAAGACCTGCTCTAGGCAGACTTGTAGCTGTGTCAATTTCTTAATGAATGACTGAAAAGCACAAGTCAGTGAATGGAAACAAAAAATATTCAACTCAGTGAATATCCCTAGGAGTCCACTTACTGTAAATCATCCCTTATTGGAGTTGCTTGGAGTGTTATTTTGTCTTCATTGTGTAGGTTAGGCCATTATATTGACTCCCCACAAGTTGGCATGTCTACACATAGGGGCATTTATACTAAAATCATTTGAAACGTCAGACAGGTGATCTCCACTGAAGTAATTATATGACTTCTAAAACCATCTGCTACACCAGTGATGAGTCACATTAAATGCGGTGAATACTTTTAGAATCAATTATTTTGTGTTTTATATTTGTGATTGGATCACTTTAAAGAGATCTGTTTTCAGTTTGACTGCTGATTGTCAAAAAGTTAAATCCACTGTGATTCAATGTTATATAATAATACAATGTCAACACTTCCCAAGGATGAGTGAATATTTTTTTACAGGGACTCTTACCCCTTATTCCTGCTGCAGAAATGGTGGGTGATTTTTTTTCTTTTTTCGTGGTACCAGAATTTCCATGCCAAAAATCCATCCATCCATCCATCCTCTTCCGCTTATCCGAGGTCGGGTCGCGGGGGTAGCAGCTTAAGGAGAGAAGCCCAGACTTCCCTCTCCCCGGCCACTTCTTCCAGCTCTTCCGGGAGAATCCCAAGGCGTTCCCAGGCCAGCCGGGAGACATAGTCCCTCCAGCGTGTCCTGGGTCTTCCCCGGGGCCTCCTCCCGGTTGGACGTGCCCGGAACACCTCACCAGGGAGGCGTCCAGGAGGCATCCTGATCAGATGCCCGAGCCACCTCATCTGACTCCTTTCGATGCGGAGGAGCAGCGGCTCTACTCTGAGCCCCTCCCGGATGACTGAGCTCCTCACCCTATCTTTAAGGGAAAGCCCAGACACCCTGCGGAGGAAACTCATTTCAGCCGCTTGTATTCGCGATCTCGTTCTTTCGGTCACTACCCATAGCTCATGACCATAGGTGAGGGTAGGAACGTAGATCGACTGGTAAATTGAGAGCCTTGCCTTACGGCTCAGCTCTTTTTTCACCACGACAGACCGATGCAGAGCCCGCATCACTGCGGATGCCGCACCGATCCGCCTGTCGATCTCACGATCCATTCTTCCCTCACTCGTGAACAAGACCCCGAGATACTTAAACTCCTCCACTTGGGGCAGGATCTCGCCCCCAACCCTGAGAGGGCACTCCACCCTTTTCCGGCTGAGGACCATGGTCTCGGATTTGGAGGTGCTGATTCTCATCTCAGCCGCTTCACACTCAGCTGCGAACCGCTCCAGAGAGAGCTGAAGATCACGGCCTGATGAAGCAAACAGGACAACATCATCTGCAAAAAGCAGTGACCCAATCCTGAGTCCACCAAACCGGACCCCTTCAACACCCTGGCTGCGTCTAGAAATTCTGTCCATAAAAGTTATGAACAGAATCGGTGACAAAGGGCAGCCCTGGCGGAGTCCAACTCTCACTGGAAACGGGCTCGACTTACTGCCGGCAATGCGGACCAAGCTCTGACACCGGTTGTACAGGGACTGAACAGCTCTTATCAGGGGGTCCAGTACCCCATACTCCCGGAGCACCCCCCACAGGACTCCCCGAGGGACACGGTCGAACGCCTTTTCCAAGTCCACAAAGCACATGTAGACTGGTTGGGCAAACTCCCATGCACCCTCCAGGACCCTGCTAAGGCTGTAGAGCTGGTCCACTGTTCCGCGACCAGGACGAAAACCACACTGTTCCTCCTGAATCCGAGGTTCGACTATCCGACGGACCCTCCTCTCCAGAACCCCCGAATAGACTTTTCCAGGGAGGCTGAGGAGTGTGATCCCTCTATAGTTGGAACACACCCTCCGGTCCCCCTTTTTAAAGAGGGGGACCACCACCCCAGTCTGCCAATCCAGAGGCACTGTCCCCGATGTCCATGCGATGTTGCAGAGACGTGTCAACCAAGACAGTCCTACAACATCCAGAGCCTTAAGGAACTCCGGGCGTATCTCATCCACCCCCGGGGCCCTGCCACCAAGGAGTTTTTTGACCACCTCGGTGACTTCAGTCCCAGAGATGGGAGAGCCCACCTCAGAGTCCCCAGGCTCTGCTTCCTCATTGGAAGGCATGTTAGTCGGATTGAGGAGGTCTTCGAAGTACTCCCCCCACCGACCCACAACGTCCTGAGTCGAGGTCAGCAGCGCACCATCCCCACCATATACGGTGTTGACACTGTACTGCTTCCCCTTCCTGAGACGCCGGACGGTGGACCAGAATCTCCTCGAAGCCGTCCGAAAGTCGTTCTCCATGGCCTCTCCAAACTCCTCCCATGCTCGAGTTTTTGCCTCAGCAACAACCGAAGCCGCATTCCGCTTGGCCTGTCGGTACCTATCAGCTGCCTCCAGAGACCCACAGGACAAAAAGGTCCTATAGGACTCCTTCTTCAGCTTGACGGCATCCCTCACCGCCGGTGTCCACCAACGGGTTTGGGGATTGCCGCCGCGACAGGCACCGACCACCTTACGGCCACAGCTCCGGTCAGCCGCCTCAACAATAGAGGCACGGAACATGGCCCATTCGGACTCAATGTCCCCCACCTCCCTCGGGACGTGGTCGAAGTTCTGCCGAAGGTGGGAGTTGAAGCTACTTCTGACAGGGGACTCTGCCAGCCGTTCCCAGCAGACCCTCACAACACGTTTGGGCCTACCAGGTCTGACCGGCATCTTCCCCCACCATCGAAGCCAACTCACCACCAGGTGGTGATCAGTTGACAGCTCCGCCCCTCTCTTCACCCGAGTGTCCAAGACATATGGCCGCAAGTCCGACGACACAACCACAAAGTCGATCATCGAACTGAGGCCTAGGGTGTCCTGGTGCCAAGTGCACATATGAACACCCTTATGCTTGAACATGGTGTTCGTTATGGACAATCCGTGGCGAGCACAGAAGTCCAATAACAGAACACCGCTCGGGTTCAGATCGGGGGGGCCATTCCTCCCAATCACGCCCTTCCAGGTCTCACTGTCATTGCCCACGTGGGCAATGAAGTCTCCCAGCAAAACGAGGGAATCCCCAGAAGGTATGCCCTCTAGCACCACCTCCAGAGACTCCAAAAAGGGTGGATACTCCAAACTGCTGTTCGGCGCATACGCACAAACAACAGTCAGGACCCTTCCCCCCACCCGAAGGCGGAGGGAGGCCACCCTCTCGTCCACCGGGGTAAACCCCAACGCACAGGCTCCAAGTCGGGGGGCAGTAAGTATGCCCACACCTGCTCGGCGCCTCTCACCGGAGGCAACTCCAGAGTGGTAGAGAGTCCAGCCCCTCTCAAGGAGATTGGTTCCAGAGTCCAAGCTGTGCGTCGAGGTGAGTCCGACTATATCTAGCCGGAACCTCTCAACCTCGCGCACTAGCTCAGGCTCCTTCCCCTTCAGAGAGGTGACATTCCACGTCCCAAGAGCCAGTTTCTGTAGAAACAGAAACTACAGAAACTGGCTGGCCAAAAATTCCACTGTTTTACAAACAATGTGTTGCAACATTTTCCCTGGTAGAAAAGGGTAACTGTTTATACCCATTTCAATTAAAGTAGTTCAGGGGAGGGTTACGTCCGGTGTAAAATTTTGCCAAGTCAATATGCAGACAACGTAGATGATCCACTGTGGCAACCCCTAACGGGAGCAGCCGAAAGAAGAAGAAGTTAATACCTCGGGTTATCTGAGTAAAAACTTCTTAAACAGCCTCAAAACTACTGATGCATATTTGCCTGGCAATATTTATATTACTTTTAAATACGCAAACCACAATTAAAGACAGAGCTACGAAATGGGGAAGGTTTCTACGATTACTGAATATACTTATTACTTATCTCACTTCTGAAGGAAACCATAAAATCATCCACAAGTTTGATCATCCTGGCTGGAATGCCTTTATGGCAATATTGCAGACTGATCATTAATGAGAAGAACAGTTTGGCTGCACTTACTGAAGTTAGAAATTGTGAAATAAGGTTAATGAATTGTAGATGGTAATTGCATTTTTACACAAGGACTTTTCATTCATTTACAATATACTTATTTCATAATATAATTTGGATGAAGAAAGTAGCGAATTGAATGAAAAAATATGCAAACATTTTGGAAAATGAGTATTATTTGTCATATTAATATTATTTAAGTTAATATATTAAATTAAAACATTAATTTCTCTTTAGCTTACCTTCTGGCCTATATAGGTTTTTATTAATAAAAGAAAGTATTTAAACAAAAACATAGACACACAAACTTACATTATGTTCTGTGAGGCCGGATTATCCCGAGTCTGGAGGAGGGTGAAGCTGAAATCAGCTGAACTCTTGGTGCTGCCACTCCCTGTGGATAGCCCTTTGGTCTGTTTTCATATACTGCTTCTGTCAGAACTAGTGCTTTAATGTTAAGAACTCTACGCCATGTTTGCATAATATTTGATATAACGGTAGAATAGTGCTAAAGATGAAGGAAACTCCAGCTTATTCAATATTCATTTATGTTAATTAAACTGTAATGGATAAACAGAGTAAAGTGAGATATGCTGTAGTTTATTGTAAAACAACATGAAAACAACGGCTATGCTGTGATTATTTAGAGGCAATACTTAGGACACAGATAGCCTAGCCTAGCAGCCATAGAGCTGGACTGCAAACTATGAGGTTTCTGTTTCAGTCCCACTTCAGTGATTGATCTGCAGCATGTTACAGCAGGTCTGGTGCTGGAAATATGGAAACAACAGTAATTAGCACCTATATTTGTACCTTTTTTGTATAAAAGGATTAGGTATGTCATACTGTACAATACACATCTTCCAAAACCCATTCAGCTAAATAAAGATATGTCGGCAGCATCAGGCTTAAGCCATGAACAAATGTGAATACAGTGGCAGTCCATATTAAGGCAGCTGACTCATACAGAGCAATTTACGATATAAAGTTTAAACGTAGTCAGTGAGCTATTGTTGACTACCATTTCTTTCACCAGTGTTAATAAAAAGTTAAAACAGCCCTTGAGCTGTTTGGAGTTAAGAAGTGGCCAAAGCTAGAGTAATTAGCATTGTTTTCCAATGTCAGAATCATGTCATGTCCCTTTTTAACCTGCTTAAAGCTTAAAAAAAACTCACTCAGTTACCATTCCAGCTTGAAATCAGTTTAAGGAGTCCAATCCTACAATTTAATGCTACAAGAGCACTCAGATGTACTGAGTAACTGGTATCTCGTACACTTATTACCAAAGGTATAAAAAGAACATCAGGACTTAGGGAAGAATTAGAATTCAGCATTAAAACCCAGCAGAGCCAAAAAATGTTCAAGAGAAGAGCTCAGTGGTATGATCAACAAAAAGGCAGTAGCAACGAGAGCAGTAATCTGTTTTTATGTATAGATTCCTCCAAATGATCAGGGGGATTTAAAAGTGTGTGGAGATTTACAGATTAGCTGTGTACTTCTGTATAAAAGGTTTACATGATCGTGGCTTCATAAGCTAGTTCGGAACTGGCTCCTCATTATTTTCCCTGTCCAGGTATGCGTAAGCACTTTCAGTTACAGGTTGAATACTAAGGCTAGGCCCGGGTAATAAAAAGAAGACCAATGCCTTGAAGAACTACATAAGAATTATCGACTAAAAGTGTGACTAGGGAAATCATCATTAGCCAATTGTGTTTTTGTTTTATGATTTTTCACTTTTTCAATTTTCTTTTTTTAGAGTAATTACTTGTGTGGTGGTTAGCTGTTAATAAGGAAGCAGTTGGAAACATAATTGTTTGGTTTTCTTGTTTGCTATTTGATTAATTAATATAATTATACTTGATTGTAGCCATTTCTATGTCATTCATTACTAGTTATAACTCTGGATTGGTATTTGGTTAAATTTGTGTTTGCAAGAACACTTTATGGACGTATTTTAGTTTGTCATTGCTAAATGCTCATCACATGCACACTTATAACTGCTATTGCAAAATTTGGTTACTACAACACATGCAATTAACTGGATGCATACATCAAGTGGCAGATTGTTTTACGTTATTGTAGCCATCTCATTTAAAGTTAAGTTTACGTACAGTGGATATCTAACTTTGTGTAACAAAGATTACAAGAAAAAGAAAACTACTTTAGTTTCTTAATACAGATCTTGTTTTGACTCAAGTCTGCTAAGTGGTTACAAGTTTATTTTGTCCTTCTGTTCTGGACTGTGGTATAGTGGGTCCACAGCTCGTTGAGTAAAGGCCATTTTAAATAAATAATCACCGCACCCAAAGCGGCTTCGTGAGGGGGGCGTTGTTGTGGCGAGCCGCGGGACGCTCGGGGTTGTGGGCGTTTCTCACCGAGTGCACAGGTGAGGAACTGCCCACATCCGTGATTGCTCCCGTGGCTAATGCTACAGCTGTGATGGCCCCTATTCATTTAAAAGAAGCGCGAGTCGGTTTTGGGGGAGGAAAAGAAAGAAAGAGATTAGAAAAAGAACGAGAGATCAGAAAAAGAATGAAGGAGAAGGAAGAGAACGGAGGTTAGAGGGAAGGAGGAAGCAGGCGAGCAAGTCGGTGCAGGAGGAAGCAGGCGAGCGAACGCTCGCAGGCAGCTGAAGGCAGCCTGGGTGTTTGGCCAACACCTGGGAGAAGTGGTTGTGGTCACGCCCGCAGAAGTTTGTTTTTGCAGGGCGGGAGTGACCGGGAAGGTGCGGGACTCTCCGCAAATGGTAGCGGGAGTTGGGACTTAGGACGCGGTGTCCCTAACGTGAGAGCCTTGGCTGTTAAGGGATTCCCAAGTCGCTGTCTGGAGGAGCCGACCGGAGCCAAGGATCGGTGAGGCAACTGACAGCAGTAGTAGATGCAGGAAGAAGGTCAGCTGCAGAGTGAGCATCTCCCTTGTTGCCGGGCCCTGATGGGTGAAGCAAGAGGGACGCTAGTTGTAATTGAAGGCACCGAACTTGTTGTGGATTTTTAAAGACTGCTTCCTGAAAGATCATTTTAACCTCTGGTTCTAAGGATTGTTGTTTGTTTTTTTCTATTTATTGTTTTAACCTCCACGTTTTCTTTTACGGATTATTTATTTATTGAAGAACTTGGAATCACTGCACTATTTATTTGAACACCTGTTTTGTTGACTGTTTTAAATAAAAGCACTGTTTCACTTTTAACCATCCCCTTGCTCAGATGCTCAATTATTGCCTTCACTGACTAGCTCACCGGTAACATTACCGACGGTGTTTGGGTTGAAGGTCTCCCGAATAGCAATGGGAGTGTGGAGCCAGAACCCGCATCGTCACATGGACACCAATTGTTTGCCATTGATATGTTTGACTATCCTCTTGAAATAGCCCCTAAACTATTTTCAAACTCTGCTTGAATTTCAGATATTGTTTTAATCTTGTATGGAAAGGATGAAAGGGTTTTGACCCTTATTTTGTCCTTAATATTTGTTTACTATCATTGGATCACTCACCGCTCATCCACATTCTTGGAGATGCAGGTAACTTCATAGTAGTACGTGCAGAGGCTGGTTTGGGTGTTTGTTTAGGTTCACCCTTTTAGGTGGTCCTGAGACCTTAGCACGCTACTGTATTACTGCTGTAGGGCACTTTGTGTAAAATGGAGAGCATATTTTCATTCTTACACTCTTCTTGTTTCTTGTCAATAACAGTATATGACAGAAACCTAGTTTAAAGGTTTTGGTATACAGCAGAAAGCACCCAGGCAGTTAACTGACTAAAGGTTACTCTTTCACACAAGTGAGAGCATCTGGGTGTTTTTTCCAGAAGGAAAGTTCTTCTATCCAGTAGGAGTAGTGGGCCTGTTATAAAGATTATAAAAAGTGCGCTAATTGATTTTGGTACAAGCTAGGCCATCAGCTTTTCTGTCAGCTGCCTATCTAAGACCTCTGGTGCTGTTCTCACGATAAGTCATATCTTAAACAGTCAGGCATCTAGTTAAAATTACTTTTTCTTTTCCAAGGAATAACCAAGAAATGGGAACTGTGGGAATGGGGCTGGCATTTTTTAAGAATCTACAGGGTGGGCCATTTATATGGATACACCTTAATAAAATGGAAATGGTTGGTGATATTCCTGTTTGTGGCACATTAGTATATGTAAGGGGGAAAACTTTTCAAGATGGGTGGTGACCATAGTGGCCATTTTGAAGTCGGCCATTTTGGATCCAACTTTTGTTTTTTCAATAGGAAGAGGGTCAT
>JANRMT010028174.1:64529340-64562472 GCA_026402145.1 Polypterus bichir lapradei | reverse complement strand
CCCCCTCACATATACTAATGTGCCACAAACAGGAAGTTAATATCACCAACCATTTCCATTTTATTAAGGTGTATCCATATAAATGGCCCACACTGTATATCATTACAACTTTCTGCTTCACATCCATTTTCATGAGTGAGTGTGTAGAATTTCTCTCCCTTTTCTGTTCCAAAGGGGAACCCTTTCAACCACCTGTGTTACACAGGGAGCCAAATGTACTCACTTGTGGCTCCATGATGTCTGTAAAAACAAATAATCTATTCTGTTATTAAAGGATATTTGCAGTAACAGGCAGAAAGAGCATCTCCATCTCTGTTTGAATTTCCACATGGTGAGAGATATATCCAACTCCTTCTGGTCTTCCCATGCCAATTGCCATTGCATACAATTCTATTATTAAATCAGTCTTCATTCCTGCAGCCACCTTTAAACAAATAATAATTACAGTAAATAAAGTACGCTAAGGACAAAGGAAGGGAATAAAAAAACTCCCTTTTATAAAAATCACAGCTAAAAACAGTTTACAGGGGTCTTAGAGGAAGGACAAAGGCAAAATCTAATTCCCTTGTGCCAACTGACTGGCAAGTACATAAGCATTCATGCTACAATATGCTATGGTTCAGAATTGTGTCTAACTCATATAATGATCTGATTCTGGGTCTGTTACCTATGATTCCATTCCAAGGTCAGGGATTTATTTTATTTTATTTATTGAAATTATTTCAAAGAAGCATCAAGTACAAGAAAGTCCAAGTAAATACTTACAGGTCCAGGAGTATACAACACACGAAGTCCTGTACTAGGAGGAGGCTGCTTTACTTTAAATCTAAATAAAATAAAAACAGAAACACCCACACTGTTCAAAAACAGGAACAAGGTAATCAAGTTTACAGGAATAACACCTATTTAGTCTTGAGAAGTAAAGGCTAGAACATGTACAGGCCAGTTCTACATTTTCAAAAGTCTCAGAAACATTAATAAAGATGATATATCAGAATCCTTTTAACTAAATCATAGATATATACCTGATGCTGGCAAAAGAAATTAAGGGAAAGTGCTTTCAAGATGGAAGCTATGAACAGCTTTTTCTTGCAAAATCTAGAACAAACTCCCAAGTCATGTAACTGAAGGAAAACCTTGTCAACTTATACTAAGTACATGAATGAGATACTGGTTAAATTAGCTCAATAAGCAAGCTTGAGGGACTATATGGTCTTTTGTTTATCAAATTTAAAACATTAGAACACTCTAGATGAGAACAGGCCATTCGGCCCAGCAAAGCTCGCCTGTCCTATCCACTTATTTCTTCCCAAAAAAAATCAAGTTGAGTTTTAAAAGTCCCTAACGTCTTACTGTCTACCACACTACTTGGTAGCTTATTCCAAGTGTCTATCATTCTTTGTGTAAAGAAAAACTTCCTAATGTTTGTGTGAAATTTACCCTTAACAAGTTTCCAGCTGTGTCCCCGCATTCTTGATTAACTCATTTTAAAATAAAAGTCTCAATTCACTGTACTAATTCCCTTCATAATTTTAAACACTTCAATCATGTCACCTCTTAATCTTCTTTTGCTTAAACTGTATAGGCTCAGCTCCTTTAATCTTTCCTCATAATTCATCCCCTGTAGCCCTGGAATCAGCCTAGTCGCTCTTCCCTGGACCTTTTCTAGCACTGCTATGTCCTTTTTGTAGTCTGGAGACCAAAACTGCACACAGTACTCAAGATGAGGCCTCACCAGTGCATTACAAAGGTTGAGCAGAACCACCTTGGCCTTGTACTCCACACCTCGTGCTATATAACCTTACATTTTGTTAGCCTTCTTAATGGCTTCTGAACACTGTCAGGAAGTTGATAGCTTGGAGTCCACTATGACTCCTAAATCCTTCTCATAAGGTGTACTCTCAATTTTTAGACCGCCAATTGTGTATTCAAACCTAATATTTTTTTCTTTCTATGTGTAACACTTTACATTTACTGACATTAAATTTCATCTGCTACAAATCTGCCCAAGCCTGTATGCAATCCAAGTCCTTCTGTAATGATATAACAGATTCCAAATTATCTGTTAATCCACCTATCTTGGTATCATCTGCAAACATAACCAGCTTGTTACTTATATTCCTGTATAAATCATTTATAATATATATGTTTAAAAAAGCAGCGGCACTAGCACTGACCACCGTGGAACACCACTTTTCACATCGGCCAGTTCTGATAAGGTTCTTCGCACCATCACCCTCTGCTTCCTGTGTCTGAGCCAATTCTGCACCCATCTAAAAACATCACCCTGAACTCCCACTTTGTTTTGTGTGATGCCCAACCTCTCATTTGGCGCCTTATCAAATGCTTTCTGAAAGTCCAGATAAATAATATCATATCCTTTTGTTGCGTCCTCACAGAATTCTGGCATGTTAGTAAAACACAACCTCCCTCTTCTGCACAAAAACTCCTGTTCTTGCTAAGTGTTGCTCAATCCTATCTTTAATAATTCCTTCCATTAATTTTCCTGTGATGCATGTTAAGCTTACTGGCCCTTAGTTGCTTGGATCTACCCTGTCATCCTTTTTATATAATGGGATAATATTTGCCATTTTCCAGTCCTTCAGAATCTCTCCTGTGCGCAGTGACTTCCTAAAAATATGTGTCAAAGGTTTATATATGTACTTGCTAACCTCCTTAAGAACTTGAGGGTAAATATTATCTGGTCCTGGTGATTTGTTTAATTTCAGCCTATTTAATCTGAGCTGTACTTTTCCCTCTACAATTTCCAAAACCCTCAGTACCTCCTTAGTAGTTTCTTTTACCGCTCAGAGGTTATCCACTTCCTCACTTGTGAAGACCTCAGAAAAATGAAAGTTTAGAGCGTCCGCTATTTCACTCTCTGTATCTTTTAATTCCTCTTTACTATTTCCGAAGCACTTCACCTCCTCCTTAACCGTTCTTTTACTACTAAAATACTGAAAGAATCTATTAGGGTCTTATTTCGCCTTCTCTGCTATATTCATCTCCAATTTCTTATATTCAAACACATATTGGTATAGTGTTTGGAAATGATGATTTAAAGAAAACTTTAAAGAAAAAGGATCAAATAGATAAATAAATATATGAGGGGGAGTCAAGATATAGTTAGAAAATGGGATTTATTAGAAAGTGGAACAAACCTTAACACAACTGATAATGACATTTCTCAATGTAGTCTCCACAATTCTTAATGCACTTGCGCCACCTGCCTGGATTCCAGCAGAATAAAAGGTTTTGCCTTGTCCTTGCAACCACTTGTGCACTGCTCACGTCATCATCTGTCTTGAATTGACGACCACCCAGAATTCTTTTTAGCAGTCCAAAAAGTTGGAAATCACATGTCGCCAAATGGAGGATGTGGCTATACCTCAAACTTCAGTTTCTCCAGACAAGCCTTAGTGTTCTTAGCAGTGTGTGGACAGGCATTGTCTTGCAGCAAAAGGACTCCTTGAGACAGCAGTCCCCACTGCTTGGATTGAATAGCAGGCTTCACATTGTTCCCCAGCAAGTCAGAATAACTTGCACTAGAGACCGTAGTACCCCTTGGCATGTAGTGTTCGACAATAACTCGGGTGCAAGAGTGGTTGCGAGGACAAGATTTAACCTTTTATTCTGCTGGAATCCAGCTCAGTAAAATTTGGACTATTGAAGCAAATGGGTGTACCAGTTAAAATATACTTGAATAATTCACATTCTGGAGAAATGTTTTACTACTATTCTAAATTAATACCAATTTACTAGACAAAATATTCTGCTGAAATAACATAGAATAATAAATTGTACCTGCAGGAATCAATTCCAATATTCCTTAGAGAAACAGAGAAGGAGTAGGTGTACCCTTCTCTAAGAATACCAAACTTTACATATGCTGGAAATAAATCAAACCCACGTGATGGAGCCGACTGTGCACTGCGAGACATTGGACCAGCCACTGATACAGTGTTCACTTTTCTTCTTACTGGGTCTTCTATGTCAATAAACTAAAAGAAAAACCAAATAATAAAATGTATGCTTACAGGTAGTATAAAATAAGTGCTTTCTTTAATTTACATTATCAAAACTTTAACTCAATACATTATATTAAGCAAAATAATACTTTCCAGTTACTTGGTTGTATGGTAATGCACTCATAAAAAACAGAATGATGGCTAGATTTTTATGCAGAAACATTACAATTAGTTTTGCATTTAGAATTTTTAAATGATGGTTTACTTTGCATTCAACACAAAAAGGATATAATTTTAAAATACAAGGATTATGCTAGTCACCTTTAAATATGTTTGTCTTTTTTTGCCTAGAATGACTATGCAATGTACAACACAGACTAACAGATTCTTGGTTTTATTGTCTGGTTCAGGCAGGTGAGGAAAGACCGAGACATAGTCTTAAAGGCAAGTGTCAGTACATTGAGTAAGAATAAGGTTGAAAACTAATCAAATTTGATAAATATAGGCAAAAGTAACAAAATTCTTAAAAAGATTAACAGTGGAGCCTGAACAACAACAAAATCCAAATTGAGGGTAAATAAGATGAATGATGAACATTAGAAAATTAGAACACTCTAGACGAGAACAGGCCATTCAGCCCAACAAAGCTCGCCAGTCCTATCCAAATAATTATTCTAAAAAACATTAAGCTGAGTTTTGAAAGTCCCTAAAGTCTTACTGTCTACAACACTACTTGGTAGCTTATTCCAAGTATATATGGTTCTCTGTATAAAGAAAAACTACCTAATGTTTTATGAAATTCATCCTTATCAAGTTTCCATCTGTGTCCCCATGTTTTTGATTAACTCATTTTAAAATAACAGTCTTGATCCACTGTACTAATTCCCTAAATAATTTTAAACACTTCTGTCATGTCACCTCTTAATCTTCTTTTACTTAAACTGTACTGTATAGGCTCATCTTTTTTAATCTTTCTTCATAATTCATCTCCTGTAGCCCTGGAATCAGCCTAGCCGCTCTTCTCTGGACCTTTTCTAGTGCTGCTATGTCCTTTTTTTTAGCCTGGAAACCAAAACTGCACACAGTACTCCAGATGAGGCTTCACTTGTGCATTATAAAGCTTAAGCATATCCTCCTTGAAGCATGAGATGATGCTCTGCAAGCAAATGTCAGTACACAATAGCAACAGAACAAGCATCTTACATCACAGAAATTATTTAAAATGTAGTTTTAGTAAAATATGACTAAAAATAAAATCAAGGTGGACATTTAATTATATTGAGGCAATTAAGACTCTAAGTGAAAATTTGATAAGTTCCCACAGGGAACTCATGCAATATTATTTGTTAGAAAATATGGATTGAAAGCACATAATTGTTTAGCAGGTTGCTCTGTTGTATTTATCATTTACGTCTTTATTACAAGCACCATCACAAGATGCTTTACAAAGGCACCACAGGCATACACTTCAAAGCAGTAAAGTATAAAGGGCAGTGGTTTTGCAAATTGGTGCTTTCAGATGTTTACAGAAAATATTTTAGTATTTTAGCAAACAGTGGATATTTTTGATACAATTAGACAGTAATAAAATTACATGAGGTGTGTAAATATCTGGAAAGATTCACATGGCAAATGACACTACTAATATGAGAAGCAAAAGAGTATGGATGCACTACAGGCAAAATACCGATAAATAAATCTTTTTTCAATTCCCAGACTGGTATTTATTATTTCCATTTTCTCTTCATCTTGCTTATATGCAAATTGCAACTAAACTAACATGTAATCTGATTACAGTAAATCAGCACTGACTGCTTAAGCAAGATAAATATTGTGTTTATTTTCTCCTTAAAAAGTATAATGCTTTACAAATAATTAGCGAAGTTTCAGGTACAAATCAAAAAAAACTTTGTTATATTCAAACACATTTTATTGTTAATAAACAAGGAATGCAGCAGAAATGAGTATCAGAGTAATGCATTCTGCTTTCTGGATGTTGTGACTTAAAGCCTTAACATTGTCACATAACATGTATGTTGACATAACAACAGCAAAGTGCAGAGCATCCACTGTAAGTTGTTCCCCTTTAACATTTAAGTGAGCAATGTACTTATCAAATTGGTTCTCTTTTATATGACTAATGAAATTCTAATTTATGTATAACTATTTGAATCTCTGTAAAACTGCTGAATTTAACAAACAGTAGAATCCATAAAGCATATCAGTTTATTATCAAGTTAAATCAACTGTGGATAAAGAGGTGATCTAAGAATTGGTAGGCTTTAGCAGATCCTGAAATAAATCTTTTTTTACTGGACCGATCTCAATTAAACTTGTAGAAGACATCTGCTAAAACCAATAATAGAACAATTCTTACCTTTAATCTACCTATTCAGGGTTTGAGAGCAGAAATTAAAGTGGAGCATTTTCCAGTTAAAAAGCATTGTGGCAGATTTTACAATTCTCGGAAGAATAATCCAAACTACATACAGTCACATAATTTTCATTTTTAATATACTGACAGTATGTGGTGCACGGACACATTCAAAATGTCACATTTTTTGAACTAAGGTACATATTGCAATAAAAAAAAAGTTTATATAATAGGTATGCTAAATTTACTATGGTACTGTTGGTCACATGGACTCCTGGGTTCGATGTCAGAAAATGAAATGTATCTTCTCATAAGAAAAGCATGGTCAACAATATATTGATTTTGGAAGAAAGTATGCAAGCCAGGATGAAGAAAATGTTTGAGGTACATGATACTCTTTGATAATATGTGGGAAAACCAAATATGGGTTCAACTTTAAGAGAAGCATATTTCAGACTTTGCATTCTCCATAAGCAAAGTATTGTAAAGGACTTGAGACAGTGTATTTGGAAATCCGTTGATGATATCAAAGCAAAATACTGAAAAATGCCGATAGTTTGTGAGCATTCTGACAGTATTTTAAATTATACCAGTACTCTCTGTTGGATTCCAGAAAATTCACTATATCTCCCCTTTGAAAATTATGGAGGTTTTAAAAATATACAAGCCATAAATAAAGTTTCTGATAAATATTTGTAAAACTAAACATAAAAATGGATAGTTTTATAGAAAAACATGTCAGACAAAGTGGACAACCTCCTTTGCAATCTTAGTAAGGCTGGTTTATTCCACATGCACCCAGTCATGATATGTGTTATGATATATAGCTGCATAGCTGATCAATATTGGGTATGTAAGTGTCATGAGTTTCTTTTTATGAAGTTTAAAATGTAGCTCATTATGGAAGGAAACATTAAAACAAAAATATCACTGTAAGATTCTAGCCTCTGATGGCCACAATACAGCTTACTAAGCGAAATAAGTCTTTGATAAATCAAATAGTCTTCCACCATAAATTTTCTGAAAATACGTATAACTCCTACACAAAAATACCACCTTCTGGTAGTTACAACAGTCTTTATACTTGATAATATATTACTAAGCTCTAATATACTGTATCTTGCTGAATATCTTATAACTAGACATTAAGCCCGTTACAATAACGGGCGCTAGAACAGTAGTGCATAAACATTAGTAGGAACAGTCTTTATTAAATGGCAAGGGACCTTGACCTCATTCTGTTTGTTGTCTTAATTTTTTTTTGTCAAAAATATTTTTGCAAGAAGCCTAAAGTAAAATAATAATAAAAATAAAATAGAAACGTATATGACAATACAGTAAGTATAATTAATATTGCCTTAGTGTAAAACTTTGTAACAATCTGTAATACACAATATCTGAAGAAGATATTTAGGAAAAAATGTCTTTTTTTTTTACCTCATGAAATGTTTCTATAAAATTTTATTATACACAACATTTCTTGTAAATATTCTGTCTGAGTTTGGCAACAGTTTGCATTGTTCAGGCCCATCTACAACCTTGACAACAACATCTGGAAAACTTGTAACTCTTCATAATGTAACATATAACTGACTGTGGCTGAATACTGGTTCTGGTAAGAAAATGCCAACTTTTGGTAAGGTTTGCTCTTCTGAGTCTTTCTCTTCTAGCGTTTTTCAGCAGAACAGCAAGAAAGGTAAAGTCTTGGAAAGACACATTACTCCAGTCAACATTATTTATGAACAGTAATTTTCAAACCTTCTATATAACGTCTATTTATGTTATGTTACTCCTTTGGACAGTTTCAGCCATTGCCATTAACTGATAACCCCATTAATTCAGACAAGTAAGATTAGAAAGTTAGACCTGAATAATGTGATTAATTGAATCCTCTTTTGCTTTGTTTTTCCTTCGTAGTTCTATTTCCCCTTTGTTCTCTTTGTATTCTTTTAGAAATAAATGGATGTATCTGTTACTATATCTTTGACTGAATAGCATGCCATTGTAATATTTGTGTTTTCATAAATATCAAAAGAATCACCAAAAAAATTTGTAAGGCAATACATATAGCGGTTGAGTAGGTACCTTTTGGTTTATGACTCTTCCAGGTCTAGAACTAAGCATGGATGCTGGCAATCTTATTTTTTCTTTTCGGAGTGGACTGGTAGGATCCACTACTGAACTCTGAAAAGCACCTTCACCATTGACATCAGGTGGCACGGTCTTCATTTCATGCCGCTTTGATTGAAAGTCTAAACACAATGAAAGAGTTACAAAGGATTAACTGAATCTTTGTCTGTTTTAGCTAAATTGCAGCATGTTGTTCTGGACATCTGTATTAATCAACAGGAGAAAAGTATTAATATATATTATTAAACTTGTTTGTAAAGCACCTCTAGTGCTGTTTATGAAAGGTGACGTAACAAATTTAGTGCTAAATAATTCAAATCTAAAACTTATATTTCAATGATTTCTTTTCCTTTTAAACACATAACTTATTTTTCAAAAAAGGTAAGAAAGTATAATAAAAAAGGGAAAGGAAAGAAAATTAAACACAATACAACTCAGACATTCAAATTGTGTGAGAGGACAGACACTGTCACATGCTTTAGGGTGTTCAATGATTACTCAAAAATGTGCTAGTTTAGGATGTGTAATAAGTACATAAGTTTAATATGTCACTGTGCTCTGTACAAAATAATATTTTATAAATCCACTCGTATCTATATAGTTTCCGGTTATGTAACATGCCGCAATTACAAAAGAACTTATTCTGGCACCCTGCCCAGGTTTGTTCCTGCCTTGTCCAGTGCTGGCTGGAATTGGCTCCAGCAGACTCCTGTGACTCTGTGTTAGGATGTAGCGGATTGGAAAATGACTGACTGACTGACTTATTCCAACCAGGGAGTTAGCACCCCCTGCTGGATTCAGGATGTTTTATTAATTAAAGCATAGACAGAGCCTATATTTGTAGATCACACTCACAGCGATACATACCCACACTAACTCAGGCTAAGCCAGTTTTAATGACAGAAATAAACCTATCTCTACTTCCTTGAAATATAAGGAAAATTGGATGAAGACAAAGTCCCCAGGGAAAAAAAACATAAATAAAAACAAAAGAAAATGTGCAGACTCCACATTGTCAGTGGCCAGGCGTAAAATCCAACCACAGTTGTTTATATGTAGAATTGTACAGGGATATGTACAGGCATTTTGATTAATCTCCAAACAATCTGAAACTGTAAGACAAATACTTTATTTGAAGCTTACCTGGAGATCCCATTTTCTCTTGTGCCTTTGCAGGTGGAGAATTTTCCGCAGTTGCCTTATATGTAGTGGAATAAACTGGTGATGGAGTAATTGGTCTTGCAGCTGCAAACGTGTGTTTCAGAATTAAAATCATTATTCATGTATTACTATTTTAGATAAGCTTTATGGATGCTTCATTATTAGACTCTTATGTGATTTTGGTGAGGAATTAAAACGATTCTCTATATTATCACATAAAATAATTCTGATTTCACTTCAGTTGCTTTAGTGATACCTTGTGAATTTGTTCTTGATGTGAATAAAAATGTGAATGCCAAGCACAATTTCCACAATTGTATTTAAGTTAATCTTGTAAATACCCTGTGGTTAGTAATAATTCTTTCACATGAAAAATGACCTAACTCAAAGACTGAAAGAATGATTGGCTTGTTACTGATTTTTGTGAACACGTGTTGCTCGAACTCAGTCATAAGTAGATCATTGAAGATCTTAATGTGGACATATAATTTGTCCAAAATATCCATGAACAGAAACACTGATTCTAATGTCTTTTGTGGTATCTATATGATTAACAGATGTGATCTCTACTAAATAATTGCAAAAGGCATTATTTTAAAATGGCAGCTGTGCCGACTCTTTGTGGTAGATGACTGACATACATACAAGAAAATCAAGAAATACTAACTGCTTGGTTTACCCATCTCTCCATTTTCTTCTGTCCTGACAAGTCTTACTCAAGTAAAATAATGCACAGCAGCCAATAAAACTACAGTACTATGCATGTGTTTGATCACTACCGGCAGGAAATGCAGGAGAAAGCCAGAAGAACATGGTAACTCCACATACTTCAGGACAGGAACTGAGCCTAGGATCCCTGTAGCTATAAAGGAGCAGCTCTAAACACTTTGCCACACAAAAAATACATAACTTTTATTTTTACTTTAAATCTGCAAAATATAAGATATATACTCTATCCTCAGTTATCTATCAGTAATAGCAATATAAACACATTGAAATTCTTAAACAAGTATAAAATCTTATTGAGGATAATAGGAAGGGAGGAAAATAATTTTTGGAAGTAAATATTAATTTTCGTAAAGGACATACTTGTTTCTGATTCAACAGTGACTGGAGAAGTTACAGATCTGTTTTCTGTTTCTCTTTTCTTTGGGAATGGAGGAAGCTGTTTAGACAAGTACTCCATATTTGGAATCTGAAAGAATGTGAAAAAAAGCAGCATGTAAATTACTGCTTAGATGCTATGCATATAATATATATATATATATGTTAATTAGTGTTGTCATATTTTAATTCTGACTTTGTCTTTTTTTCTCTTTTCTTCATCATGTAAAGCACTTTGAGCTACATTATTTGTATCTAAATGTGCTATATAAATACATGTTGTTGTTGTAATGTAGCTACATAATAAAATGAATCTGCACAGCATAGAAGCTTGGATGTTTAATACTTAGCAGAATGTCTGCTGCACTATACTTGGCCATTCACTGTTTCTTCCATTGCAGAATATATAATAATAATAATAATAATAATAATAATAATAATAATAATAATAATGCCATTTTATATATATATAAAATAAGGTAAATAATCATCAAAGGAAAAGAGTACTGTAGTTGAATTCTACATAGCTCTGTTTGCTATATTTTGCAGTATTACCAGATATAAATGAAATTATTGAAGTGTAAGGGTCTCAACCGAATACCTGGAGTGATCACAAGAGAACAGTGCACTTTGTAAACTTCCATTTTATTACACTATGGGCAGAAGGACAAACTCATAAAATTATAAAGTACTAAATAGACACAGGAGTACTGGATCTTGATGGAGGTGTATAATTATTTAACTAAGGTAAAGAAGGTTTAAATTGTACTTACTAAGCAGTCAAAGACAGACCCCCCTCCCCCATGGATATTATAGCAGCAAGGATCCTTACTTTACGTTTTTTATTGCCAGGATTTTATTGATGTTTTTTTTTTTTTTTTGTTGGGATTCATATTATATGCAATTGTAGATAGATAGATAGATAGATAGATAGATAGATAGATAGATAGATAGATACTTTATTAATCCCAAGGGGAAATTCACAGTTTGTAAGGGCCTGTCAAAGCTTTTTAACACCCCATTTTTGTTTACCTTCTTGTTGCTTCTAAACAGTCGCTGGTGGTGTGTCAGTATTGTGTTTTTCTGCTGGTTTTAACAGGCATGGTACTTTTTATTGAACGTTATTTTGTAGCTAGATTATATTTGTAACTATATACAATGGGCAGCTGTTAGTGGTACCGTGAGCTGCTGCTTCAAAGATTCAAAATCCTAGGTTTGAATCTGGCGACTCGTCAGTGTTAGTGGTGAGTCTGCACAAGTCACTTAATGCAGCACTGTAAGCTTGTAACAAGGAAATGCATGGGATTTAATTCCACATACAGTAAGAATCCTATAGTATAACAGTATAAAGAGCAACATGGCAACTTTGAGGGTCTGTCATATTAGAGTTTTAGGAGCAGTTAGGCACTAGGGCTTTATACTATATATTTCTGAATTAATTTAGTCTGTGCAGAGCTGATAAATATGTGCAGTAATTATGGCTGCTGCCTTTGAATTTGTGACACTTTACTCTACAATCACATTATCAAAAATAAAGTTTTAAGTGCAAAAATTAATTTTCATAGCAGTAATTAATATTACACTACGAAAGTTCAGGTAAGAAAGACATTACAATGTTATGGTCTGCCTTGTCCAACTCCTAAAGCTCGTTCTTTTTAGTCAATTTTTGTCTTAATATCGCCAGCTCTGCTTTATATTCTGGTTTGGACATTACTCACCTTGACTATTTGCTCAAGCTACTGAGCCCTTTAATTTATTTCCAACCTCTGTGTCCTATATGTCTTTCAAGTGAGCTAAAGTTAATTAGTACTTAATTAGTCAAGTACATACATGCATGGTCTAAACTATAAAAGTAGAACCAATTTGCAGTGAGATGTTCAGGCGTTGTTCTGTTCTGTTTGTCGTGTCATGTCATGTTAAGTCTTACTATTGCTAATGTTTTGATTCTCGGTCTAGTTTTAGATTTTTGTTTTTGTTTTCTTTTGCTGTCACCTAGCATTCTGTTTTCTAGAGAGTTCTGTTCCTTTGTTTTCATTTTATTGATGCCTATGCTATGCTTATGTTTGTGCAATTTAGTTATAGGTTTACTTTTGTTTCCGATTAATTTAGTTTAATTATTTAACTGCTGTTTTTTCCACCTACTGTAGTAAGACTCTCCTTTTAATGGTAAAAAGGTCTGGTGTGTGTTCATTTTTTATTCTACAAACACTAATTTATAATTCACTATTTATTATAACGAATTCAATTCATTTACCTTTGTTGTTCATTGTGACTCCAAACAATATGATGGCATTTTGCCAAATTAGATGCAGCTTGTTAAGTTAAACATTGGGTGGTTGTAGGGCCTTTGCCTGTAACATAATAATATCACAAATACTTTTGTTCAAATGTACAGATATCTTTCATTTGATTACCTGTGTCATCAAAAAAGCCTTTCCCATTTCTGACTGGAAGTATGGAGGGACGGTTTTAGTCTTCATTGATTCTCTGTATAGCTTTTCTTCAAACACATCCTGTCTAAATTATATGGTTTACATGTGATTATTTAACTAATAAAGTAATAAAGCATTTCCAAATACTGTAAGATAAACCAATGTCTTAAATATAATATACAAATTATCTATATTGTTTTCTTTTTGCTAAAAAAAAATCATAGAACAAATGCCACAAAACAAAGATGGTTTTAAAATGCTTAATGTTGGACATCAAACTTCATATTTAATTACATTAGTTTATGCCCATGAAATATGAATATACTGTAAGAAAATAACAAGACCTTACACCCCCAAAAGGTTGTTAATAAATAAATACTTTATATATAAAGACCAGAAAGCTGCTACTTGTTGCTATCATCCATATCGTCATCTCCAGTTTTCTGTGGAGAGGAAATATTCTCTCATATTTGTATGAAATAATTTTTAAACTACTATTATTATTCACACCCAATTCACAAGTTATGTTATTGTAAAACTTGAAATTAACTTTACTGACTTAATTTTAAAAATCTCTATCAAAAGGCATCTTGTTAGGTATGGAGTTACTTATTTAATTAAATGTGTTCTGGTCTGGTTCATCTCCTCCACGTGGAAATCCCAGAAAATATAGGCCCAGGCAAAACAGCAAAGCAAAGGGAGTTTCAGAAGCCTTAAAGGGCAAGTTTGTCATTTTTCCAGAAATTTGTCACATCACGTTTCCATTTAATCAGCCCAAAAAGGTCACTTGAAAGCTCGGAGTAAGACAGGATATAAACCATGACAGAACATGGCCCAGCCTTCTGATTTCCTCACGACAGATGACAGTAACAGTTGGGAATGGTTGAAAAGACAGAAGTTTGCATGGAGTGTGAAAAGACCGATCAAATCCACTGATATATTTGCTCTGGAAACTCAAGAAACAAACAAATTTTTCAGAGAGAAAGTCCAGACAGATAACTCAAAAGATCTTAGAATGAGACTAATTGCAGTGTCCCGTATCTTGGCTTGCTTGCCATCTCTTAGTTGTTACAAATTACTGTTCCTGCCTTGCACCCTGTGTTGGCAGGAATTGGCTCCAGCAGACCCCCGTGACCCTGCATTAGGATATAGAGGGTTGGATAATGATGGATGGATGAGTTTCATAGGGGTTCTAAAATATTAATTGGTGCTAAATATACATTAATTCATGTAATAAGTGTAAATCAGGGATTTTATTAGACTTGGATAATAAAGAAGGTGACTCAACTTAAAAAAAAACATATTAAAGATAAACTAACAGTAAGTTTATTTTTCTTATCTAATACTGATGCAGGATAGATAAGGTACTCCTAAAAAATAATAGTTTAAGATGTAAGCAACAAACATTGGGGTATTGCTATATAATGGAATATATTAAAAAATTGACTGTTTTGCTATTCTGTTTACTTTGTTGTACAAGTTACCTGATATGTTCTAACATGACAGCATACTTGGATACCTGTTTTATTCCATTTTTGCTGCATGTTCAGGGAAAAAGAAACAAAATAGAAATTGTGATGCTTTGTGGAAAAAGAAAACCAAACATACATTGTTAAGCCAAACTGGTACAAAATCATATAACTCCACGTGCACACCACACAGACCAGTTCAACAGAAGATGAAATACTAAAGTGTTTACCTTTTCATTTCGCACACTCTTGTCTGCTTCATTCAGTGTGTGGGGTACAGAACGAATAAACTTGAACTGCAATCGGTCACAAGGTGTCTACTGGCACATTACTTAAATGAATGTGGAGTGGTGGCTGTTCATGGGTGTATTCTCAATTCCTGTTTATTTAAAAATGTGTGTGTGGCATCTTCCTGAACAATTATTTAAGGTTCTGCTTAGGTTAATTATGATGATTACGTATAAACAAAATAATTTATAATTCTGCATTAATAACTCCTGGGTTTATATGCCAAAGTGGATGATGTCTCTGTAGAGTTCACAAGTTCTCCTTGTGTCAGTATCAGCTTTTTTCTGGGTATTCCAGTTTTTCTATAACATACCACATTCTTTGCTTCATTTTTCTTAAAATGAAAACAACTAATCCACAACAACAATAATATCATCCTCCAACCTGAGTAGAATAAGAGACACAGACTTTGCAAAATAAAGCTAAATGATCAACACAACAACATGACTGTATCTCTAGGCTTTGAATGCACTGCTAAAAACTTACATTAAAGCCTGCATTAAAACTTGGCAAATATCATCCTCTGTTGTTCACTACTATGTATGAACTAACTGATGACACTCCTCACATTTGCCCCGGTTTACTAAAATGTTCACTATAGTTAGCTTAAAAACTCTCTGACATTGTACACTGAGCAGATACTGTAGTGTTAAAAGTGTTCTCTACATACACTGAAAACAGGAAACATACTGTAGGTCAGCACTTAAAGATGATCGTTATAGTTTAATTGCATCAAATTCTGTAATGATATTGGACTGGTAAGTTTATTTCAAGGACCTATATTAAATTTATATGTTTATGGTTTGTGAGGCTGCTTTGGTAAGGCTTTCATTTTGCTTTCACCATAAGCTACCTGTGAGGTTGACAGGTCAAGTGCAGATCTTCCTATAGCAACGTGTATTGACACAAACACATCTGTTATAGACTTCTGGAATTTACCAAGTGTGACTTCCTCTAACATCCCTCCAAAAGTGTGGGACATCACCTCCTGAACTTTAGGATTGAAGGATCATTTGACCCAGTGCCCCCAAAGATGACACCTATGCTAATCTCATTACTTTGCAATTGCATCCATATAATTAATTTGCAACTTTGATATGCTCTTACTTCATGGTAGGCAAAAAAGTACATATTTAACCTGGAGTGGGCTCACTTGACTATCTTTCTTCTAGTGATAATGTTCTGTTTTTGTCCCAATACTACATTTTATCTTTTGTGATCTAAAAGGAATGCATGCAAATAAGGAAGAAATCAAATAAAATATAAATTCAGTATAAATTAGCACATATATTTATTCTCTTCCTTTTAGCATTCAACTCATCACAGATTGTCAGCATTTGGATATAATTTAATGGAGCAAACACCACAGAAAGAAAGTTAAGTGTTTAAAGCTATAGAAAAAAAACACATTTCTGAATTTCTACCAAATTTTAACATCATACTAGTACTCTTTTTAGTGCAACACGAGAGATGAGAAAAGTAAGTTAATTAAACAAGTCAATTAAATGTAAGAATGACTCATTGATTTGTGAAACTGGTCAGAATCAAAATCTGTAGTCACAGTAGTATCCCAGGACTGAAGCTGAGAACCACTTCTCTCGATCATCAAAAAGAATGCAACAACATGTAAAAATGTGCTAAAAACCAGTGGACCAAAGCTACACACTTCCATATTGACTTTGAGATTAATACATTGGTTGGCTTGATTTTTATTTAGAAATTTATGATTGTTATTTGTGTTGGGAAAATGTCCCATCAAGGGTTGGTTCCTGCTTTGTGACCAATGTCAGCTGCATGAAATTCAATTAGTGACATTCATAAAAATAAGATTTATTAGAAGAGTTTATGCACTCCCTCCCTGATCACATGGGCTTCCTCTTCTGGTTTTCTTCCATATTTAAAGGACAAGTTAGTGCATATTGTCTCATAAATCATTGTGCTTCTTCTTGACTGTAAATATCAACTTCAAAAGAATGGTTCCCCATTTAAATATAAGACCAGTGTAGTTATCTTTTTTACTTACATTTTCAATGACAACTCTTAGGGTGACAAGCCTCACTTTAAACCAGCCTAACTCATTTGTCCATTAGTTTTTTAAGCCATCATACCTTTCTCTTTCCCAGCCTTCTGCTGTACGTTTAGGTGTGGCCCGTTCAGGAGGGGTTTTGGGACGAGGTGCAACTGCTTGTTCATAGACTTTAACAATATCAACTGCAAAATAACAAGCATAAGAGTTTTTTTTATTACATGATTTTGCCAAAAAAAAACTGACAACATTTATAGAAAATGTAAATAATAAAATAAAGTATATAGGATGTCAGTGTGTGCAGTGTTACGTTGCTGTCTCACAACTCTTGGTCCCCAGTTTACTTCCAGTTTGGTGTATATTTTGTGTGGATTTCGAAACATTTCCAGTGTCTCAGTGAGTTTTCTATAGACACTATTGTCTCCTCCCAGTACTCCAAGTACATGCTGTTAGGATGTGCGGCAAATCCAGATTAGTATGATATGTGAATGTGTGCTCTTCAATGCACACTTTATGCAGAGATGATTCATCATTTGAGCCCATTGCTGTCAGGATAGATCAAGCAGATTTTTAAAATAGATACTGTTACAGCTCACTCTGCCTCCTAGAAAAAGGGATTTGAAGAGCCAAGATACCTCAGAGATAGTTTTGCTTCCTTTACAGGAGACATATAACTTTCTGTTGCACCATACACAGCCCTTAAGTTTGACAGTAAAGCTGTGGGGGCAACAGAGATCCATGGATGTCCAGAAGGAGATCAGGGGACCTGCTCCTTGTTCTCATATGACTCCCAGACCAGATACTGAAGAACAGCAGAGGAGGATGGCAGGCACTTTTGTCAATGGTCACAGCAAGTGAGACAATTACTGTGCACAAAAGAATGGGCTATGTCGGACTTCTTCTTCTTTTTCTAATGAAACTCCCACTGTCCTAACTGGGATTTGATTTAGCACTTTTTTGGCTAATATGAGCCTTGTTTACTTATTAAGACAATATCTATATTCAAAATAATATGCCATTCTGGTAAATTGGGAGTAAAGAAGAAAACCCTTTATACTTTTTCTGATTGAATGGAAAAAAAATCTTCAGCATGGCTGGAATTATACTTTCATCTTAAGTCTGATGTATTGGTTTGTTATAAACTCCCTCAGTACTAATACTGTAATACATATTTAAATTAATAAAAAGTAACAAGAATACATCTGAAATTTATTCACACTTTCATCTGAAAGTGTGAAACAGAAAAAAAGTCAATAACTGCTTGCCTATACCTGATTTACTGTCCAGTTCCTTTGCAGAATGTCAGCTAAATACTCAAAGCCCATTGCATTTTATACCATGCTGCTTCCAGACTAAAGGGTCCTTGGGAGTTTATTCATGGTATGTGTACAGAAAAGATCCATACAAGACACTGTCCTGATTTACTGTTATGGACTGCTTAAAGGTATTTTTTTTTTCGTGAAAATGTAATTACCTGGGACCAAGTCACCAACTACATTGGGCATGGCACAATGAGACAGAAAAACTGATATTGAAGTTGGGGTTCATTAAAGCTGGATACTTCTCTGTACCATACATCTGGCACATACTGGGTTCACTGAGGTATCGTCTGTCACTATTGTAAATTATGGATATGCATTGTTACCGGTAGTCATTTTTCCTCATGTTAATTATTCAATTGAAAAGAAACACTGTTTTATCTGCTTATATGGTTAAACACTAGCATTCATTGTGCACAGAAAACATATGAGACAAATAAAAGGAACTGTCTACATCCATTGATTTCAAAAATGCTTGTAATGTGTGCTGAGATTTAAAGGAAAATGGAGCTCAAAATAGACAATAAAGAGAAGTAAAGGGATACTTAGAAAGCATTCAAATCAATTTTTTTACAATGAAATTCATCAAAGCATAATTAACCCTCCGTCAAACATTTGTATAGGTAAAGTTTTGTGACAGCAATATCACTGTAATTTTTATGTCGCAAAAGCAGATAATCCATTTAGAATGGGATGCCAGTACATCAAAAATTACATGTACACACACCTACACTTAACTTCTTTTGGGCAATTGAATCTAACATGCACACCTTTGAGCACTAGGAGAAAGACCACATCAACCCAGGGAAACATGCTAACTTGAAACGGTCAAATTCAAGCTAAAATCAAATTCAGGCCTTTGGAAAAGTGTGATTCAAGCACCCCCAAAACAGAACATTCCAAGTTGAAAACAAGTTCTAATATATATAACTTTCAATTGTTTTGTATTGGTGATCATATTTCTAATTGTTTTCACATGATTGTTTATTGGAAAAAAGTGGATGGATGTTAATTTTTATGTAATTATCATTTTAAATTTCCAAATTCCATTATGGATCATGGGGAGCTAAAGATGTTGATGTTAGTACCACATATATTCAGAAACCAATCTGGATAAGACCACTCAGTCTATTGCAAGGCACACTCATGCAAACAAACACAAATTTGAGTCTGCATTTGAAATGTGGGAAGAAAACTTGAGAGAGGGATGATGTACAGACTCCATATAGACAGTGAAATCAACCCTGGTCACTGGAGGTAAAGTTTAAGTCAACACTGCTAACCACTGAACCAACATGTTGTCCAAGAACAAATGCAAATTATTAACAAATCCAAACAAAGTTTTAAAAAACTATTTGGGATATTAACACAAACTCTTTTGTCAGTGTAAGTGAATTCCCCCACTAAATGATTTTTGAATGCTATTCATTTTTATACAACTGTGCAGTTTAAATGCTCTGTCATTTATTTGTGTCTTCATTTTTGAACCTGCTTAATATAATTCAGGGTTATTGGGATTAGAGTCTGGATAGGGTACTAAACCATTGTCAGCAATACTCACTCAAAAAGGGCGACTTTACTTTGCATACAGGTCTATGGGGTTGTGAGATGAAAACCACACTACCTGGAGGAAAAGCCATTCAGAAACAAGTAAAGCATGCAAACTCCACACAGAATGTGACTCGCCTGGGGTTCAAACCCAAGATTCTGGAGATGTGAAGCAGCAATGCTGCTGAATAATTGTGCTGCCCCTTGTTTGATCATTGCCTGCAAAATTATATTTTAGAAAACAAAACTTTAATAACATCACTAATATACTGTCTACTGTATTTACTGCACCTTACTACATACCATATGATGCATATGGATTTTTTTCATGAAAGACTGATACCTTGTTCTGGACTGACTCCTGCCCTTTATTGAGTCTATCTGGGGCAGACAATCCATTCACCCATTATCAGCCCATCTTAAGCTACAGGGTGGTCCAGATCTAATTATGCAATTTTCATTACACTATAACTTATTAAGTTTATTACTCCGAGCCTGTATCCAACTGAATGGAGGACAAGTGGGACATTACATGGAAAATCAGTGAATTAATTCAATGTAAGTCCCTTTTCATTTATTACAAGATATATTACAAGACAATTCTTTTGTCTTGTATTGTTTCCTGCATTGCATTAAAAGTTGCATAATTAGATCTGGACCACCCTATATTTTGGGGTTGCAACAATCTAGAACCTACCAGCTGCATTAGATGAAATGCAGAATCTTACCCAGAAAGAGGTGGTAGATGGGTATTCTGATTCATAAATATTTTTCAATAAATCTTTAAAAGTAAATAAATATACTAAATAACACAATTTTATTTAATGCTATTCAGAGTCTTTAATAATCCAAAATAACTTACTTATTACAGAAATTATGTTTGAGGAAATATTATCTTACCATGGTTTTGGTGTTTTTCATCAGTTTCCAAGGAACCATCGGAATCTGGGAGAGACTTTAATGGAAAACAAAACAGTGAAAATGTCAAACAATGTTCAATTACAGTTTGTGTTTTAATTCCTTTGCCCTTATTATTGGAAATTGACCTAAGTGAGACTTTGTGATCGGTCAGGAAGCTGTAAATACATTTTAGAAACATTTAATTTGATAATTTACAAACACATGAAAAACTAAATACAACCCATGGCAGGCAAGCATTAGATCCTTATGCAAACAGATGAAGGTGATATACTTGAACTAATGACCCATAAAATTGACATGACATAGTTGTTCTTATACTGTTCAATGAAAAGTAAAACTGCAGATTTGTCACATGGAAGTAAAATACACTCCTATATTTATCACCACTTCAAGATTAGGTGCCAGTGATCTGAACCTTCTTAGGGAGTATGCAGGTGGACCTAACTATCTTTTTTAAGCTACAGATATCTACAGTCCGGTGTTCTCTTGACTATTTATGTTTCTGGTGTCACCATGCCAAGACCAAAAAGAGCTCTCCAAGGCACTTAAAAGAAGGTTGTAAACACCTATGGGTCTGACAAAGATTACCAAATGATTTGAAATTAATCATTCCACTGTAAGGAAATCATTTACCAGTGATGTAGATTTCAAATAACTGATAACTTGTCCAGAACTGTACAGCACAGCAGATTAGTCTGATAATAAATGATGTCTCCAAGAAACCACCAAAATTTCAGGTGACTCTTGCAAAAGTTTGTGTCAAAGTGCATACATCCACAATGTTGACCCAACAACCCCTTTCAGTTTTTGCTCAGATTACCCACTTGTACAGGGGAGGACCATAAAAAAACATATTCGGCGCACACACCCAAGATATCCCTGCTTGTGTTTTTCCATTTACAAATCCACACTGTTGAACTTATTTCCACCAAATTTTGTAAAGATTTTTCTTTTATACAGGAGTACATCTTAAGCTGTGTATCATTCTATAATTTAGCTTGTGTCTCTACCCAAGGCAACTTCCAGTACCCCTGCTTCTTCTTCTTCTTCTTTTGGCTGCTCCTGTTAGGGGTTGCCACAGCGGATCACCTTCTTCCATATCTTTCTATTCTCTGCATCTTGATCTGTTACATCCATCACCTACATTTCCTTTCTCACCACATCCATAAACCTCCTCTTAGGCCTTCCTCTTTTTCTCTTGCCTGTCAGCTCTATCCTTAGCATCCTTCTCCCAATATACTCAGCATATCTCCTCTGCACATGTCCAAGCCAACACAATCTCGCCTCTCTGATTTTGCCTCCCAACCTTCCAACCTGAGCAGACCCTCTAATGTACTTGTTCCTAATCCTGTCCATCCTCTTCACACCCAATGCATCTTAGCATCTTTAAGTCTGCCACCTCCAGCTCTGTCTCCTGCTTTCTGGTCAGTGCCACCGTCTCCAACCCATATAACATAGCTGGTCTCACTACCGTCCTGTAGACCTTCCCTTTCACTGTTGCTGATATCCGTCTGTCACAAATCACTCCTGACACTCTTCTCCACTCATTCCACCCTGCCTGCACTCTCTTTTTCACCTCTCTTCCACAATCCCCATCACTCTGTACTGTTGATCCCAAATATTTAAACTCATCCACCTTCGCCAACTCTACTCCTTGCATCCTCATCATTCCACTGACCTCCCTCTCATTCACACACATGTATTCTGTCTTGTTCCTACTGACCTTCATTCCTCTAGAACACATCTAGTTTCCAAAAAAAAATAAATTCCAAAGCAGCCTACAATGAATTTCAGCAACCATTCAAAAACCAGACTCCTCAGAAGTGTTTGACTTTTTAATGTTTAATGTTTCTTTTCAATACAAGCATTTCTGTGGTCCTCTGCTGCTGAATCGTTCAATATCAATCAAGAATCTCTAAACTTTGTCAATAAGTGTTGTCAATGATAAACTGTTCAATATGGACAAACTGAATAATTTTTATTTATGTTGCAGCCTAGAATTTGTATACTAATGAGAGTAAAATAAAATTAACTCAATGTTTTCTCCAAAAGACTGTTATTTTTCACTTTTTCAATTTGCTATGTTGATTTTACAGTACTGATCAGCTTGTATACCTGTACTGTATTTGTGAATATATTGTAAACTTATTTGCTTAGTAAAGCATTTTATCATGTGTCTGGATATTTCTTTAACTTTCTCTCTTAAAAATGACTATGGACCCCCCAGTGGTTTAATTTCCGCAGGAATGCTGCCGACTGGAGTTTTTGTTTTCTTCTCCTCTGTTGCCATCAGAAACATAATAAACATAAGAAATCTGACAAACGAGAGGAGACCATTCAGTCCATCACGCTTGTTTGTTTAGCTAATATCTAAGCTGTACCAATAACTCATCCATATTCTTCTTAAAGATTGTCAAGGTCTCTGCTTCGACTACGTGTCTCGGTAGTTTGTTCCACAGTCCCACAACGATAAAGAAGTACTTCCTGGCTTCAGTCTTAAATGCACTTCCCCTTAATTTCCATTGATTTCCCTGAGTATGTGATTCACCCTTAAGCTGAAAAAACTGGCCATAGTTCAACAATTAATTAATAGACAGATATCATTGGTTTATAATTTATGTTAATCAGTTTTTAATTATTTTGTTTTACAGTATATTTAAACAAGTTTGTATCATTAAGCGTACTGAACATGTATTTAGCACCTTGTAAAATTTATACTTGCAGTTTACCTGAGAACTTGTCACAGTACCTACCCTGTGCTTGCACTCAGCGAAGATCACTACACAAAAATACAGTGAACTGAATGACACTATACAAAATAGACTGATTCACCGAAAACGAGGCAGAAGGCTGTGATGATGATGATGAGCGGTATACACTTATATTGTGGTCACTCCTTTATTCTTACCAGAACAAGCTTCAGCAGGTCTGCAGCATGGACCTTTTCCTCTTCTGTTCTGGGTTCTTTAACCATAAGTTCATCATATTCCTGTTGTTTTTTCAAAATGTTGGTGATACATTCCTCCAAAAATTAAGAAAAGCAACATAAAAAGATGTAATTCAAAAATATGCTGTCACACATAAATCAATTCAATCTTAATAATTATAAATACAGTGTATAACATAACACCACCCTGCCATAGAGCTGCATTAGACTGCTAATTTATCCACTGTAAAAGTAAATACATTAAATGGGGAGTACTTTGTGAATTGAAAAATGTTCTGATTTTAGAGTCACTACAGAATGCAGTGGAGAATGGGCTCCATCTTTTGGAACTCTTGATTCATGTCCCCCAACATTGTGGCTTATTTCTGACTTACTATGTAAATGATAAGAGCTCAAAGACATTGAATTTGTATGAAGCACCTTTGTATAAATAAATATTTGCTATTTTTTAGAATATTACTACATAGTTTTTAGGAGAAACACAACGCCTGATTCATTGTAGAATATCTACATTTAGAATTTAACTGGGAAAATTACAGACTGCAGAATGTAAACCATGACACCCTTATAAACGTATTTCAGGGTGCTTACCTTTAGAGACTGCTCTAGTTGCTGCCGTAATGTGTTGCTGATGGGCTCATATTGAATAAGCTGACGTGTCTCAAGTACTTTTGGACATTTCAGGACAGAAGTAGCATCAGATGGTGTTGGTCTATCTTTCACATAAAGACTTCTTCCGACCAACATGCCAAAAGGAGGTCCAATGGTCTTTTTCTGAAATAGAATAATATTAAATTCCAATGCTGACTTCTAATCTAGTAATAATTTCTCAAACTCTTTGATCCAGTTAAAGGTTTATTTCAGACACAGAGCCCACTCATGCACATACCCATACACACAATATGTAATTTACATAACACAGAACAATACATTTTTTGTGTCTAAGATGGAAACAAGTAATACTCAGACAAAACTTGAAACAGACACAGGGAGAAAACACAAATTCCTTAAAGACCGCTACCACGCACAACATTTTAACCATGAAGCTTAATCCATGAGTTGGCAGTGCCAGAACCTGCTCCATCATGAAACAATTAACAATGTGTAGATGTTTAATTGGTTCTGTTATTTTTTGTATAAATTGCTAGACTGAAATTTCACTTGTGCTTTACTGTATATGTGTATTAGGAGAAAGATTTAGCATATGTACACATGAGAACGTATTTAAATTCAGATGAAATTGTAACCATCACATTATATTGATCCAACAAGCTAGAAGCACAAATATATTATTACAGTCTAAGCATTTTCTGAACCTGCTGCTCTTTAGTTTTATATGTTGTACAGTAAAATTACTGGACAGGATAATGGCTTTGTCTTTTCATCTCATACAGTCTTAATCATTTCTTCTTTGAAAAGCTCTGATCTTTGATGTTCCAAGTAGTACAGTGCATCCGGAAAGTATTCACAGCGCATCACTTTTTCCACATTTTGTTATGTTAACAGCCTTATTCCAAAATGGATTAAATTAGTTTTTTTCCTCAGAATTCTACACACAACACCCCATAATGACAATGTGGAAAAAGTTTACTTGAGGTTTTTGCAAATTTATTAAAAATAAAAAAACTGAGAAAGCACATGTACATAAGTATTCACAGCCTTTGCCATAAAGCTCAAAATTGAGCTCAGGTGCATCCTGTTTCCCCTGATCATCCTTGAGATGTTTCTGCAGCTTAATTGGAGTCCACCTGTGGTAAATTCAGTTGATTGGACATGATTTGGAAAGGCACACACCTGTCTATATAAGGTCTCACAGTTGACAGTTCATTTCAGAGCACAAACCAAGCATGAAGTCAAAGGAATTGTCTGTAGACCTCCGAGACAGGATTGTCTCGAGGCACAAATCTGGGGAAGGTTACAGAAACATTTCTGCTGCTTTGAAGGTCCCAATGAGCACAGTGGCCTCCATCATCCGTAAGTGGAAGAAGTTCGAAACCACTAGGACTCTTCCTAGAGCTGGCTGGCCATCTAAACTGAGCGATTGGGGGAGAAGGGCCTTAGTCAGGGAGGTGACCAAGAACCCGATGGTCACTCTGTCAGAGCTCCAGAGGTCCTCTGTGGAGAAAGGAGAACCTTCCAGAAGGGCAGCCATCTCTGCAGCAATTCACCAATCAGGCCTGTATGGTAGAGTGGCCAGACGGAAGCCACTCCTTAGTAAAAGGCACATGGCAGCCCGCCTGGAGTTTGCCAAAAGGCACCTGAAGGACTCTCAGACCATGAGAAACAAAATTCTCTGGTCTGATGAGACAAAGATTGAACTCTTTGGTGTGAATGCCAGGCATCATGTTTGGAGAAAACCAGACACCGCTCATCACCAGGCCAATACCATCCCTACAGTTAAGCATGGTGGTGGCAGCATCATGCTGTGGGGATGTTTCTCAGCGGCAGGAACTGGGAGACTAGTCAGGATAAAGGGAAAGATGACTGCAGCAATGTACAGAGACATCCTGGATGAAAACCTGCTCCAGAGAGCTCTTGACCTCAGACTGGGGCGACGGTTCATCTTTCAGCATGACAACGACCCTAAGCACACAGCCAAGATATCAAAGGAGTGGCTTCAGGACAACTCTGTGAATGTCCTTGAGTGGCCCAGCCAGAGCCCAGACTTGAATCCGATTGTACATCTCTGGAGAGATCTTAAAATGGCTGTGCACCAACGCTTCCCATCCAACCTGATAGAGCTTGAGAGGTGCTGCAAAGAGGAATGGGCGAAACTGGCCAAGGATAGGTGTGCCAAGCTTGTGGCATCATATTCAAAAAGACTTGAGGCTGTAATTGCTGCCAAAGGTGCATCGACAAAGTATTGAGCAAATGCTGTGAATACTTATGTACATGTGATTTATCAGTTTTTTTATTTTCAATAAATTTGCAAAAACCTCAGGTAAACTTTTTTCACATTGTCATTATGGGGTGTTGTGTGTAGAATTCTGAGGAAAAAAATGAATTTAATCCATTTTGAAATAAGGCTGTAACATAACAAAATGTGGAAAAAGTGATGCGCTGTGAATACTTTCCGGATGCACTGTATATACTCAAACGAAACCTAAATACAAATACAGTGGTACCTTGAGATACGAGTGCCCCAACGTATGAGCTTTTTGAGATACGAGTTGTCACTAGGTCGATTTTTTTACTTGAGTTACGAGCCAAAATTCGAAATACGATCCATCAAAGAGCTTGTCGCTACACATTCCGAGGAACTGACGACAGAAGAGTTGACGGAACTACAGACGCGGCAACATACGGAGGTTCTGCAGGAGATCGGTATCGCGGAAGAGGCAGATGCGGAGGAGGTTACCTCATAAAGTGAGATAAAGGAAGTGTTTGCAATGTGGGAAAAGGTTTCGAACTTTAAAGAAAAGAAACACCCTGAAAAAGTTACAACTGATAGTGCAGCGGCGCTATTTAATGACACTTGCCTAAAGCTTGACTTTATTGAAAAGAAACCCTGAAAAAGTTACAATTGATAGTGCAGCGGCGCTATTTAATGACACTTGCCTAACTCATTTCAGAAACATTCTAAAGGGGAGGACTAAACAAAGCTCCTTGAACAGGTTTCTTTTGAAAAGCCTTGAGAATGAAAGTGAGGAAAGCGTGGCAAAAAAGAAAAAAAAAATAGTGAAGAAGAAAATTAAGTTAAGCAAAAGTGAAAGAAAAAAACATTACAATACGCTAATCGGCTTCGCCAACATATGTTTATTTCTTGAGATTCTCTTTTATGTATTAGGTTTTATTTTGTTTGTATACAATATTTGTTCATTATAAATACATTTTTCTTATGTTGAAAACATTTAATAAAAAACTGGGGTGGTTTTTTGGGGGCTGGCACAAATTAATCTCATTTCAATTAATTTCAATAGGGAAAATTGATTTGAGATACGAGCATTTTGACTTACGAGCTCGGTCACGGAATGAATTAAACTTGTATCTCAAGGTACCACTGTATTTTCAATTTTTTATGATGTTTTGCTTAAAAGTTAAAATATCAAAACAACATATGGAAACCGAATGATAAACAAATGTACTGTATTTGATTTTGACATTGTTGCATTGCATATTCTTATTTTCAGTGATCACTTGTAATTTTAATGGCAGCACATAATGCTCTTACCTCAAGTGAAGGGAAGCCATCCCACTTTCTAGACTTGAGATTTACAGGAATAATGTTTTCTAACTGTTTTTTAGTCATCCACCGAGACCAAATATCCTCATTACAAGGACTGAGAACAGTTATTCCAACAACATCTACAAAAGACACAAGCAAAAACTTTCAAAATAAAATGGGACTAAGGTTTCATCAGAGTCCATTTGGTTCACCCAGTGCAAATATTAGATTACACAGACTTCCACAGACTGCTTGGTATAGAAGACCTTCAGGATGGATAAAGCTGCTTAGTTTATAAATTTGATACGAAATACTGGGATTATTGAAAAAGAGCTGATATCATGGAATTTATAATTGTTATACTTGACATGACAAAACTAAAAGAATTAAAGTTCCTAGAGTAAGAGTTTCACATAATGATATATTTTGAGCTAAATAAAATGTTATTTTAAAATACATGTTTATACTCTAATCAGCAAGTGAAAAGGCACACTCATGTACACATGGACACATGTTAACACTGTTGTGAAGAACAAAATATATTGATTCATTTAAGGGACTATTGTGATTATAGAATTAGAAGAGAATTGTACCAAACATAATCAAAAGAATTGTACCAAACATAATCAGGACATTGGAATAATAAACAATACTAAAATGAGTTTTGTTATTTTTTATCTAGCACAAAATATTAAAGTTCTTGGTGATTTAAAACAGATGTTTTAAAGAGTTTTAAAAATAAACATTCATATCATGTACATCCAAATAAAACTTTCCATACCTGTAAATTCAGGCAGAGGTTCCTTAAGTACTGCTACAGTCTGATCTGTGTAGGCCTGGGACAGGTACTGATGGACATCTTTTGAAAGTAGAAGCTCAGTACCTGAGTCATCATCATGTACAATGAAAAACCTACAAAATTAAGAATGTGATTATATATCTCAGAAAAAAAATGGCTCCAGTTGTAAAGCTGCTTTGCTCTTTACAGTATCTGGACTTCATGTATTTACAAATTAGATCAAAAAAAGACAACACAAGCTTGTGTCCAGATTTATCATTTCTGTGTAATATGCTCCACTTTTTCATGACTGTGATTGGATCTATGTTCTCAGTATTACCATCTTATTTTCCTTGAAATTCAGGAAATATACAAATAAATGTATACGGGATATCTTTATAATAAGAATAGTTTACAGACAAATAAATCTGTCTTTCTTTATGGTTGCACTGATTCTCAAATTAGTTGCATGCTATACCAAAGGATCTCCTAGAAACTGTTCAGTCTAGAGTGATGTTCATGGCATGCAGGCTTTCATTTTTAGTCTGTTTCTTAACAAGACGCTAACATGCGATATTTAGAATTCTTTTTCTCAGTTTCTGATTTCACAATGAGGATTAAAAAGCAGTTCACACTTTTGTACTTTTCTTCAATATTTAAGTTACGTGTAGTCATTCTTCTCTTGCATTTTTCAGTAACAAGGTGTTTCTACCGACATAACCAAACCTCATTGGATGTTTTTTGTGATGATATTCAAAAATTTTATCTCACAGAGTTGTATATTCCCATTATTGTCTCTCGTATGCATTTTAAACAACGTTATGATAAATGAGTTCTGTTTAAGTACACAAATTTGGCTACATGTAATAAGGCCTCTCAAAAGGCTATATATTTATTTTCCCTGACACTTAATTTAAACTTCACTGGCACTTTATCATTATGTACACCTATTTTTTTAATGTAAAGAGTCGTCTCCAATAAACAGCCAATCATGTACAGTTAGGTCCATAAGTATCTAGACAGTGATGTCATTTTCATAATTTTGGCTCTGTGTGACACCATAAAGAATTTTAAATGAAGCAATCAAGATTTAATAAGTCTGGACTTGCAGGTTTAATTCCAGGCATTTAACAAAAACATTGTATGAGCCATTTATAAAAGACAGCCATTTTTATACTGTACATGGTCTCCCATTTTCAGGGACTTAAAAGTATTTAGACAAACTAACATAATCATGAAAATGAAAATAACGATCATTTTCAATACTTGGTTGAAAATCTTTTGCAGTCAATGACTGCCTGAAGTCTGGAACCCAAGTGCTGGGTTTCCACCCTACTGATTTTGCCAGGTCTTTACTACAGCAGGTGCTGCTTGTTTGTTGGACTTTCTGCCTTCAGTTCTGTCTTCAGCAAGTGAAATGCATGTCCAATTGGGCTAAGTCCAGTTGGTTGACTTGGTCATTGAAGAATATTCCACTTCTTTGCCTTTAAAGGCATTTGATTTACTGTTACAGTTTTGGCTCATTGGCCATGTACTGTGAAGCATCGTCCTATCAGTTTTGCAGCATTTGTCTGAATCTAACAGTATAGCCCCATACACTTCAAAATCCATCCTTCAATTTCTGTCAATATTCATATTATAAATAAACACCAGTGACCCACTTCCATTGGCAGTGAAACATACCCATACCATAACAATGCCTCCACCATGTTTCGGAGATGATGTAATATGCTACAGATCATGAGTCATTCCTTCTCTTCTCCATATTCTTCTCTATGCATCATTCTGGTACATATTGTACTTAATTTCATTTGTCCAAAGAAAACTGGACCTTCTTTAAAAATATTTTCTAGTAAAGTCTAATCTGTCCTTTCTAAGCCTTAGGATTACCAATGATTTGCAACTTGCAGTAAACCCTCTATATTTACTTTCCTGAAGTTGTCTCTATTTGTAGATTGGTAATGATAGGCCTACCTCCCAGAGACTGGTCTTGGTTTGGCTAAATGTCATGAATTGGTTTTCCTTTACTAAGGAAAACATTCTGCAATCATCTCTAGCACAGTGGTCTTCCATGATTGTCCAGGCCTTCTGGTGTTGCTGAGCTCACCAGTGCATTCCTTCTCTTTAGGAATGTACCAGATGGTTGATTTGGTTGGTGTTTCTGTTATCTCTCAGATGGGTTTGTTTTGCTTTTTCTGCCTAATGATGGCCTGTTTTGGACAGCTCTTTGGACCTCAAATTGAGAGTTCACAGCTACAGCTTCCAAATACAAATTTCACACTTGATATCAACTTCAGACCTTCTACTTGCCTAACTGTTAATGAAATAACGAGGGACCTGCTCACACCTGGCTATGGAACAGCTTGCCAGTTAATTGTCCAAATACTTCTGAGCCCCTAAAAATGGGGGGACCATGTTTAAAATGGCCGTCATTCTTAAATGACTCATACGATATTTACATTAAACCCTTTGAATTAAAGCTGAAAGTCTACATTTCAATTATGTAATTATTTCTTCTTTCAAATACGTTGTGGTGGCGTATTTCAAATTTTCAAATTATGAAAATTGTGTCAATGTTCAAATACCTTACTGTACGTGAAGACATTGTCAAGAGGTTTAGTTGTTGCTTAATCAAATATTAGAAAGGACAAGACACAATATCTAAGTGACTTTGACTATAGAATAATTTGTGCTAGACATGGTAGTTCTCAGTAAAAGTTGTCCTCTGGGTAAAATCTTCTGTCTTCTATAGTTTAATGACATGGCCATCAAAAAACATCCAATGAGCTTAAGTTCTGTGTGCAGAAACACTTTGTTATTAAAAATGTCAGAGGGAAATGACCAGACTTATTCAAGCTAGCAGAAAGGCCACAAATGCTCAGGTATCAATTATTTACAGTGATGCTACGTATAAAAACATCTGTGGAAGTACAATATACTGCATCAGATTTTGAGCTGATAATCTTTAGCAACAGACAACCATTTCACGTCACAGACACTCAATCACCAGAACCGGACAACAGAGAATTGTAAAAATGTTTTCTACTCAGTGAATCTCAGTTTTTGTGATGAGCCATTCAGGGTAGGAATTCAGAGTAATCAGTTGGAATCCACTGACAGGCTGATGAGCATACAATAATGTGTGGGAGAAGTTTTCTTGATACACATTAAAGCTCATAATATTAATTGAGCATCATTTAAATTCCTCAGTATACTTAAGCAATTTTGCTGACCATATAATCTCTTTATAGCCAGAGTCTATTGTTTTCAAATTGACACTTCCAAAAACATAGAGAGCCAGTTTAGAAATCAGACATTTCAAGCTGGTTCCCTGAACATGAGAGGGAATTAATTTTACTCCAATAACCAACACAGTCCTCAGATCTCAAATCAATAGAGCAGCTTTAAGATAAGGTGGAACAGGATGCTAATAGAATGAAAGTGTGGCCAAAAAATCGAAAGGAGCTGTGTGTCAGAATGGACTGAAATCTCTACAGAATGCTTCCAGAACCTTGTTGAATTAATTCATAGATAATTTTGGCAATAATGTATGTGATAGCTTTGGTCTTTTAAAGTTCATTTTTACTTTACTGCAAAAAATGGTTTGCACTCCATTGGCTCCTAATTTTGCACCTGAAGCTACCAGGATAAGCTAGGACATCACATGACACTATACTCGGAAGAATGGGTTACAAAAACAGATGGAGGAATGGATGAATTTTAATACCAGAACAAAAAAATACCTCGGTGCATGCACTTTGTATGTAATTGCTTTGTCTGTTGCAGTATGTTCTTTAGGTGTATCCTCCTCTTCAGTGATTCCCTCGGAATCAGAAATAATGACAGATGTGGTGCCATCCACCATGGCCTAAAAAAAAATATCATATTATTCACACTGTTATAATATACAATATATGTAATGCATCTATCTATACTAATAAACGGCAAAGCCCTCACTCACTCACTCACTCACTCACTCACTCACTCACTCATCACTAATTCTCCAACTTCCCGTGTAGGTAGAAGGCTGAAATTTGGCAGGCTTATTCCTTACAGCTTCCTTACAAAAGTTGGGCAGGTTTCATTTCGAAATTCTACGCGTAATGGTCATAACTGGAAGCTGTTTTTCTCCATTTACTGTAATGGAGTTCAGCTGGAGGGGCGGAGTTCGTATGACATCATCACGCCTCTCACGTAATCACGCATTACGTAGAAAGCCAGGAAGAGCTACAAAACGCGCTTTAGAAAACATGCATTATATAATTAAGAAGGCAGCGAAACAATTAGAAGCGAGCGACTGACATATATATAAAACCATATTCAGCGGCTCACGTGAACTGACGCAGTGCGCAGACAAAAAGTAACAGTTGCAAAGAGTGCTGAACAAAAACTGAATTACACTGCTACGCTCAAATAGATAAACCACATGCCGTGGCGCGATACTAAAGCATTCGACTGTAGCGCCCACGTCCGAGGTTCGATTCCCGAGAGGGGATGCACTA
>JANRMT010028174.1:64497262-64519340 GCA_026402145.1 Polypterus bichir lapradei | reverse complement strand
TCACTAATTCTCCAACTTCCCGTGTAGGTAGAAGGCTGAAATTTGGCAGGCTCATTCCTTACAGCTTACTTACAAAAGTTAAGCAGGTTTCATTTCAAAATTCTACGCGTAACGGTCAACAACGTCCGCCATGTTGAACTTTCTTATTCATAGGTAGAAGGCTGAAATTTGGTACTTATTTCGGTGATATGATGCCACTGTCGGCTGCCATATTGAACTTTTCAACGGTCTTTGTTACTTATGGGCCCATCTTCAAGAAATTTGGTACGCGGGTTCCCAACGCTAACTGAATCCTACTTACGTACATATATACGTCCATAGCCTGCAGCTCGGTCACCGTGTGAGGCGCCGTTGGGTCCCCCATCCCAACGCCTCCCACGTTGTTGGCTGCCTGCCTATATAAGGCCGTCTGTCGCTCCAGTCTCTACATTCACTTCCTTGCTTCACCACGGTATTCACGTCTCCCTGCTGATAACTACAGCCTTTTTATTTAATCCACGGCTTCTCCGCTGTTTTATTGTTCATTTATTACGATTATAGTTATTGTATAGGTATTTTAGACTTACGTTACATTGTTCAGGTTCCCATTTCCTTTATCATTCCAACCGTACCCCCATTACCATGTCTATTGAGGTGATCACCATCGATCAAAGAACTGTCACTTACCAAGTGGTTTCCATGCCCGGAGATGGCACCTGCCTTTTCCATTGTCTTTTTACATATTGCACGGCCATATCAGGCTCACTTTTGATATCCGGAGGAACATTGTGTCTTATGTATTGAATGACTGGGACAGGTTCAAGGTGTGGACTGATGACGGTACAGGAGATAATTATACTACACAGGAGCACTAGAAGAGTGAAATGCTTAAGTGTACCGAAATGGCCAAATATTTTACACCTTTGGACAACCGCCAATGCCTCTTAAACATCTTAGCTTCACAGGTGACGATTTCAGTAGTGGACACTTTGATGTTTAGAAATGTTTAAACTCTCAAAAGCTGGATGTGAAGTTATCAATGAAACTGGTTGTATACTTACAACGCTTGACAGATGCCGAATGTCTCTTCAACACAAGTCCTACAAATACTGTCGTAACTGAAACAAACCATGAAACTCAAACCGATTATGACAGCAGCAATCCAAGCTGTGAGATTTGAAACAAGATTACTGTTCACATGGCCAACTGTACGTTGCATGCTCAAGAGTAAGCTCAGCGCACAGCTACAGCTTGGTCATATTACAACTGGAGGGCCGAACTGACAACGTGGCATACAAAGAGATCTTTAACAAATAATTATTGGTATATTTTCCCTCAGTTTAAAAAGGTTTAATTTTCTTCTTAATAAAAATTTTAAGGCAGTACTTCACCGCTGCGAAGCGCGGGTATTTTGCTAGTTAACTATATTTGTGCTTAAAAACTAAAAAAATATATATATTTACATACAGTTCGTACGGTCTGGAATGGATTAATTGTATTTACATACAATCCTATGGGGGAAATTGCTTCGGGTCATGACCAAAACGGTTTACGACCAGAGTTTTGGAATGAATTATGGTCATGAACCGAGGTTCCACTGTACAATACTGGTAGTAAATAGGGTAGTTGTAAATGAAAATAGTAACTTCTACTCCTATTATAAAACATCTAATTTAAATTCAAATGTTATGTAATCAAATCTGTTAAAATGAAATTTTGTCTTTCAGTGCCGATTTTTTTGTCAAATGGACAATTTTCAGTTCACTGGTGTACATCAATATTGCCCATTCATATTCAAAGATTTATATGTAAAATATAATGAGAGATTCAGCACTGGATAGATACCACATCTCTCCTAAAGGTGATATGATTAAAAGGTTTATTCCAATGTTACAGCAGGCCATTTTATGTCACTGGATCAGCAGTGCTTTTATTTAAAAACTAGCACAGCGAAATTCCTGTTTAGTAAAACTGCACAATGGTATATCTGTCCATTTCAATCACATTGTGCATTTAGGAACCTCAGTTGAACAGATATGCCAGCCCTCACTTCCCTCATTCCCTGCGCTTCCTGTTGTCTTTTATACCTCTTGTGGACGGCAAATAACATTATGCCCAGTAATGGACAGATATGGATATTTTGTCATTTTATATATAGAAAGGCTGCAAAGTCCCTTTTCAGAAAATTTTTTACCTATCTAAATGGTACAAAAATCATTAATCTACATTCATCCCAATTAATGTCCACTCTATAAACAGAGTAAAACCCTTGTCAGTCTTACAAATGAATTTTGCTCCAAGGGTTAACATTTTAGACTACATCTTTGGCCACTTGCAAACAAAAAGATGTGCTAAGCTGTTGCATATTAGGATACGGGACACTTTGACTGTTCATTCTATGGAACTCTTGGTCATACTGCTGTCTCTTGGGGCAGTTTGGCAGCATTTGAGATTAGGAGATGCTGTCTGAAAATGGGCCTTACTACCTACTTATACTTTACTTAATAAACACAGCCGGAACATTTTCAACGCAAACTGCAGAAAATCTGCAGCAGCAAAAACAAGTGAAACAGTTTGTAACATCTACATGCAGAAATAAATGCTATACTGTAATCAATCTAAGACTGCAGCGTGGAGATAAATGAGTAGCACAGAAACAATGTTTTATTATTTATTTATATTTATAACCAGTGAAACAGTCAAACATATTAGCTTTCCCAGCCTCCATGTAAAACAGATAAATCAAAAAAGGGGACTACAAAGAGTGCACTTTACAGGTGACATTTTCCTGGCTCTGAAATCATATGTATGCATGCACATTATCTATCTCATACAACATCACTGATTTGATGTTAGATATCTTTAAAAGTAGTTACCTTTTGCCTATATGACTTGTGTTGTGGTGAAAAGGGGTGAGCAGCACAAAATTATGAAAACAATCTTTTCTTTTTTATGGCTTCCAGGTTAGACAGTGATTGGTTTGTTGCACCAAAATATTACCATCTTAAAGTTACAAAAAATGTGTTACTACATCTCACATCCCCAGACATGCTGGTCCACCACAACCACTGATCTGCTCAGCCCTGAGACTTCTAAATTCAATTCAATTCATTTTTTTTGTATAGTGCTAAGAATACTGTAACAACAGATAGAATACTGATGCCACAGATAAAATGCAATTATCATTTTAACAATTACTAAGTACATAATGCAAACTCATACACAGATTTGTATCTGTATATAAAAATGATTAACATAAACTGAAGCTAACAATATCTGTCCATTAACATTATTGTTGAACTAAGACCAGTTAGCAATGGATGAGAGGAAAAGAAAAACTCCAGTCAGCAGCACACCTGAAGAAAACAAACATCTGTAACTTTTATAATGGCATACTTCTCTGCACACTCTTGCAGCACTTGACCAAAATGACAACCAGAGCACCAAAAGGACTTCAGCTAGCAAAGACAGAGAAAGAGAGAGAGAGAAAGAGAGAAAGCATGCGTGCGTGAGAGAGACAGCATTTCCTAACGGCTACAGAACCATTCACCCTGAAGATGTTCATTGAAGGTCTTTTGGCAGACTATACTAATTTACAGCCTACTAAAGTAGATTGTATGCCAAATGACTCTTTAATACAGACTAAGTATAAAATTATTATTTGTGATGCAATTGGTTGTTGCTATTTTGTTGTGCCTTTAAGGTGTACTGTAAGCATAACTTCAGTATCCTTCCTCAGTGTATTTCCAAACATTGAACCTGGTTCATTCGTGGAGTTAATGTTCCCTGCTGGACAAAAGGACGAAGTAAATTGGTATGACATTACAAAAAAAAGGTTTCTTCAAAATCCCCCAGAGTAGCATAATTATACTCTGATCTTCAAACTTTATTTCCCTGTGAAAGACTTTGATAAATTTAATAATACACCTACGGATAATGGGGGAAAATGAAAAACTGATATATAGGAATGTCTAATAACAGATAGATAGATAGATAGATAGATACTTCAAATGAAAAGAAATATATACTGTATATATACAATTCTAATCCTTGTTGCAGCAGTTTGGGTAAATGTGTAAACCAATAGTAAAAAATGGTAATTTGGCTAATTAACAATCATTTCAGAATTGCTTTATAGCCTAACAAACCACAATTTATTCAAGGCGTGCACTTGAAAATTGCTAACCTCTTTGGTGACTGGATCTGTGGCTTTAAAAGCATTCAAATTCTTCATTTCAATTTTTTCAGAACCCTTTGTTGCTATTCTATGGCCAGATGGGGTAGTTGTAAGCAAAGTTACTATTGTCATGTCTTGTGATCCTCCTGTGGCAGGCTTTGCCTCTGAGCCATTAACTTCAACTGGTTCAGCCTTAATGGGGGTGTGATTTGCTTGATGAGAAGATTTTCCTGCAGAAAATAATGACATTTGGACATTCAGAAAATCAACTCTAATCACTTGAAATTAATGTGTAAATATGAAACATGCAGGAGCTAATAAAATAATCATTAAAGAAGCATGTGTAAAGCATGTGTATAAAATTGTGATGTGCTAGAAAGGCAAAGAAAGGAATAAACCACAGCTATCCTAATGCTTGAGACCCACAGATGAAAGGGGGTCTATTTAGTTCACAGCTTCTGGTCCTGCATGGTACTCTGAGAAGTGTGACCACACCTAGAAGGCACATACGTCATACAGAGTGATGGCAAGCAACAAGGTAAGAGAGCAAGTTCATAAGAGGGTAGGCTTTAAATTGGGTTGATAGTCAGAGCAGATCTAAAGTTTCAATGTTGTTCTTTTGATTGTGTCTCCTGTGGCCCCGACATAAGAGGAATTGGGAAAAACTGGGAAAAATTGGGAAAAAAGGAAAATAAAGATGCCTAGAAGCATGCCTGCTTTACCCGTCAAACACTGTGACAGCATTCTTCATTCAATACAGCAAGTAAGGATATCAGTCCTCAAGAAAATAAACATCTTTAGAGAATATTACTAATATCTTTACGTGGTTCACACCATTAAAAAGTGAACTGACCCATTAACTTTAGATGAATCTTGGAAGTGGTCTAACTGAAAACCCTGACCTAGTGTATAGGGTAATAGATTAAGTGCCAGTTTCTTCCAAGAATCAACAAGGTTGTTAGGTATCAGAAACTGGAAATAAAATATATCTGTCTGGAATGACAGTTTCAATAGGACCCTGTCTGCTTGTCCTTTAAAAGGGAATTTAGTGAAGGTGCTGTTATCTGTGACCAATAGAGGGCAGGACTATGGTTGTCACATTTTAGCATATTATGACCTATACTCTGATTTAACTCTACACACTTCCTTTCATCCATCCAACCATCTATCTTTTGTTTTATTACTTTTTATTCTGTTAATGGCTTATAGGACATTGTAGCTCATGCCAGCAACACCTTTGGGTGCAAAGCAGGAACCAGCCCTGGACACGGTGCCAGTCCATCACAAAGCACAATTAGACACACATAAAAATGAATGTACAGATGTAGATGTAAATATAGAGTTCAGTAAACAGATTGATTTCAGTCAGTTGCACTATGAATCATTTTTATATAATTTAGTTATCTGGTACTTTATTTTTATTTGCGATTTTTAAATTCTTTGTCCTGAGGTCCATTTGTAGAAACTGGAAAAAGAATATTACAAATCATATGTTGTTATTCTGCGGTGGGCTGGCGCTCTGCCCGGGGTTTGTTTCCTGCCTTGTGCCCTGTGTTGGCTGGGATTGGCCCCACAGACCCCCATGACCCTGTAATTAGGATATAGCGGGTTGGATAATGGATGGATGGATATATTGTTATTATTCTAATGATGGCACAATATGGCATTAATGCTGCTGTCTCACAGCTTCAGGAGACTAATGTAGAATCCCAAACCTCCCAGCTTGAAGTTTGGGTTTTCTTACATTTCTCTGATTTCCTCCCACACCTCAAAGATTTTGTATTACTGTTAAAGTCAAAATTTGGTAGAATATGGGATGGATGAATATAAAAAGAGACAATTAAGAGGATATGAACAAGGATAATGTGAAGAAGGTAAGCATGTGACCTTTAAAAGACTGGGAGAGAGGGAGGGGTATGTAGTGTAGTGCCATCCCACACCCTTCAATGATAAATAACAGGCACTTTGATTTGGCATATTGTAGCCAGTCATTGTTTGTGTTAGGCTTGTGGTACTCGTATATTAAATACTGACTCATTACTGTATTTGAACAGGATGGTGGCATGACAAAAGCACACAGGATAAAAGAGTGCAGAGAAATGTGTGGTGAGAAAAGGGGGCATTGATAAATGAGCAGAGGAAAATCCAGCACAGCCCGTAAAGGGCCACTACACTCTGTAATTTATAGGATCACGAGAAAACTTGCAAAACAAAATGTATAATGCAAGGAGAACCATCATTCACATATGGAGAAACAACAAAAATCATGTAAATTAAAGAGAAAACACAGTCGAATGCATAACATCACATTATGTGCAATCCCTTGCAAAAAGTCCATGTCAACTTATTATTAAGTATTAAGTTTTGCAGATAGTAATTAAACTGGACATCTGTTGATTTGGATGCCTCAATTTCTGTAGTGGAAACATTGTAATGTGACAGACAAGCACACACCTCATATAATTAACAGTATGAGCTCTGAAACAAACAGGCATAAATATTGTTTTACTTCACAACAGAACAGAACTGCTAAATCCTAGTGTGCCTTTCCAAACTTCACCACTGTAAAGGGCCACAGGGAACACCAACAAAATGCAAAATACAAATACCAACACTGGGAGTCACATTTTACCTCACTTGTCCCTCTGCACATACTGTACATGGTCACAGACTGGATTCTATTGCACACCTTTTTTGTGGAAGATGAAATTTAATAAAAGTAAATTTAAAATCAGGGAGAGAATCTGCTTCCTCAATTTAAATGCTTATTCAAAAATGTAATTGATTAGATCCTGCCAGGTTCTGAAAAAGTTTTGTACAGATCCTCTAAGTGAGAATTTGATTGTTCCAATTTCAAATAGAATAAATAGATAGAAAAAATTCAAAATTTCAACATTGGTTACCCACTGAGGTGAGTTAGGATTCTTCCAGTTGAGCAAGATAAGTCTACGTGCCAGTGTAGTAAAGGCAATTATGGTTTGTTTGTCCTTCTCCAGTTTAAGCCCATCTGGAAGTATACCAAACACAGCTGCACACAAGTCATTAGACTTACTTCTGACTCCTGTATTCAAGACTGCTGATCGACTTGTAGATTCTCTTAACTCTGTCCAGCTGCACAGCTAAACCTGAATCCTCACAGCAGCACTTTGGTTCCTCCATTCAACTCCATTTATTTACCTGCAGGCTGCTTCTTGCACTGACATACAAAATGCTACTGGAAATGCAGGACCACCAGATAACTGCAGTACATTACCACAAGGTACCAAATGTACAGCTTCTGAAATTTACATTTTTTGCAAGGGACTGCTCGTACAGTACTGTGGTGCTATAAATTACACAATACAGTTACTCTTTAATTTACATGGTTTTGTGTTGTGACTCCATTTGTGTTTTCTGCTTCTCCTCTAGTTTTATGTTGCAACTTTTGTTTGTGGCATTATAAATTACACAGTACAGTGACCATTCAATAGCTGTGTGGATTTCTCTTCCAAACAACTGTCACTAGGCCTGTTTGTTATTACTGTTTTGAACCGTGCAGTGTTGTTGTTGTACCAAAAAGAATATTTTGATTTGCAACATCATCAAGGTAATCCCCAAGAAGGATCACTAAACATCCCAAACTTTTGAGGTGTTATACCTGTACCTTTTTTATCTGTATCTTCTTTAGAATCTTTCTTTGGTGGTGGTGGTGTAACCTCTTGTGGACTTGGTGCTGGCTCTTCTGGCTGAGGGACAGTGTAATCTGTCCGATGTACTACAGTACCATCAGCAAAAAGAAACTAGAAAACAAAGGGTTAAACAAATTGTGACAGTAACATTTCATAGAAAATTCTTATAGATAAGTGAGACATTTATGGTCACAAAAATATTGTGACATGCAGTCAGCCTCTGATGGACTATGGGAAAACAGAGTACTTTAATTGAGAGGGTTGCAAGAGGTGATTGGTAATTGTAAAGGTTGGGCATACCTCTTAGCAGATGAAGAACAAGGAGATGGTTTAAATGAAAGAGGAGGACAGGGTTCAAGAAGAAAGGAGACAAGGGATAGCAGTAAAGAAGAGTTGTAGTAACAAGTAAAAGAGCAGGATAAAATTTCATGAAAAAAGGGTGTCAAATGGCAAATGAACATAAAAGCAGAATCTTCCTTTATTTTTTTTTTGAGATGAGCTCCATGCTCTAGAAAACATTGGCATTAGGCCATCTTTTGTTACAGTGGTAGGACAAAAGTAAAGAATGAAAACCCTCCAGCAACTGTGAGTCTTTTGTGGTTTCATTACATCAGTTTTTAGTGATGAAGAGCACTGTATTTTATTGTGATTTAAATGAAAAGTGTGGAAGGAAATGGAAATTAAAAACTGATTTTGATTACCTGTATGGATCCATCTCTCATGCATCTGATTACAGTTCCTTCACTTGTAATGACTCTTGACAACTCTTCTATTACAGTAAGTGGCTTTCTCTCTAACCGATAAGATGTGTTGTCTTGCATGGGATATTTCTGCCTAACAAGGATTTTGCTAGAAATTTGCATGTTCTCGTTCTTTATACCTGAAAGCAAGAGTTACATTGTGAAAACTGTTAAGTTCCAAGTCATTTTTAAGCCATTTTGATTACATTTTTAGCACAATTCACAATGTCAGAGTTTTCTCAAAACAAAAAAAAAATATACATTACAGTCAGCTTCCTGCCATTTACTCTTTGAATACACACATTACATAACATTACCCAATCTGCTTAATATAATTCTGGTTCACAGGGTGCCAGATCCTATCCCAGCAGCATCAGGTGGATATGAAGAGTGCTGTGCAACTGTTTGCTCTAAGTTTACTAATTTGCACATAGTGATGGTCATGGCCAGGTCTCTTGGAGAACTTCTGATAAAGTCTGTAGGTCTTTAATGGACCTCATTTAACATCATCAGACTCACACTGGATGCTGATCTCAGGGAGCTCTTAGAGATACACACATGGTGAACCTAAAACTGCCAAACAACTTGACATGTACCATAGCAGGAATGTGGGAAAAATCTATAGTACCTGTAAATTGGAAGAATGTGCAAAACTATATACACAGACAAAAACTGGGCACAGCATTTGAATTTTATTCATTGAATCCATGCAACACCAGCCATTGTGTCACCTCTAAAACTGGAGGCGGTACAACTACTGGAAAGATTTCATGAGGCTCATACATTTTAAATAAAAAAAACACACAAATAATTGATCATCATTATCAACTGTACTTCAGAGGCGGTATTGGTTATCTTCCTTAGAGTGATCTGAGAAATCATGAATGCCTGACATGGCCAATTCATGTTCCACTGAATGAGTCGCAGGTGTGAGGGGTGTTGTCATGTTTTGCTGTAGGAACTGCCTGTCCCTGTGCCCTTGCCTACACCTTTAATGCATGACTTGTCTCTTGCCATTGTTCTTGTAAGTTGTGGAGTGTTATCAGTTATTATACAGCTATTAACTATAATTCATAAATCTCATTTTGTTCCCGTCACAAAACAATATTCAATTATTGCAACTAGTTTAATTCTGCTTTCTCGTAAGTACCTGTTATCTCATATTTTGAAATTTTGTTTATCTCTAGTGTTGTTTCTGCTTTTGCTAATGTTTCTTCTATATATATGTGTTTCAAACTCCTTACCAAAATTTTGTCTGAATTTTACCTGCTTCTTGATTTTGTTTTTGAAATGATCAGCATGTCTGACATTTTTTCTTGATATTCTCCGGCCATACATGGCTGTATCAAGTCAATCTTTAAACAAAGCTACCACAAGGCAAACATTGAATGTGCCCATTAACCCCCAATTTCCTAGAAAGAATGGGCAAATCAAGATGCTATAGTCTCAGTGCAGGTTAATGAAGCGAATGTATTGCAATTGTTGACATATGGATGGCTGGTGTAGATTATTGATTTTGGTCATGGCACAGGTTTAATGTTCATGTCTGTGCTACAAATCGTCCCAATTTAGTGATCCTTTATACATACTTTTTCTTCATCTCTCCTCCCCCCAGGATGATGGACTTAAGGACTTCTTTGAAGTGATTCCTCTTTGCCCTTCACTGCTGTTTGCCTGGTGAATCATGTGTTTGTAAGCAACAGGTGGAAGTTACCACTTCTTAGTCAACAACCAAAATTAATGACATGGACATCATGCACATTAGTGTGGGATCCCAAATTTGATCATGTGTGTCTGCAGAATGTAGACAACGGCTTTGAAAGGATCCTTCCTGTAGGTTGATATATGATGGAACTTTAATACTTGGGCTGATTCAACAGCTGTGAAGATCCACTATTAAAATATGTTATACTCGGTGCAATAAATTCCACTGCTCTAGATATATCTAGTCTTTTCAAGTTTCACTTGAAGATAATGTACAACAGTTTCCTTCAAGTTTAAATAATTTGTACATGGTCATGTCTCTTGGAGAACTTGTGATAAATCATGTAGGTCTTCAATAAGCCTCATTAAACATTATTCAACTCATATAGAGTCCATGGAGTAAAACATTCTTCCTTGCAAATTAGAACTGATAACAGAAAGACATTTGTGCTTTTAAGAATAATTAATTTCTGAGTAAAAATGACGATTTCTTTCAATATGAGTTCCAGATAAAAGAATGAATAAGTATTACGTTTAAAAGCTCTTTAAACTTGAGGATACTCTCAATATATCAACCAGATTTCATCACTTACAAAGTATTTTAATGGTACTTTGCTTTTCGATTATGAAACTGGAAATTATTATTGTTATGCACATGATTACATAATTCTTGCTGTTGCTCCCTCACTAAACTAGCATCCTGGGTCCAGAGTTTGTGTTTAGTTGCTTTTTGTTTGCATTTCATCTGCTCTTCTCTTTCTTATATGGACTTTTCTATATTTAAAAAATGTGCAAGAGTTTACATTGTCACGGTGTGTGTGTGTTACAATTACAAGTTGCAATTATTTCCATTTTTTTCACAACTGGAGCACAGAGAGGTTAGGGAACATGATTAGGTACACACCGTGAGTTAAAGACAGGAAATGAACCAGAAGCTTGTGACTAAAGAGTCGAGCACTTTAAATGCTACACAATACTGACTACCTAAAATAAAAAATTCTGATATCCTTAAAAATTTCAGCACAAACTAGACTGACCTAATGAAGACTCCGTAATATAGTTTACTAATAGTCCATTGGGAGTGCACACATTCAGGGACTGGAAAGCTGGTCCTAGTAAACTATCATCTGTGGCTTCTGTAGGTGAAGGATCAGCTATTACCTGCAAAAAATCAGAGATGAACTACAATTAAACATATTTGTAAAAGAAAATAAATAAATAAATTACATATATATATATATATATATATATATATATATATATAAAAATAAGTAAATATGTATTTATATTTACAAATATCTCTATATATAATCTTCATTTGGATCTTGATCTTTGTTTGTCCGCGAATGAATTAGAAGAAGAAGCACTAGATGGCAGTAGAGAGACAGCTAAAACATAGGCATTGCATTAAGAATCTCCTCCAGGCTTATACTACTGAAGACTGTAGTATGCCAGTCACACCTCAAAACACAGACATTCAAACTAAACAAATTGTTGTGCTTTAAATTAACTAAAGAGATCTTCATTTAGATCTTGATCTTTATTTGTCTGCAAATTCCACGCATGCGTAGACCACCTTCCAGTTTAGTACGTTGTTGTTACTCACGGATGTCAACAATGTGCTGGAATAACGAAAGGAGTGGTGGACAGTGTTACGCTGGTTAGCTCCTGAGGCCTGGTTAGAGAATGAGATTGCCGAAGATAAAAGGTACGTGCCCATGTAACATATGAATGAAAGAAAGACAGTGGGTAAAATGAATGACAACGTAACAGCATGTTCCGGAAATTATTATTGTTATGTTGTAGCCGGCGAGTGCTGCGCGTCTCACAGTTGTACCGTGGCTTGCTCACATGTCAGTGAAGTGATCCCTATTTATGCTTTAAAGAGCCTGGATACCTATGTGTCCCCCTTTTATAACCATTGCTCCGTGTATATTGCCTTACTCTTTGGATTGCCACAAAGCAACCTGCGAGATTGGAGAAAGGTTGAGAAGAGATCTTGAGAGGAAACGACAGCGCCGTGAAAACGAGACGGACTGTGAACAGACAGAAGCAGAAATGCTCCTACACCACCACATAATTATGATTCGGACAGTGATTCCGAGTAGGCCGTTCCTATCGAATCAATATCCAAGGGTTTTCTTTTGTAATTTTGTTTCCCTTATAAAAAATCATAATGCTGTGTGACAAAGGGCCCAGTTCACGACTGGCAGCCGCGTTTAAACAGGGAGCCCTTCACAGACAACTTTAACACGCGCAACGTAGTTGGGCGCACATGGTTAGTAAATATATATATGCACACACATACACACATTTTATGAAATTTACTACACTTTTAACAAAATTGGCCAAGATGCACAATGACATATGAATTGAGAGCAAATTTCCCAGAAAATATAATAAAGCAAATGTAAAAGTACTACTACTACCATAACATTATCAGACCAGCATAATCCAGTTCGGGGTCAGATCCTATGGTGCAAGCACTGGGTTCAAGGCAAGAACAAGCCCTGTACAGATGGTCAGTTCATTGCAGAATAACCCATGTATGAGACTTCACATTTATTAACATTAAACTTACTCTGCCATGTATATACCTAAATTTGAAATTTGTCCAATTTCACTTGCAAATACTTTAATGAAGGTATGTAATGTATGTGGTAATTAACTTAAATTATAGTAATTTGCAAATTTAAGAGTTTGCTTTATATATAACTTTCTCTAGTATAAGAGTCTGATGATCTGAATTAATGCCCAAAACTGCCAGGACAGTTCCTGTAATTGAGAAAATACAATCACAAAACAAATCACTTGCACCATAACTGCTATTTTTTTGCATTTCAGTCAATTCTGGACTTATTTATACTTTGTACTTTATCTAGAATATGTGCCACTTATAGAGCTAAACTGCTCAAACAATAGAATGTAAAATTCAGATTAAATAATAGCCATCTCCCCAGTGCTACCTGGAGTTTTTCTTCTCTCATAAAACCCTAGCATGTTAGTAAAACAACACCTCCTCTATATTATGCAAACTGTTTGTTAACTTGGGGGCGGCACAGTGGGTAGCGCTGCTGCCTCGCAGTTAGGAGACCCGGGTTCACTTCCCGGGTCCTCCCTGCGTGGAGTTTGCATGTTCTCCCTGTGTTTGCGTGGGTTTCCTCTGGGTACTCTGGTTTCCTCCTACAGTCCAAAGACATGCAGGTTAGGTGCATTGGCGATTCTAAATTGTCCCTAGTGTGTGCACGCCCTGTGATGGGCTGGCGCCCAGCCCGGGGTTTGTTTCCTGCCTTGCACCCTGTGTTGGCTGGAATGGCTCCAGCAGACCCCCGTGACCCTGTAGTTAGGATATAGCAGGTTGGATAATGGATGGATGTTTGTTAACTTTCCTGGACATTTACTCTTGTAACTTGTTCTTTTATATTTGCTTCAGTTAATTCACCTTTAATTTAAAGTTGAAGAGACAAAATCACAACCAGTTCAATTATACTAGAAGTCCAATTGCAGGCAAGTGTTACTTCCAGATTTTAAATAAATTGGAATATAAAAAGAGTATCTGACAACTATAAGGCTGATTTCAGGAAACACTGATAAAATGCATTAGAGTCCATTTAACAGTAGGCCATGCATACATGCACACTTCATGCTATCAAATAAATGCTTACTGTAAATAATAAAAAAAACAGATGTGGTAGTGATGATGATAGTCTGCCCTCTGTTTGCATGCATAGAGAATTTAGTTAAAGCATATGATGAAGGAATCTCTTAATACTTCCTATAGATACAGTAATCTAACATTAAAAGTTCAACTGTACAAAGAGTTTGTTTGAACAGCCCAGCAGCACATTACTGTTCACGGCTGGCATTTTAGAAGTGAATTAGTTATCATGTTGCTACAATACTAAAAAACTACTATGTCTGAAGTGTTACCTATGTTGTGCTTTTGTCTATCCTGTAAGAAAGGTGCTATATTGTGCCCGACCCGACACAGATTGGACACGTGAGGCACGTGTGAAACAAACACTCTTTTATTTTTTTTCAGCTGGAGGGCACGTCTTCCCAGTAATCCCTCCAGCCACAACACAGTCCCAAGCACAAATAAACACACAAGCACTATCCTCTATCTCTTTTTCTTCTTCTTCTTCTTCTTCTTCCTCCTCCTCCTCCTCCTCCTCCTCCTCCACCATCACCACCACCACCACCACCACCACCATTCCTCCTCCTCAGCAGGCTTTGTCCTCCTCCTCCTGACTCTGGCTCTTGAGTAGTGGCTGCAGGCTTTTTTTGTAGCCCTCCCGGAAGTTCTCCAGGTGGTAATTGGCCTAATTAGGCTGCACTTCCGGGTGTGGCTGCATTCCAGCCCACAGAGGCTCATTAAGCTGTGCAGCTCCTCCGGGTGGTGGCCACGGAGCCCAACAGGTCTGAGTCCTGAAGTCCCACACCTGTGGCCCAAATGTAACCCAGGAGGGCTGCCACCACACGTTCCTGAGGACGTAGAGTGCATCCCATGGCTGCTCCCCCGGATCCAGTGTTGAAGGGGCGTCCCGGCCGAGCATGGGACCCGGCCACAATCCACTTATTTTTCTTATCCCATTTAGTACAATAAAGCTTCTCCAGAAGCCATAACCCTCATAGCATTATCAGGTACAAGACATAAACCAACACCGGAAGGAAAGTCAGTCCATCACAGAAAAATACTCACATACATAAACACGGTCACACTATATTCATTCTTGCAAGGGGAAAATCAGTCTTACATATAACACCCAACTCAAGAAAAGCTGGATGATATGGAAAATGAAAAAAAAAAAAACATAAAGCAGTGATTTTGAAATTTCTCTTTCACTTGTAATCCATCACAAACAGTACAAAGACAAGATATTTAATGTTTAGTCTGGTCAACTTCATATTTTTTCGTAAATATACATCCATTCTTGCTGTTGAGGGCCAGCAACACATTACAAAAAAATGTTGAGCTGGGGCAATTTAGGGCCAATAATAAGTTAAAAAAAGTAAATAATAATGTGAGTACAAACAGATGTTTAACAGGTAATTGTAATCATGCTTTGGTATAGAAGCCTAGTCCTTTAAAAGAAAAGTTGGGTCGAAAATCACCAATTTTCTCACAAATATGCGGGAAAATCATAAAAAAATTTAAAAGCAATGTTTCTCAAAGAAAAAGAAAGATTTGAAGGGATTTGGGTATTTCACCCTCAACAGTGCATAATATAACTAAGTGATTTGTGGAATCTGGAAAAATGTCAGTGAGTAAAGGGCGACCTTTATCAAACAACACAATATGTAGTTACATACACAAATACCAGTTGCAGCGGTACTGGGCAAAAGGGAAGCTGTATTTTAGCAGTGTGCAAAAGTGCCGTCAACTTCTCTGTACTCAGAGGCATCTGGGATGGACACAGTAGAAACATATATTGTGGATGGACAAATCAATATTTCAGGTCTTTTTTGAAAGATATGCATGTTGTAACCTCCACACCAAAGAGGATACCAGCTAACAGTCCAGATACCAGTGTCTGTAATGGTACGGGGTTGTGTCAGTACCCAGGGCAAGGTTAAATTGCACTTCTGTAAGGGCACCAGTAATGCCAAAATGTACATCTCTTCCATGAAGTACTATGCATATTTCAGCAAGACAATGAAAAACCATATTTTGTACGCATTACAAAAGCATGGGTGCATAGGAAGAAGGTACAGTTGCTTGCAGTACTAATCTGTCCCTAACTAAGAATGTGTAGTGCATTTTGAAATGCAAAATGCGACAGTGAAGACCCCATACAGTTGCATACCTTAAGACTTGTTTTCAAGAACAATTGGACAAAATTACACCCAAAACTCTCAATAAATTGGTGTCTTTAGTGCCTAAACATTTATTATCTATTTTGAGAAAGAAAGGTAACATTACAAAGTGGTAAACTTTTTACTGTCCAAACATTTTTTGGAAGATGTTCCAAGTATCAAAATCAAAATAAGTATTTTTTTAAAAAGCAATAAAATTCATTAGTTCTAACATCAATTATTGGGCTGCTATATTATTTTCAGGTCAAATATCATTTACTATTGTTTATTGATCATTGCTTTCTGTTTTTATTTTCTTTTTCCATACTTTCCCAACTTTTACTGTGTTGGGGTTGTACATGCCTTTTGAGTATGGGAAGAAACTGAACACTAGTTGAACACCAACATCAAAACAAGTAGAACTTGTAAACCCCATACAACTACAGTAGACCTTATGTACTGTGCCACTATTCCGACTGTTTGAATTCTTGAGCAAAACAAATTAATTCACTGGATCAGAGATTCGTAACCTGTGTAAAATGCAGATGTTGTTGTTACTCTGAGTTTTATTCAAATAACTGAATTACGAAAATACATATAGTTTTACTGAAAGCAAAACCTACCTGTTCTTCGCATTTGATAGGTTCTTCTACTACTGGGGGTGTCGGAGCACTACTTTTACCCTTTTCACCTTTAGGGGAACGGGAAGATTTTAACTTTGGAGATTTGCCTCGTATTACTGGTGTTGTAGGAGTTACAGGCTGAGAGGGGGTAGGAGAAACCGCCTGGACAGAGGGGATGTTCAGCATTAACTCTAGATTGGGATCTTTTTCCACTGTATCAAAACAAATAAATACATTTTTATCACGTTTTGAAAAAATCAGTACGAGACAGTCAACTTTACATTATTTGCTGTTATAAACTAGCAATATTTGTACCTTTGCATTCCCCTGAGGAGCCATAATTACTAAAAGAAAGATGAATTCCATTTTCTAAAACAGCTGAAAATGATCCAAACTTGCTGACACATCTCTTCTCTTTCTTCACTTCTAATAGGAAGACAAGATATCTTTAATCTTGATCAATTACTCTCTACGTATTTACAAAGAACAGTGAGCTGCATGAAATTGAGTTAAATACAAGATAAGAAAATGAAGTAGGTACTTTATGATGTTGCTTTATGTGAGATGTGACATTAAGTAAAGACTCCTTGAGGATGAATAATGAAAAAAAATTTTTGACGAATATGATCAATAATCTTGTGAATGCGAATATAAATTTGGCAACTCAGAACAGTTATGATGCTTCACATACCATATTTATTATTTCTCAAAAGGTCATGACAATTCATTTATGACACACAGCCTACACATTTCACTACTTCTTGCCTTAGCCATCACAAGTGAACCCAGGTGAAGCGTTGTATGACTCAGATGTAATGGTGTATTTTTGATTTCACTTGGAGCCACAAGTATTTCTTTTCCTTTCGAAGCAACACAGATCAGGGCTGGCATTTAGATGACCATTCACTCTAAAGAACTGTAACACGATCTGACAGAGACATTCCTCAATGCATGTATTTTATATTATAAACTATTATAATGAACAACTTTCACTACATAGTCAATACTGATAAGTGTTGTAAATTTATAGTCTGAGAGACAAATACATAAAATGAAATGTGAAAATGGGAAAGGAAATGTACATTATCACACAATAAAAATCTTATTAAACTGACTTACCATCCTCAGGTGCACTTTCACTTTCAGCATCCTTCTGTGGATCAATGATGTGTATATAAAATGAGTGTCCATCAATCATTACTGTAAAGTCAATTAATGATAAACCTAAAGCAAAAAAGTACTTTTGATTAGATTAAACAGTTACAGCAGCAAAACTATTCTTTTTTGGTATCTAAAGTTTATAAAATAACTAAATGTATTGAAATGACATTGCCAAACTCAGTATAATTCAGAATGATGAGAGCCTGTGGCCTATCCATGTAGCTCTGTGTGCATGGGAGGCAACAACCGAGACAGAGCACCAGACTATAGCAGTGTTCACTTACACACATCCACACTGGAGTCAGTTTAAAGCTGCAAGTTAAACTAACTTGCATGTCTTAGGGATGTAGCAGGAAAACCAGAACACCCAGAAGAAAACCTACTCAAACACAGGAAGAAGACACAAACTAAATGTGGACAACATCCAGGTATAGAATTCAAACACAAGATCATGAAGCTGTCATTGCTACACTGTGCCACTTTGTTCTGGACTAAATGCACTTTTCAAACATTTTATATCTTTATGAAAGTTAAGATCACATATTTTGATCTATACATTCAGGATAGGACTGTATCTAGCAGACAACAAAGAAATGAAACACATATTAAAGAGATTTAAAGATACAGTATTTCTCAAAAAATATTCAAATATATCAATAATGCATACTTCTACGCAGGTGCTCCTTGCAGGCTTGGTTCCTGCCTTGCACCCAGTAGTACCAGTTTTAATGTTATTATGAGGGGGAGTCCAGCTAAAGTTAGAAAATGGGATTTATCAGAAAATGGAATGAACCTTAACAAAACTGATAATGTCATTTCTCAATGTAGTGTCCACCCTTCTCAATGCACTTGCACCACCTGCCTGGAAGTGCCTGGATTCCAGCAGAATAAAAGGTTTTGTCATGTCCTCACTACCACTCGTGCACTGCTTTCTTCACGTCATCATCTGTCTTGAATCGACAACTACCCACATGTTTTTTTAGCGGTCCAAAAAGGTGGAAATCACACAGTGCCAAATCTGGTGATTAAGGAGGATGTGGCAATTCCTCAAACTTCAGTTTCTCCAGATAAGCCTTAGTGTTCTTAGCAGTGCGTGGGTAGGTGGGTATTGTCTTGCAGCAAAAGGACTCCTTGAGACAGCAGTCCCCGCCGCTTGGATTGAATAGCAGGCTTCACATTGGTCTCCAGCAAGTCACAGTAACTTGTACTAGTGGGTGTAGTACCCCTTGGCATATAGTGTTCGACAATAACTCTGGTGCACAAGTGGTTGCGAGGACAAGACAAAACCTTTTATTCTGCTGGAATCAAGACACTTACAGGCAGGTGGAACAAGTGCATTGAGAAGGACAGAGACTACATTGAGAAATTACATTATCAGTTTTGTTAAGGTTTGTTCCATTTTCTGATGAATCCCATATTCTAACTTTAACTTGACTCCCCCTCGTAGTAACAAAGAATTAAATAAAAATAACATTAAAAAAGTTATAGAGTAAGTATTCTCTTAGGGTTGCATCTGTCCACTTCCTGCACTGGTGTCTCTACCATTTGCCCTACCTGGGCATGCGGTACATATATAGGACCTAAAGTAAACTAGATCAATATACTAGCATAGGTTTTACTCTCCTTTTAGAGTTCTGTCAGTGTTTTGTGACACACTTTCCCCTTTCCAACCTCTTAAAAACTGTGAAAGCCATCACAGACAGACAGACAGACAGACGGATGGATGGATGGATTTTGTTTTTTTTATTTATTTTACATGCGAAATTCCTCAACATATATGAGAAAATAAGAAAAACATACATCCTGAACTAAAATTTCATAGTCCACTCCTGACCTACAGTATATAAATAAAAATCCTGTGCCATTATTGTGATTTCCTAAAGCTTTACAAAAAGAATTTCTATAGAAATTCCACCAACCCAAAGTAAAGGACATATTGCTGAAAACAGGATATAAGAAAATAGTAAATTTTCCCAAGACTGAAGCATAAAATCATTCAATACAACATTGGGAATACTTTGCTATCTTAGGACCCACATGACTTGCTGCTATTAAAGGAAACGTTAATTCTGGATTTAATTGTAAAGGAATGTACTAAAGCTAAAACTCGTGCAAACATGGAACATGAAGTGAGACATGAAAGAATCATCCCATAACTACAAGCAAGCGTACAACATAACTGTTGAAGATAAACCAACTCAATACCGTGGAATTGCAAGCAACATAAATGTCTAAACCTAAATGGCATACTGTAACATGAAGTGCCATTTAAACTATTACATCACTATATGACATAACAACAGCAAACAGAGTTTAGATAATCATTGCAGTCTAAGGATTTACAACTTGTTAAAAAGCTGTGGTTATTTTGTCATGGCACATTTGAATTTCCCATTAGAACTTAATGTTGAATTTTGTTCTAGTTACTTGTTTTAGACGTGCAGGCAGAAATTGGATGGTGTTTAGCATCTGTGCATCTACTTGGTGGTGTTAGGCAGATTTGTTGATTCAGGTGTTTTAAGCACTGAAATCTGCATCTCCTTTGGCTCTTCCTTATCAGTTCTCTTAACGGTAGTCCTTTTGACAGAGTGTGACATACTGTATCGTTTACTTCAAATGCATATTTTTCAGTTCATATTTTTATGAATATAGCTGTCAATTCTTTTAAGATCACATCGACTCCTATACTATTGTCATAATGCTGAACAACAGAAATCACACACAGCATCTGTGATAGAATATCGTTCACATTTACCATTCGTGCAATCTTGCCAATGAACGTCAAGGTATAATGTGATGGTATAGAAAGTTTTTTTCCCATGCATCAGGTTATGTTTATTTTTAAAACTTATATTTATTTTTAAAATATGCAATGTGCGCTCTGCACACTTGAAAAATATGTCTAATAGGGTTTTTAGGGGACTCTGTAGATGGTTCATTGTAAACAGAAGCTTGCTCTCTGTTGGATCAAATTAACGTATCTGTGATCTTTGCAGATCTTTACTTTCAATGAGCCATCCAATTGTCCCCACCCAGTATTAAACAAAATTCATTCATGGTTGTCTCCAGATGTATATATTATACATGAGGCTTCAGAGTGATTAGAGAATGTGCACACCTTTCCTTGGGTAAAACAGGAATGTAAACATCATTCATTTTTAAAATTATTTTACAATAGCTATAATATTTGCAATGTGTTTTATTATAAATGAATCATGTCTGAATTTTTATATTTAATTATGTAATTTATTAAGTAGGTAATTAATAAACTAACTGAATTATTATTCTTTATGGTAAAGAGCATTTGGTTAGTTTCCCAAAAAATTAAATTTGCAAATATAATATATAAAATATAATATCATGTAAATTATATATTATAAAATTACCTTGGATGAAGTTTATGCGTTCTATCTTTATTCTTCCTCCATCTGTGGGAAAGAGATTTCGTATTTGACCAGAAACTTGAATTAGCTCATTTCCCATATTGTATCCTGTGAACTTAAAAAAGGCACATTTTTAACAATACTTAGTACAATGCCTATGTTGAATTTACAACAATATTATTAGTTTGTATTCTTAATGATAGCAACTAAAATTAAAGCTAAAAGTAAAAAATCATGACTAAATATGTAAGCATATGGTTTTTCCAACACAGGAATCACATTAGGGTAGTGACATACCACAGTATTAACTACTCGGTGCAGAATTTCATTTTCGCAGTCTTCATGTGGGGAGCAACAGATGGATACATTTATTGTCTGTTTTTACACATAGACCTACTCCATACTTTTAGTTGTTATATCCAATATAATAATAATAATTAATTACATTTATATAGCGCTTTTCTCAGTACTCGGGAAGGAACCGGGAAGCGAACCCACAATCTTCCACAGTCTCCTTACTGCAAAGCAGCAGCACTACCACATATATATATATATATATATATATATATATATATATATATATATATATATATATATATATATATATATATATATATATATATACTAGCAGAATACCCGCGCTTCGCAGCGGAGAAGTAGTGTGTTAAAGAAGGTATGAAAAAGAAAAGGAAAAATTTAAAAAATAACGTAACATGATTGTTAATGTAATTGTTTTGTCATTGATATGAGTGTTGTTCCCATATCTATATATATATATATATATCTATACTAGCAGAATACCGGCGCTTCGCAGCGGAGAAGTAGTGTGTTGAAGAAGGTATGAAAA
>JANRMT010028174.1:64432788-64485288 GCA_026402145.1 Polypterus bichir lapradei | reverse complement strand
GGGGATTCTACCAGTTAAGCAAGATAAGTCTACTGTATGTGCTTGTAGTGTGGTACAGGCTATTATAATCAATTTGTCCTTAAAGCTCATCTGGAAGTACACCAGCTTTACAGCAGGGAGTAAAAATATCATCTTACTTTTTAGAAAGGTTTTTCTTGCAGCAGTATATCACAAGTGAAAAAAGTAACAAAATATACACAAAACACTTTCATTGACTTACTTTGTACACCTGTTCAGGTAGTAATGAAGAAGTTGGCTCATGAATTACAATTGCAGGCTCTGGAGTTTTTGGATCCTCTTTGCTTTTATCTCTTGGAGATTTTTTTGAATTTGCCGTTATAACACTATCACTGGATTCTGACCGATCCTTGCTTTTCTCTTTCCCCTTCTTCTCAGCAGATTTGCCTCTCTTGTCTTTGTCTTTCTTTACTTTTTTTGATATCTCCTCCTCTTTCAGGCGATCCTGCTCATCCTTCCAAGCCTATTGCAATAAATAAATAAATAAATAAAAACCAACAAATTTACAATCAAGCCACAACACTCTATAAAACATGAATAATTCACTGTCAAAATAATAACCAGTGATATCTCTGAATTTAGGGCAATTGGGACACTGCTTCCTATCTTCCAGCAGATTGTGCTGTTGTATAAAAGTGAAATACAGTAAGTAGTAAACTCATCTCAATAATTTAATGCACTGTGAAAAGTTAGTCTTCATAATCTGATTTTTCTCATTTTATGGTTAATACAATTATTCATCTAGAAAAATATTTACTTTTGGATTTTGCTAAGTTCAGCTTTAAATGTTAATTTTCATGTTGGGGCTTGAAGGATAGAGCCTTTGAAGTGACTTATTAGTTGATTCTTTGTTATGAAATTTACAGGGTGCATGAACTTGTATATCTCACTATTTTGGTGTAGACATCATCATTGAATCATGTTGACTTCTTGTGTACAATATGATTTGGCAGTGTCCATTGACCAAAAAAAGGAATTTTATGAATATTAATTTACACCTGTGTGATATTTTTATAGCATTATTTATTATTTAAACTATATCATCACTGGTGCTAGTAGCTTAATATACTGTGAAACACAGTGTCTCTCCCTCTGTTCCTCATGTGAGATTTGTGTTCTCATTCCTTGGCCACCATTCAGTGTCGCTGCTCCTGCTTTGATCTTCCATGGCTCCTCCCATGTACCTCCAATAATCTTTTTTTTTGTCAGACCTACCACCTCTGCCTCCAATCAATTACTCGGGGTTAGAAGTACCACCAGCAGCACTCACTTTCTCCAGTTCTGTGTGCTGATCCAAGCCTGTATCCTACCCAAGATATCCAGTGGACACATACAAAGGCCAACGGATTTAAGTAGAGGAGTGAGTCTTGTTATTCACTGACCCACACATATCATCTGCAAGGCTTCTCAAGGTGCCTGAGTAGAGTACAGTAGGCCTCAGCTATGTGTTGTTTATACTGGTAATTTTTTCCTTCAAATGTTAACACTTCTTTTATGAAAGTATCACAATGACATGAATAGGGTTAATAAAACTACTAGATTTCAACTGAAATGATAAAGCCATATCTTGGACTACTAGTGAGATATGGTGATATTCACATTTTCAGCTATCCCTCATTATATGCAAAGTCTCTTTTTCACTTTTGTGCTAGTTAACCTTTTTGATCACTTCATGGTTGTTCTCGCAAACAACAATCATTGTGTGTCTACAATAATGTTAAATTCTGGTTGCCCTAGACGGTAACAATACTAAACTTTATGCATAAGCCTATGATTATTTTCCATTCTTTATTTATGATTGTTTTTACTTTTCTTTCAGTTGCAGCCATATTATTTATGATCACTACTGTCATCTATAGTAGTATCACTACTATTAGTAGTATCATTACATTTACAACTATTTAAGATGATGGTACACAGTAGTCAGTGTCCTAACTTTGGAATAATGTTAATCAAACTGAATCATGTTACATTACTTAAGGAAAGGGACTTTTAGACTAGGAACAAACTTCTAGCTTCAACTTCTAGCAATGATTTCCGTTTTTTGCTTTATTTGTGATCTGTATTGTTATTTTCTTTGTGTGTGTATGACCACTGTTTGGCTATAGACTTCTTGCCCTTAAGGAAAGTCATTCAGCTTCTGTTCCTAAATAGAATTTTAAATAAATGTTACATATATATTAATTCAATAGAACTATTGGATAGAAGCAAGTCCAATCTCATTCTACTTAAGCCACTATGACTAATCAAAGACATTAATAAGATTATATATGCATAATTAAGGCAAGACTGTCAGGGAGCAGTTATTAACCCAATAAACTGTGTAAAGTTACTAGGAAAGTTGGAAAGATACATAAAACAACTTATCATATGGTCAAACCTTCACCATTCTTTAGGTGAGGCTGGAAGAAATTCTTTGATCTATATAAGCAATACTGAAGTATACATATGTATGAAACTGGCTATACACACTGTATATATCAAAATACAGAAAAGTATGCATAAAATAAATTAAACGTTCTTCACACTTAAAAACACATTTTAAATAATTTTCTATTCACATTTTAAAGAATTTTCTATTTTAATAAATGATTACCTTAAGTGATCCTTCTCGAACAAAAGGATTTAGAGTATTAAGAGGTTCAGGACTAACTTCTGCTTTGCTGGGCGGTCTAGATGGGGTGCCTTTACCACCTGTGAGAGAAAACAGAAATTTAACAAGCTCAGAAAATATTGAATATAAGAACATAAACTGTATGTTGCATTTATCGAGCAGATCAATTCTTTCACAGTTTTATTCCATAGACTAATGGCACATGTCAGAAGAAATGGATTACTGGTAAATATTCAGATATCTTGTTAAAAGAGGTATGCATTACTAATTCACAGAGTCACTTCTGGAAGTCTTAGGATTTGTGAATCTTCTCATTTTATTTATATTTTATATACTGTTTAATTTAGTTTGAAACACCCTATCTGTCATCTACCAGGTGCATTTTTATCTACTGTATTAGTTTGACACACTTAAAACATTAGCATACCAAATATGCTGATGAAAAAACAGGTTTTTCTACTCTGCTGCTCTGTTTTTGGATTTACAGTTGCACTAAGAACACATTTTAAATGTTTCCCCACCACTCACGTTCCAATTCACTCATGAATCTGAGCCCCTTTATGCTAGAACTGTTAAGCATCCATCACAACAAGCAAAGATTGGTTTCCTTTCTCATTAAAAATAATCTTTATATATAATATGCTACCGTGGCTGTCCGTTTGTCTGTCCAGGATTTAAAATCACCTGTTGCTCGCAAACCTTTTGACCTATTGACCTGAAATTTGGTACACATATACTACGTGACGTCTACTAACTGCTTTTGGGGTGATGATTGACCTCCAAGGTTATTCCTCTTTTTATTTTTATTGTATTTTATTGTAGAATCAACTCTCAGCAGCGACCAGCAGGGTGGCTGTGTGGCGCATGCGTACTGGTGCCATTCTCATCCCTACCACCTTTGCCGTCACTTCCCCTACCTCTTCATATCTTAAATCATTCTTAAGTCTTTAATCTGCCTCAAGTGCCAGCTTAAGTGACAAATTAAAGGAAACGTACTAAGTAATTGCAACACAAACACTGACTTAATCAGTTGTAACGAGAAAAGATGCCGACGAAAGAAGAGAAGAAGCGGGTCAATAGGATGGAGAAATGAAATGCTGCTCAGGAACCTCTGAGCAAACGAATAATAAACGTTTGGAGAAAGAGTATGAAAAGTATGAATGCTTAAGTCAAGTGTATTCACTGCACATTATCGTGCAGTGTGCCGTCACTGGTGGAAAACAATTACCATATTTCTGTTTTTCATTTTGTTAGTATAAAAAGCACCATTTTAAAGTGTCTTTTCAATGTCATCAAGTCAGCTTAGCTACCTAAGTAAACAAGTATTTTCATACACAATCTGTTTCTTACTTGGCTGCTGACTTGTCACACACATTATTTGAAGTATAATGAGGCATAATGAAAACATAATTACTGTAAGTTTATCGATATTAACTTTTTGCTGCAAATGTAAAGGTTAGAAAAAAGAAAAACTGCTATTAGTTTAGTCCTGTATAGTAATTTGCTCCTGACAAACTACTTCAAGGTATCACGTTGGATCCAACACATGCTCTCATCCACTAGCTGCATCCTTATTTTTTTTTGTCTATGACTTTTCATCTAGACATGGAACTAACTATAGCCTAAGCCTCTTGTGTGTTCATTTAAAACTGTGTTCTGTATTGTTTGTTAATTTAGTAGTTTCCTGATGAATACTTAATACGTAAGTACGTAATAGGTAATTTTATATATTTATTGTAAGTTGCTTTGAATTATGGCATCTGCTAAAAAATATATATTAAAATGAGGATGAAAAGTGTCAAGATCATTATAATTCAGCATTTAGTACATTGAGTTCTTTCATTCATAAAACATTTTAGGGGCTCAGAGTGCCTGAACATACATACTGTAAAAGTGAGATTCTCCAGAATATGTCTCTGGTCTTTAGAATCAAAAGGAAAAATCAATTAGTTACTTCCTTTAACATGTTGAGCAATCATAAACATTTTCTTCTAGGTTCTTATGTGCATTACAGGTAGAAAGAGGCAATGCTAAGTGTGTTTTCTTTTTCTCTTTGCAGATTCACCTTGAGCAAAAAATAAAAATATTAATGAAAATAATAAAAAAAAAAACTGTAACTATAACTAAATGCACACATGGTACAAATATACATTCAGTACCCTACATTTTTAATTTACATTTGAATATATGATCATTTAAATATGAATGTTCAAATTAGAGTTTTTGCCTAATTTGACAGTCTTAGGTTATATTAGATTGATTGGTGATTTTAAAAAAAGCCAGTCACCCTGACCAGTCTTTATGTGGGTTTTAAAATGGATGGGCCTCTGCCAAGAATTGCCTCTTTCCTTGCACCCGATGCTGCCAGATTAAGCTCTGCCCCCCATTGACCCTCAATTGAATTTAGCAGGTTGCAGCATGCTATATTGTGTTAGAATAATAAAGCAAATCAGTAATATTCCAGAAACCGTACACTGTACAGTATATAGAATCACTTGGAATCATACTTTCAGATTTTTTTGGTGATGGAGTTCTTCCTTTCTTCTTTTGTGCATTTGCTTCTTCAGAAGGATCAGGTATAGGAATTTTCAATCTGTATAGTTCTTTCCTGATTAGCTGTTTTTTCCATTTATTTTCTTCTTCTAATACCCAATCAGAAATGGAATCTGCAACATGTTCGAGGTAATTTCTAAAAGAAGAACGTAATTGTTAAAATTTTGTTTTGTCTATCAAGTGACGCAACTCAATGGGAATTAACAAATGTGGCATATGCTATACTGATGCACATATCAATTTCAACATTGTGTGACTAAATATTTGAACATATGCATGAAGTAATATTGGAAGTTCAGAGTTGAGTTGGTTATCACAGGTATTGTGGTCTACTGTTCCTCATTTAGTTTGCTGTTAATAAATGTGTTGTTTTCCTTCTGGTTTTTACCTGAAGCCAGTATCAGAGTGGAGTGCCATATCCCAGTCTTCTTGACTCTGTTGCATATTATTCATAGGATTGTGGAAGACCAAAAGAACAGAATTATCCTGTTTCCGCTTGTAAAAATCAATGCATTGATATGACTGTGAAGCATTCTGAAGAACCTGAAAATTCAGATGGAACAATCTTACTTTAATGCGACAAAGGTGATAGCCAACCCCAGATGAGATGCCAGCTCACTGCAAGATAAACTTAATAAAGAAAATCAACAATAATTTATTATGGGTCTATTTGGAAACATTGTGGTTATGTAAAGCTCAACAGGCAGCGACTGAGCCTAAAGTCAAACCCATTTCCCTGGGGATGTAAGGCAACAACTATAACTACTGTTTCAATATCCCTCTCATAATTTCATCCATCCATCCATCCATTATCCAACCTGCTATATACTAACTACAGGGTCACGGGGGTCTGCTGGAGCCAATCCCAGCCAACACAGGGCGCAAGACAGGAAACAAACTCCCGGCTGGGCGCCAGCCCACCACAGGGTGCACACACACACACACACCCACACACCAAGCACATACTAGGGACAATTTAGAATTGCCAATACACCTAACCTGCATGTCTTTGGACTGTGGGAGGAAACCCACGAAGACACATGGAGAATATGCAAACTCCACGCAGGGAGGAACCAGGAAGCAAACCCAGGTATCCTAACTGCGAGGCAGCAGCACTACCCACTGTGCCACCGTGAAAAACATACCAATAAAAACAATTTGTATGAGACCAAGGCTCCTTTGTGAAATGAATGATTTCACAAAGACTCTCAGTTATTTACTCATTGCTGGAATTTAAGAATACTAGTTTTTCACCCATACAGAGCTGAACCACTCAACACTGCTTGTTCAGGTATTATTTAGCATGCAGAGTATGTATTCTGGCTGTATTCATTTTCCTCTAGCCTGATGACTAGTTATATAATAGACACTAAACAATAAATCTGCTGAATAGAACATACTGGCAAAAAAAAAAACAAACAAAAAAAAAAAAAACAATGACCACATGGCCACACATTCGGAGACTTAGAAACTGTTTTGGAGCATTATTCATTTTTGTTTATTTATTTCATCAATGAGACAGAAATCAAAATTTTATTTATTAAATATTTTGGTAAGAATTGGTCATATTTAAAAATATAAGGGAATGCAATTACATGTTTTATTAGATTACATAAAATACCTGTTTTACAATATCATTTAGTTAAAAGTCAGGCCCATAAAGACATGTTATGACTGAAAATGAGTTCATAGACACCAGATTCCAACTCAGACGATGAAAAAATTGCATACATTGATGTACTATTGCTAATTGTTTTCCGAGGGCCATCTACTTCTTAAACATAAATTTTTTTTAAAAAGTACTCCAGGGAGAGTTAAAATGTATGTTGAAGTCTCCAGGTAAAACCTTTGGCTGAAATGGTGTTAGAACTTTCTTGAAGATAACTCTGAAAAAATTTTGTGATGTTTTGGGTTGAAGAATACATATAGTTAAAATGTTTATTGTTCGATTTCACGATGCCTGCAGCTATGTGCTACATTCCATGTTTGGGACATTGATAGTTTTGCAACAGAAAGTGTGAAATATTTCATGTGCATGATTATCGAAAAAAACAAATATTAGTTTCACTTTTGTGGTGCAGTTAAAATTCATCAATAAATAAATATCCATAAAGACAGTGCAGTAGAGTGTTCAAGAAATAATTAAAATCAATAAAAACAATAGAAAAATAGATGTAACATTTACAGAGCAACAATCAGTAAAGTGTTTTTCCTGTACTCACTAAATGGAACTGTGTCCATCTCTTGCTCCTTTACAAATGAGAAAGCCAAGTGAAGCCTTGCTCACTCCATAAACTCTGTTTTTGCCCCAACACTTAAGGTCCAACTGTCCACACTTCCCTCTCAAATGAACACAATGTCAATCTTGCTTTCCTTTAGCTCTTCTTCTGTCACCTCTAGTCAGTACCCACAGAAAGATTCCAAATTCCATAATGTCTCCTGCTCCTTACTGCATCGGGGCAGGGTTGACCCCACACTCCATAAAAGCACACTGCTAATTCCAAGAGATGACCTCACTCATAGTTCAGCCACTTCTTCCAGTCTCTTTGTGTCCCAATTGGATGTCAAGAGTAGTCTTTTTTTGCTTATATTTCCTCCCCCTACTGCATTTACTCTGACCGTTATATCTTCTAGTGTAGGTGCTATACTAACTTGACCTACAGAACTGCTAATGAGGGGAGGCTACACAAATCACTAACCCAGACATGCATAAACAAGTAATCCATTCCACCATCAGCTCTTCATGGACATACGGCTTTCCTAATCATCTACACTCCCTGAGTATCACTGTTTTTAAATAATAAAAACAACTGCACCTCGCTGTTCTGCTATGGACCTAAGGCATGCTGTGCCACATATTGTCCAGAAAAAATGAAGAAAGAGACATTTAAGTGTTTCATTGCACTGTCTTGAAATATGTAAAATGTTTCTCTGTTTAATAATACACAATTTGAAACATTTGCCATTTTTTTCTTATATGTGACTTTTTCAAATTTCAAAAATCTGTTGTGTGTTCTGATTGAAATATGTCAACAACATTTACTGACAAATATCTCATGCTTCATTTGAACAGACAAACAAACATGTGAATGGGTTCTTTTACATTTAATGTGAACACACCTAAAATGGGTGTGGCAATAGAAGTATAGGCAAAGACACAGAGGACATTCTGTGAAATAACATTTTAATGTTGGACAAGTGAGTATAAAATTGGTGCAAGGAGAAGTTAAATAAATATTCTACAAATCTAAGCAATCAGTAATGTGTAAAGAATGGTGTAATAAGTAATCATTGAACTGAGGCTAACATTAACCTCTCAATTTCAGAACAGTTATTGCAATTGTTCTAACAGTGCCTGACTTTTAGAAACAGCTGACTACTACATAAGTGACACAAATCATGTATTTACATAAAAGCAATGTTGTGGGGTAGGTAGGATTACCACCACTTCGGTCTTGGATTTCAGTTTGATTTTGCTTAAGTTGCTTTGATGTGGAATTTGTAAGTTTTATATGTGTTTATAAAGGTTTCTTTCAAAGACTTTTATTCAATTCAAATACATAGATGGCATGCTGAATAGCTGGTTGAATGGTGACACTGAATGAATGAATTTATATGAAGTGTTTCAAAAAAATTGGGAGTGTCCATTGTGATGAAGTGAAATTTCACTCGATGTGCTCACCTCCATTGTCTATCAGCAGCTAAGTGAGTTTCTCTCTCCCCAGAGGTTTTGTTTTGCCAATGTGCTCGCCTCGCTTGTGTATTAGCGGCTAAGTGAGTTTCACTTTGGCAACAGAGTCGCTTTCTTTGAGCATCATGCTGTAGCCTTGCACTTCTGGGCCGGACAGATTGGCACACACACTTCTACGCATAGACGTTTATATATAAGATGACTGTTACGTACTGCACTAGTTAATAGTGATTCCATATATTTTTAGGTCATTTTCATGATCTCTGTCTCAATAACATAAATATAACTTAGGAAAATCACCCACAAAGTAAAATTAAACATTGTATAATGACACACAGCCTAACTATATTTCAGAATAATAGTATAAATATATTTTTAATAGAATGATATTGACAGTCACACACTGGACAGTGTCAAAATTGACCTCATCAACAATGAAGTCCATACCAGAAGGTTGTCTTCAAATTTAAACCAATGGCATGTTGGTCAAGATTGCTTACTATTTTCTAATTTTATAAGTGAATACTGTAATTGTGTCTTAGATTACTATTTGTATTCATTACAAACAACAGAACAGCTTTGTCATAATAGATACTGAAGTTACCTGTAAAAAGACATTTTCATCATGGTGTTCAGCAAAATACCAGTCATTAAGATATCGGACAAATGTTTGTTGAATGCTTTCAATAACAACTTGAAGAAACTTGTCATTTGTGCCATCTTCCTACAAAAATAAAGAAAACTTTCTCATTTAAGGTTATTTATTTGACAGTTATTATTATTATAGCCATTAACTGACACAGTATTGACCAAGGACTTAATTTACAAAACTTTGCATGGATTCGAGCATGAAAATATGCGTACAATAAAAAAAAAAAAAAGATTTATGAAACCTGGTGTACACACATTTCTACTCAATTTACGAAAACTGGATGTAGTGTCTCACCGGTCAGATAGTGGCTTCCAGCATAGCAGGCATTATGGAGTGGAGCTTAACAGAGATATTTCTGACCTGTCAGCCAGTTCGATAAAAGTTACCACAAAATTACCAGGTTTTAAAGTAGCAACAGGGACACTGAATGCAAATAAATGCACATGATGCAACAAGCCATAACAATCCATTAGCAGCCCAAAAGAACAGATCTAAATGGCAGAGTTTTCAATTCTTAATATCTGTGATTCATACTGACTCTTGCAGTTCATCCTCCCCAATTTCTGGCTGCAGACACTGCCAGTCGTTTCTAAATCACAATGTGTGTCTTAGGCATGAATATTACACTAACCTGATGTTTAAAAAACATTTCTGGAAATCTCTACTTGTATCTAATAAATGCTACCATTATCAAAGTTGAGAAATGTTAGGTATTAATTAACTTCACCTAATATTAAGTCTTGCATAACAAAGTAAACAAAAAGCAAAACAACGTACCTTATTCTTCAATGTATCTTCTGGAACACTGTGACAAAAGTGCACTTTAAAAACAAAACATTTACTTGATTAATTTTTCAATGCACTTTTATTTAGGACATGCTTCAAGGAAAACAACGGCAGTTAAAAAATATATATATAGCAGGGGTTTTAGCGCAGTACTACATGTAAGCCGAACACAATGCAGATAAAGATAATATTACTTTGAATGGATACTAACGTCAGTAGCCAGTTGAAACAGTTAATAAAACAAAAAGAATATTGCCTGTTTTATGTGGAGAGAACATCCCAAAATATTTCCTTACTTCAAAACTTCAATCCAGGTTATGCTGAACCAGAAATTTGGGATCCCAGCCACATTTTGCAAATCATATATTTGGTTATATTTAATCTAACCACAAACCACACTGTTACAAACTAATGGATTCCAGGCGTTTTGCTTTTTCACATTCTGACTGATTTAGGACTTACAGAAAAGGTAACAGATGCAATAAGGTTATGACTCAAGCTTTCCATATAATATATCTAAAGTACAAGTGGAATTTAGATGACCAGATCTTCATGTACTTAGGTTTCACATGACAGGACCACCTATGTTTAATTTCCCATTTCATTTCAATCATTCAAGAAGCATGAACTGTAAGAAATAAAAAGCTAAAGTAAGCTCCTTTTACTAACTAAACATTTTATCACCTCAAAAATAATAATGCACAGTAGTTGCATTTTTAATAAATATATTTTACTTCAGTTTAGTTAAACCGATTATAATAAGTTATGCAGTGAGGTACATATTTACAAATAAAGACAATCACTTTTTGTACTGAAACAAATAAGAGGAGCATAGGGAGTACAAAAAATACACAACAAATAGCAAAGGACTAGCTCTGTCCTGTAAGTGGCTAAATAGTCAACCCTGACATGCCCCTAAGCCACGCTGCACTGCCACAGATTTTTTATTGCCGGTTGCCCTTCACCTTTTTTAAAAATTTGTTGGATCACTAGTTCCTCACCAAGCTCTTTCGTCTGTTTCTCAAAAGCTGATTGAAAATCCTGGCTAACCAAAACCTTTCATTTCAAGAAGCATGGACACCTAAAGCTTTGATGAAAGTAGCAGTTTAAAACAAGGACCCAATGCAAAGCAATTCACAAAAAAAAAAAATGAGATCATTTGAAAAATCAGTATAGAAAATATTGTAAAAAGTGAATGCACACTGAGGACTGCCCAGAAGGCTGTGAGGAAGGTTCTAGAATATGTCTCTAATTTAAGGTAAAGATTTGCTTATGTCAGATCCTTGTTTAGGGAGCTTTTAGAAAAAGTCCAGAATTTGCAGAGTCACCTCTACAACCTTCTAGGAGTTCAGTCCAGGAAATTGGGTCATGCTGTTGGTCCCCATGTCCCACTCTAAACTCCTCACCCATTGACAGAGTCTGTTTGAAGTAAATGAAAGCTGGGACTGGTGGACTACCTTGTGATTGAGCCTAGACGGCACCCACAGGAGTGAATTTACCACGGGAACATACTGAAGTTATGGAAGGATTGTGTGGAGAAGGCCAGAGCCATCCCTAGTATGGTAGTGTGTGGGTGTCTTTGAGAATGGTAGGAGTTGGGAAAAGCCAATAGTATGGTTGATCACTCTGGTGTATAACAACATCATCACAGAGCCTGGAGTAGTAGTAAAGGAATGCCCCATCACCTCTCCTAGGCAAACAGAGATTAAGAGAAGCTTCAGGTCAAAAGCATGCTGGGTTATTAAGGAAAGTTATAGCCCCTGGTCAAGTCCAAATGTAGCCAGGAGATAGCACTTTTGCAATTCCTTCCCGAATGGAGTATTTTTTACCATTTTGGATGCCATCCAGGATGTGGGTCTTAAAATTAATCCAAAATATATATACTGTATATGGTCTACTGTATATAGTGTCCCAAGGTCTGCAAAAAGGCAACTCCAATGTACACACATTGAGCTGAGGGGCTATAAACAAACCCACATCTACGCATCTTACCCTGCGCAACATCACAGGGAAAAGGAGACCAGTCCATCTCCAGAGGTTCTGTTCCAGACCCTTTACTGTGCGTTGAGGTGAACCTGACTGCATTTAGATGGTATCTTCCTACTTCATGCACTAGGCCGGGGTTCCTCCCACCAGCTAAGTCATATTCCATGTCCCTAGAGTCAGTTTTGGTAATCAGGGATTGGCCCACCAAGTCACCTACATTTGATTGACACCCAAGTCACAATGCACCAGACTATTATGACTCCTCCTGCAGTTGGTGGACCCATGGGTAAAGGCCTGACCACCAGACACTCACCGACAAACTCCCTCTCCAGGCATGGATCCAGGGCAGGGCCCCAGTTTCCATTTTCAGGGCGTGGTTACTGAATTCTTGATTTCACTTTTCATAGAGATCAATATGAACTACACTTAGTCTGGTGCCTCACCTAGGAATTATTTGCCTTGTGTAACACTACCAGGGCAATGAACCATGGATAACATAGCTCCTACGATCAATGGGACACACAAATAACTCCACTACAATTAAGTGGCTATTCACAGAGTGGCTAAAAAGACTGAAATATTCAATAGTAATAAAAAAAATGGATATTTATTTTTTTAATATTTAAAGTCTAGAACATATATAGTTTTAAGAACAGTTTCTAAGACTACAAAATTGATTTTGTTGAAAATAATTTATTTCAGTTTACGTTTGCTGTGTGGATATATGCATCCATTCATCCATCCACAAATTTCCTACAGGTGAAGCAAATTCCATTGTATTGCTTATTCATTTGTGTGGCTGCTACTCACAGTAAATGAATAAACTGAACAAACTGGATACTTCAACATTCATAGGAACGTTTAATTTTCGAAATGTACACTAGATATACCTGAGCTGGTTGATGACGAAGGCTGCTTCTTGCGCCCTTCTCTGCTTGAACTGTTCGGTAATGCTGAATTTAAATATTTTTCTTGACCTGCAATTAAACCCAAAAATTAATTAGCCTTTATATTTTCATTAGCAGTTTATCCCAGAGCAGATTACAAATGCCTTGAAGGGAAGATTATCTATAAATTGTATTATTTCTTACAGACAAAATAAGACACCTGTGGACAAAGCCCAATAAAACTTTAAGAGAGAACTACTAGACTCCATGAGAAGATGCTTTGTCCTATAAAAGTACCTCCACAGTCGATTCAATGTTAAGATCTTCTGGGGGTTTATACCCTAAATAGAAATCACTAATGGTATGGATATACTATCATGATAACACCTTGGTATAATTTGCAAGAAAACCACTGGGTCACTCCAGAATACTTGGCAACGCTGCTTTAACTCATTTGTATATAGGACAATAAATATTTGTTGATGCCTGTCTTCTTGTATTGTAAAGCTTCTCTACATAACTATTCGGAAAATACATAATAATTTGTGGCAGCAACTCTGTAAAACTTTCTATCAAAGTCTGTTCATGAGACTCCATCATTTACAACATTAACTAAAGACTGAAGATTTTTCTTATCAAGAATTGTTCTTTGTGTACCATAACTGATTTCCCCTTTTGTGTACTGCAATAACAATTGCCTTTTAGTACATTCAATGCTACATTCCTGCTTCTATTTCAAGGAATTAATTTATAACTTACTCACAACTCTGTGAGTAATGCAATGATGTGTACCTATAGAGTACCTAATGATTTTGCAAGCTGCCAATAGTTCTATATAAACCACGGATTATTTGAATAAAGTTAGCCTTTACACTGACTAGGTGATAATACCTCACTTTATTCCTAGTATGAGTTCTGACTTAGAAGAAACTGAAAGTGATACATGTTGTTTAAGATTAAACAGCTATAATGCACAGTACTCTAACCATTTTAACTATCATATTTAACCTTGTATATAATTAGTATCTCTGTAATTGACACTTGTAATCAGAATTAATGTATTAAAGTGTGACAGTTGACTTATGTATATTCCTACTGCATGGTAACATTAAAACTGTTTGGCGGTATTGCAGTTATATATCCACAGCCACCTCATGTATTAGGCAGAGAATAAGTACTTTTACTAAGCATGCTTTTATCTTAAACAACGTACCATATGACTCAAGAAATATTCACATATTACTAAAATGCTTAAATATGGCAAGTAGTGAAACTGCAGTGTACAAGTAAGCATTCAAGGATTAATAAAAGATGAACTGCGTATCATGCTGTAAATACCAAGAAAATATTTTATTTTTCAGTCTTTTTTCAAATCTCATTATCTTTGTTTTGATGGAGTTAGAATTTAAAGACAAACAAAAAAAAACAAAATCTAACAGAACAAGCACAGCAATAGGGATATGAATTGTACTATTTGAAATTTAAACACAAAATATTACAGAAATATTAAAAATAAATAAAACAATATTTGATTAAAGTACAAAAATAAGATCATTAAGAATAAAAACAACTTCAAAACAGCAGCAGAAACTGAAATTAAATCATAGATAAATAATCAAATCGAAATGAGAAAATATTAAAGGATAAGTTTGGTATTTTTCAAGTCAAAGTTAATTCTTCACAAACATGCTATACATGCATTTTCCACATGAAATTCTGTTCTAAGGTTAACTGCTTTATATAAATTATAAAAAATATATCTTGCCCGTACTAGCACTTTACATCGTAGTCTGTGAGCCATGGAGATAAAGTATAAATATGTACCCAATACATCCATTTTTCAAGCTAAGGCAGTTGTCGAGTATTGATCCACATCTTGCGATTACACGCACATTGTAAATGTTTATACATATAAATTTTGAACAGAAAAAACCCCACAACATTATGAGATTCCACAATTTTAAAAGAAGATCAGCTGTGTGTGATGGGCTCAGCATTTAGTCTTCCTGCACAATAACATTTCATCCCCTTTGGGATGACAGACCAAATCACAGTAAACGTTTCATGCCACATGGTCTAATTTTTTTATTTACTTCCATATTTATGTGAAAATTCACACAAGTGAATAGAAAATGTATCCTTACCATGAGAAAACGAGTACCAGGAATATGCAATAACATGATTATTTCTAGTTCTCTTTTGTTGTCATAAACATGCGTTGGAAACACATAAGGTGCAGATCAATACTCGACAACTGTCTTGGCTTGAAAATAAATGTATTTGGTAAGCAATAAGCTTTTCCTCCATGCCCCATAACTCCATTATAAACAGCTAGAGTGGGCAAAATATTTTTTTAATTTATAGAAAGTGGTTATCTTGAGAACATAATTCTGTATAGTAAATGCATATATATCATGTCTGAGAAGAAATAACTGACTTGAAAAATACCAAACATAACCTTTAAGAAATGATTCTAAGATTTAAAAAAAACCTGTGGAAGGTACAGCAGGAAAGACAACATAAAGGAACAATACAGAGTCATATTTAAAGTAATCAAAATTAATTGAGTTTAGAAGAGAAGCATCAACACTGTTCAATCCATGAAAACTGTTTAATACTACTCTCATCAAAGGGGAGTTTTACAATCGCCACGACCATAACTGACTGTCTTTTGCCAATGATATTACATGTAAATTCCAATTGTTAACAATTGAAATATGAGAAATAAGAAACTGATTAAAGACTAACCTTTCAATGTCTTTTCATTTTTTATCGTTAATGCTCTAATTTCTTGTACATATCCTGAAGGATCATCCCATGGTATGGTGCCTGGGGCATTCGATGCGTTCTTTATCAGACGGCCGCTGCTGTCCACTTCAGTCAGTTTCATACTTTCAAATACAAACTGACTGAGAATCCTTTCCACCTGTGACCAGCTAATAGATTCTATAAAACAAAATCAATATAACATGATTATTAATATTTTTTAAAATCCTAACATATTTATTGTCTTGTATTTACACAGAAAAATTTACCAGAAAAATAAAAAATGTATTAAACTACATGTTGAAGGGAAGTATTCAAAAATAGTTTAGAGCAGGGTCAGCACCAAAGCAGCTATTTTCCTAGGTGACACTCCCAATACACTTTTTCTGATCTCATTTTTAAAAGCCTCTTGGTGTCCTGTCTAAACATTTCATTGTCAAAGTGGCTAAAGATTTACAGATCACATATGATGCATGTCATTAAAGTGTCTGTGTCCTCACCAAGTAAACATTCTCTAGGCAATCATATAAAGTACATGGTGCCACAGAGCAGTTCTAGACCTATGCACCTGAAATAAAGTGATATGCCCTTGGCATCTGCCTGAACTTGAAGCAACCCATACAACATGGTACTGCCAGATGGAGTCTCCTCCTCAGGAAACCTGAGCATTTCTTCATGTATTTATTAATAGGTATGCTCCAAAACAGAGTAAGAGGAAGTTGTAGAATATCCTGATGTTACTAAGCACAAGCCACTACTAACAGCAAATACCTTGTACGGGAAGCTAGTCTGTTGCAGGATTCATTAACCTGCTAATACCAGGCCAACTAACAAAGAGTAATCTACCTGACAACATTTCTTTAAACTGAGGGATTACATTGGAGGGACCCCCAGGGGAACCTCAGTTACTATTAGGAGTCATTGTCCTTTCCGTAGGGCTACCGGAAAGCATAAAAAATTACACTTTTTAAAAATAGTAACTGTTAATAAGTGTTTTTAGGACTGGTTCAAGAGAGTCAAAATCTAACATGGAGGTTAAAATTACATTGTTTATCACAAGCAATCTGAGTAGATTGGGCTCTTCTTTATTGCTGAAATCAAACTAGAGGTAAAGGGGCCTACATACACCAAAGATCTAAAACATCCTGGACTGCTGTACTGTTATGGTTGGGACTTATGCTGGCCAATAGTTGGACTGAATATACAGAAATAATAACAGAAAAAAAACACTGCTTTTTTGTATCATTTTTAAAATAATTAAACAAACTATGTTTTAACGTACCACTAGTAAAGAAATTGAGAAGTTCTTGAAGTGTGGCCAGACGTTTTTTATTTTCCATAGGTGATAGAGGCAAATTGTGAAGAAACTGTGACACTGGCAACTTTCGTAACATCTCCTTTTCAATTTTCATTGGGTCAAGTTCTCCCTGAGACTAGAAGGATGTAAACATATTAGAAATGAAACAAGCTAGCAATTACCAGTGCCCATTTCAATTTTGAACATTTGTTTACACTTAAATAAATGTTAACCTTAAATCTTCAGCAAATGTACCTTCACCAGATATAATATGCTGACATCAGGAAATCTAACATCAGTTTTATCAATATCAGTTACGTCAAGCAACCAAATTTACTCTCATCATAATTCAGTGGTTCAAATAATGCAGCACAGTGGAACAGCAGTAAGGGCTAAGTTCTCAAATTGAGAAGCTTGCTTTAAATGCAACATATCATAACCTTCTCAAACCCCCTTAAAACAATACAGGATTTTTGGGCTTTAAGCCTATTTTGACTGAATTGGAGGCAAGATAGGAAATAGACTTAAACAGTGTACTAATCCATCTGACAGCCAACTTCTCAATTAATCTGATGCCTTTGCATGTCTTTAGAAATATGAGAGGAAACCACATGCAGAGACGGGGAGAATGTGTAGACTTTACATGGACAATGACCAGATGATAGATTCAAGTTTAGGATTCAGGATCCATGAGGCAGAACAGCTAACCACTACACCATTGTGTCACTCTACTTGAGAAACAAGTCTGAAATAAATAAATACATGTTAATATAACCTTATCAATGAGCCTTTCTTGAAATGCACTATGTTTAAATAAAATTAAATCTAAATGTGCCTCATAAACATTTTTAATTCTACTTTAATATTCAACTAAAATGACATTAAATGAAATGCTCACTTGAATTTTATGCCACCTTCGAGTAATTTCATCATGAAAGTTCACAAGTTTGGGGTATTTTTCCTCCTTTTTATAAAGTTGTTTTTTGATACCAAAATCTTCTTGCAGTTTCTGTGAAAAAGTCCAGAAACACACAAAAATGTTATATCTTTTACTACAGTTTAAATCTTTGGCATCAAATGCATATGTAATGTATGATTGTGGATTTTCTTCATTCCAAGACAGCAATCAAGTTTATTGGTCTTTGAGACAAAAAAATATTTAGTTAGAAAAGAGAACAAAGAAAAACAGAACAGTTTGAGTGTACTGAGAAAAACAAGAAGAAAAAATGATGGTTTGGTAAGAACATTAATAAGGAAGAAGATAATGTACTTAGTACGGACACTTTGTTTTATGTAGCCCAGGAAAGGTAGAATAGGTAAAGCACATAGAAAGTGGAGTGGCTAAGAAATTGTAATGCTGTATGGAGGCACATGAAGGCTTGTGTGTATGTTAAGAGCACAGAGAAATGTGGGTGTGGGAGAGTCATGTATGGGAAGAAAATTAAGGCGTGGAGATACTTTAGAACATTAGAAAACTCTAGACGAGAACAGGCCATTCAGCCCAACAAAGCTTGCCTGTCCTATGCACTTATTTCTTCCAAAAAAACATCAAGTCAAGTTTTGAAAGTCCCTAAAGTTTTACTGTCTACCACACTACTTGGTAGCTTATTCCAAGTGTCTATTGTTCTTTGTGTAAAGAAAAACTTCCTAATGTTTGTTCGAAATTTACCCTTAACAAGTTTCCAACTGTGTCCCCGTGTTCTTGATGAACTCATTTTAAAATAATAGTCTTGATCCACTGTATTAATTCCCTTCATAATTTTAAACACTTCAATCATGTCACCTCTTAATCTTCTTTTGCTTAAACTGTATAGGCTCAGCTCCTTTAATCTTTCCTCATAATTCATCCCCTGTAGGCCTGGAATCAGCCTAGTTGTAGTGTAGTTTTTTGTCACACTTTAAATTGAACTTATTTTAAAACCTACATTTATATGTTTGGTGTCATTTTTTTCAGAATTTATCAAACTTTAATGTGATGTTGTTAGATTTTCAGATTCCTATTCCGTTTTTAAATTATAAACTAAAAATACCAAGAAGTAACGTCTCGCAAGACGAGACTTTGTGCCAAAAGATTTAACCATGACTGGGGCTGGAAATAAAAGACAAAAATTAGGACAGCTGCTCTACAGGCTTTTAAATGTTCGAAGCACTGTGTGAGATGCAGATCACCCGGCACGGCAGCAGCAGCAAGCCAGCAGCTGATCGAGCAAAGAGAAGGTAAAAAAAACTGTATTTGTTTCCCATTGTATCACCGTTTAAGAGGGGGTTTGGGTGGAGCGACCACGTCTCCTTGGGGTGTGTTCAGCCCGCCTCTTCACAACACGAGTGGCAGAGACGTGAAGTGGCTGTTGTGTAGCACAGGCCGGGGGGGTTGGCGAGCGAAACGTGCAGGGGGAAAACCCCTAGTATTACATAAATAATCATATTTCATATTTCATATCAGTTTTTTTGGTAGAGGATTTTTGGTGGCAAATAAGAAATAATTATAGGTCTGCCTTCATTATTTGCATGTAGTGAAATAATGACTTGCACTCCATTGTTGTTAATCAAGTCAAGTTGGGGAGCATGCACTGGTACAGTGCGTTGCCGCACCCACTATACGACGAAACAACTTGGGATCCCGGTTGGCAACATCCCAGGCAGACATGCAGTCCAATCCCACCCTCCGGAAATGACCCTCGATCTGCCGCAGCCAGGTGTTACGTGGGCGACCCCTTGGCCTGGTCCAGCCACTTGAGTCCCCAACAATGAGGATCTTACGAGCTCGATTACCTTCGGGGAAACGCGCCACATGGCCGTAGTACCGTAAGTGATGCTCCCTCACAATGCAGGTAATATGCCTCATTCGGGACTCCATGAGCAACCGCTCATTCAACACAAAGTCAAATCAATGGTACCCAAGGATTTTCCGGAGAGACACAGTACCAAAGGAGTCCAGTCTTCATCTCAGATCACTGGATAGCGTCCATGTCTCGCAACCATTTAGCAAGACAGTAAGCACCAGGACTCTAAAGATTTGGACCTTCGTCCTTTAGCATAGAAGCGCCACACACCCCTTCCCAGTGACCTCATGACCCCCCATGCTCTCCCAATCCGTCTACTGACTTCATAGGAAGAGTCACCAGAGACATGAATGTCACTGCCAAGTTAAGTAAACCTCTCGACAAGGTCCACACTCTCTCCACGAACAGACACACTGCTGATGGCTGTGCCTAAGAGGTCATTAAAAGTCTGGATCTGTTGTTAATGCACTCTATTTTAAATGGATTGAATTTCTGACTTACATGAAAAGTAATGCATTCTTTAACACATTTGCCAGTACTATGATACTAATAGATTGATTCTTTAAGGCTGCTCATTTCACTCTGCTCAAAAATATACCCATACGTATACCCAAAAACCCTGGTAAATGTTTCTTTGTTACAGATTTTAAATATGTCTGTCTTCAATTGTGTTAGGGATTACCAATACAATAATAATAATAATTCTTAATAATTCTTAACATTTATATAGTGCTTTTCTCACTACTCAAAGCGCTCTCCATGCAGGGAGGACCCGGAGAGCGCTTTAAGTAGTGAAAAAAACACTATATAACTCGTAAATGTAAAGAATTATCATTATTTGTATTGTATTGACAATTCCTAGCACACTTGAAGACAGAAATATTTAAAATCAAAACATTTATCATACTTAACATTTTAGATGCATTTTACAATAGACTAGTTATTAGGTTATCATCTACAACGTAAATGGAACAGAAAACTGCTAATAACTCAAAGAATCAAGTCAGAACAACGAAAAAATATTTAAAATGCTACCAATGAGATTTTCAGTCTAATAGCAGAAAATCTGAATGTAGGTATGAATAAAAATGGCTCATTTGTCTGTTTCTCTGAGTCCATTGTGCCAGTCAGTTAATAAACAATCTAAGTAAACCATAAACATCACGGTTTTATTTACTATCTTAATGTGAATATTTATTAGTAGCTTTATAAGAAGTGGGATTGCTACAACTCCTTCTCCCTGAAGCACTGTTCATATATTGAATGAATATGCATATATACATATTTAACTCATGCACATGTTTCTTTTGATTTGTGAAGGATGGAGATCTCATTCATACCTTGTTTGCAGGATCAGACGCAGTGAATGAAAAGCACTTAAGAGTTAAAATACATTCATCTGAACAGTTCATACATAAAGGGATAAGGAAGGAAATCGTATTCACTTTTCTCATGACACTCCTTTCTGATGTAAAAAAGAAACCTGTATCTGAGCAAAATTAAAGAAGTAAAAATAACCCACATTTTGTCAATTGAAAAATATTTATATTGATACTGAAGAAAGCTGCTGATTAAAAGAGCACTTCAGTAGGTTCCTGTAGAGATGCTTCCAATATATATATTGTGCACATTATGATGGAAATATCTGATAAATTACTGTCAATGTTTATATAATATGGTGCTAACTAGTAAATCCCTTTTTGTGAAGTAATGTAGCACTGGGTAAGCTTTAAGTTAAGTGGAAAACAATGATTTGACTTCTGTTATACCACTAAAGCATATGACATGTGTGCTCCCCATATGAGAATACTTTGTACATACTGTACTGATTAGAGTGTGCAGATTTTCCCTTAACAACGAGTAGTTTAGAAAGCTGATAAAGATGCACTCATTATTTTCAAATTCAAACAAACTAGCATTAATTAACATTAAATTAATGAACTCATAAGAATGTATTAAAATTGTGGAGTGTTAAGACTTGTGCAGAAAAGAATTTAAAAATACGGTACCTTCTTGTCTTCATCTGAAATTGCAAGACTTAATATTGATGACATCATGTAATCCACAACCTTGTGATCCAGCCCATCAGCACGTGGCTCTGGAATGACTTCACTTAATGGGGGGATTTCTTCTTCTGTGGCAACCACCTGGACAAATTATTTACGATAAACCACTTAGAGTTGTTGCTACTGACACCGATGTTGACAAGAACATTCGTTACTTCAGCAGACTTTTAGGTTGTTTATGCACTACACAAGCATGTTATACAGCTCTGTGTTGCAGGTTTACATGCCGAAGACGGCAGCTCTATTCACTCACTGCCAGACACCATGAATGCTCTTACTCATCTTCCTCAGCATTTCCTCATCTTCATCAGCATTTCCTGCTTGTAACACTACTTCCTTAGTAGCTACATTGCAGAGAGTTGTCATATACTGCTAAGCACATACTGTAATGTCTAAACAGTGGAGGAGCTTTCATTACCAGCACAGTAGTCATTGTTGCAATGTTAAGGGTCAAAATACAATACTGCTGAACACCAAAATTCCACCAGCTAGATGTCACAAATTAATACTGTTTTTTTGCCAATGATGAAAACCAAATATTTACAGTATATTAAACCCAATGGTGGGATTCTGATTTTTTATATCTAGTTCTTCTTCTGCAATAGAAAAACATTCTGGATTGTTAACCCTTTAAACAGCACTACAAATTATTTAACTCAATAGGGCAAGGAGCAGTACCATCAAGCTAACGTATCATGGTGGCTTAATACTACAGTTTGTAGTGACAATTTTACAAAATTTAGCATTAAAATATTATGTGACTTCACACAAATCACAAAATAAGAATATCTTAAAATGAGTTAATTAACTGCAAAATATACTGCATGGGCAGAGAAAGATTTTCCACATCAATATAAGAAACATCCATCCAACCTTTCACCCACCCATTCACTTTTTTAAGCTTCTTTTTCAGTTAGCATTGTTAAGGAGTGATTGAGTCTATGCCATCAGAGTTAGACATAAGAAAGAAACCAACCCTGGATGGCACATCAATTCAGTGCTGCTTGAGAAAAGCAAAAAAACAATTCCAGGATATTCACTCCATGAGTGAACTGTATTAACCACTATGTATATAAATTACCATTACCATTATAGATTTAAGGAGTTTTAGTGTGTTTTATGACAACAACTCAAAATTGCTTCTGTGATATACAAAATTGAATTTGTGATTGAACAGACCTTTACATTTCTTAATTTTGTTTCATCAAAAACATATGTTTGATTTAAATATTATGACACTGGTTTTGTAATACATATATTTGGAACAAATAAAATAACAATATACATATACAACAATGACATATCATATTGCATACAGCTGCTTCAAACCAGAATCTGCATACACTATATTAATGACTTGCATAAAAGGTAAAAATTCTGAGTAAACTTACCTGTTCCAGCATGCAATGAAGCATTACAGCTACAGTGACATTCTCAGGAGGAATGGAGTTCAGTAAGTCTGCGTAGTACCTCATATCCACTTCATTAGTCAGAGACGGAGGAGGCTCAACTGAAATTAAACAAATCAATTAATTATAATTAGTAGATGAAATTTACACCCATCTGAACACTGCCCATAAATCTGCAGTACTCTTTGTGTGGATCTGTGTATTAAATTAAAAGTTTTCTTTTTCTTAGAAACTTGGAAATTTTCGCATGTACGGAGAGAAACACTGACAAGTTATTTAGAAATATATACCACATAGGATAAAGTGTAAGGATTTGAATCTCCTTTTGCTTAAGTGTTTCTAAGAGTCTGGGAGAGTAGTTGATATGAAGTTCAGTCTAAACTGCCTTGAAAGCACTCATAAGACTAAAAGATTTCTGCAAGATAAAAGCGGTAGTAGTGTCTCAAAGGCGATGTCCATCTTCAATTTGTAACTCACTTACTCAGTTCAAGGATATGAGGAGAGAAAACCTATCATGGGAGTGCAGAGTGCAAGGCACAAAAACCAATCCTGAATGTGGTGCTAATCCATTACTGGGCACTCTTGCACACATTCAGAGATAATTTATAACCAAACGAGAAATGCAATTTCTCAAAAGCTAAACTTTCACAAATTTCCAATAATCAATCAGTCAATGTACAGTATCTTTTGAGATTATACTGAATATTTAGAATATATTTATACAATATGAAAATGTAATCAAATTTGATAAGTCCATATAATCTTACTGTTGTTAGTTTATTAGAATTTCCAAAATGCACTGAAAAAATATAACTTGAAGTATTTGAACTGCATGAGAAAATGTAAAACTTTCCTAATTGAAAATGGCTGTCCCCTTTAGTATGGATATAGTGAGAAAAGTGAACACAAGGATTTAGAAATCCTTACAGCAGTTAAGTGTTTTAATTAGCAGGAGGCTACAAGTAAAAGTATTTTCATCTGTGCTACTGTGTTACGCATAAATGCTCCGTTGCAGATTAACTTTTGGGTTGAGGCAAGATGCATGAACTCCTCTCTAAGAATTCCACTTCAAAAATTGGTTATGTAAGCAAAGAAACCTTCTTGTAGAAAGAAACTGGTCAATATAAGCCAAGTAACAAACACATTTGTTTACATAGACACTTTTGCTAGTAAACAACATCCCATAGCACTTTACAATTACAGAGCTATAGTACAGCTGTGCACAATACATATTGTAATTGTTTAACAAGTGGTGCAGTATTTTGCTGTCCAATGTCTTAACTACATAGTAAGGCTGCTAGCAAGTAAGAACTTTTTAAAAGGAAATGAAAGTCATTACAGTTGCTTGGTGTTCAGAAAAGTAAAATTCAAGTAAATTAAGTACTCAAATAGGAGTACCCTATTGATAAGAGCCTTGTATTCATTCAATAACAAACAATGGGTTTCAAAAGTCACTTCCATCACTATATTACAAATATTTACATTACATTTGATTAACACCCTTTTTGGAGTGGATTACTGTGGGTGGAACCATCATAACACGTTATTATCATAAGATATGAATCACATTACAATAAGTTTGTGCTTTTGCTTACATTTTGTAATATGTATATTGTGAAGGTCAGCAGGGTGCAGAGACGCACTGCAGGGGTTTTCTTGTGCTGTCCAGGAGGTGGTTGGGACAACAGCCCAGATAGAAAAGAGACATGGAAAAGTCTTTGATGGAGAAATGGAGGTGACCAGAGGAGGACTAGAGACCATCTATTAGCCGTTTCAGTCATGAGTGAGCAGCAGAAAAATAATCCCGGGTTACAGCCAAATATAGGTTTACCTGTCCCTTAAAAACAAACGGAAGTATGATCTGAAACTGTTGGCAATGACACCAGAAGTAGTCCAAGGCCACACTTTAAAAGAAGCCTCCTTTCCTCAGTAAAAGTGGAGGCAACAGCTCCCCATCCAAGAAAGTGGAGAAAGAGGAGAAAAACCTGGGGGACAGGAGAGCAGTGAAGAATATAGGCCATGGGTAGAATATTGTGTATTGTAGTGATAGGCTCTGAAGTGGTTACTGTACCTCCCTGGAACCTTTCTTTATACAAATAAAAATCCATGTGACTGAACTTTGTGGTGTCTACGGGTCCTTTTCAGTGAGGGGTCACAATATATACTCCATCCATTAGCCAACCCGCTATATCTTAACTACAGGGTCACGGGGGTCTGCTGGAGCCAATCCCAGCCAACACAGGGCGCAAGGCAGGAAACAAACCCCGGGCAGGGTGCCAGCCCACCGCAGCAATATATATTGAATATTGTAATTAAATTCTGCAATTTTCAGCAAATATATTTATTTCCTTTTCTCATGGGTGGAATTGTGGCTCTGAGGCTGGGAATCTGCACTGGCAATTAGAAGGTTGCTGGTTTGAATCCCATAAATGCCAGAAGTGATTCCACTCCTTTGGGCCCGTCAGCAAGGCCCTTAACCTGCAATTGCTCCGTCCTGGGTATGACGTTAACCTGCATCCAGCCCTGCCACCAGGTCCTCCAACTTGCAGTGAAATCCTGGGGATTGGTGGCAGGACTGGCACTCCATCCACTGTTAAAAAAATCTCACATTGTTCCATTCCATTTAAACTAGTGTGGTGATGAGGTGTCACCTGTTGCACGACTGCACTCAGGTCCTAATTTGGGATCCTGAGGTGGTTCATCGTGTAGTGGTTGCGGCAACATGCTGTATCAGTGCATGCCCTCAACCTAAAACTAAAATCATAACCTATTACTGAAAAATGCGACAATCTATTTACACCTACTAATAAAAAACATTGATTCAATTCAGCCCACTTAAAAGATATTCATACTGTGGAAATTGATTTCAAATGTCTTCAGTGTCCACTATAAAACTGACAAAAATTTAACTCTGTGTGAGTCCTTGTAAGATGAGCCCTTATGTTGTAGCAGGGTATCCAAACAATATGATGGTTGATTGTTTAATGTTTAAAATATAGTTTTAAAAATTTTATGTATTTGAATGTACTCTTAAAGCTGGGGAGGGCTAAAAATACATATATTGTTTTCATACACAAACAAAACATGATTTACACATAAAAGGGAGCCAAACTTTATCTAATCATAATGTGTATGACCGCTGCAGCTAAAAGCGGCTATCAGTTTCAGCAGATGTTTCTTGTATGCAAAATTCTAATAGTTCTCTGAAATTGATAGGAAGAAAGAGAACTATAGTTATAGTGAGGAATAGAACCTCATAGCACCCACTGTCACCTACTGGGAAGGGACAATTTTAGGTGTGTCATGTTGCTGAGTAATTTATTTTAATCGAAAAATGTTTGTGAATTGCATGTTTACTATCACACACTCTTTCCTAATAGCATTTTAAGATCCGCAATGCACAGCGCATTTTGTATTGAATTTTGTATTGTATTTGCTAAGAGACCCCAGATCCAGGTAGAAATAATGATATACCGTATATAATATCAAAATAAGTAAAAAAGACACTAAATGTCAAAATGTTTAATTATTATTATTATTATTGTACTTAACACTAAGATAGAAAGACTGAGGCACACATCAAACAGCAGCTAAGCCCAACAACAGCTATGTTAATTTCATAATGTCAAATTGTCCCTTTGCCGATTGTAAAGATTATCATTCCTAGTCTCACTTTTTTGCTGTTATAGGCCATTGGAAATGCCTCATAATCACACACTTGACGCATATACCCTGGTGCTCTTCCCCAGTCTTGTCGGGTGGTCAGTAGGTCTGACTGTCCCTCCCACTCTCTTGCTCTTTCTCTATGACCCACCAAAGACCAGCTGCTATCTTTAGCATGGAGTTGCTGTTCATTCTCTGAAAGTCTCCACTCTCCACCGGCATTCTTAAATGTTCCTGGGCCTGTAGAATGTAGTCCCAAAATTGTTAGAATACATCTCTCTGTGTACCAGTGTGACAGATCACTGGCAATCAGGCTTTTAGACCTGCCCATCGCCAGGGCAATCTGCTGGCTGCTACACTATACAGGCGACAGAAGAAATGCATTTTGTTATACAGGTACAAATACAATGTATTGCATTTAAATTTTCATAAACGGTGCACAAATTATGTTCCAATTATCCTGGAAGATGTGTTATTTATTATTTTGATATACTTTGTAAGGTGCATTGTGATGGTATTCTTAGAGTCAGGCATTATGTAAAATAGTTCATCAGTTTATTGCTCGATGAATATAAAAGTCATAAGATCAGGCACAAATGAAGACAGAACAGTTGACCATTTTAATCAATTAAATATCATTGTATACAGTACAATAGCATGCCCCATGACTACAATCTACAGGGACTAAATAACAAAAGTGCAATGAATAAAGATATGACATTATTACAATACAAAATAAATAAAGTAGGTTATTTCTTGAGCATCAGAATACATACATTCAGTTCAGTAAAATAGGCAGAAAAGTGTATATAAAACGTGAAGGAAAAGGATCAAATTTACCATATATACTCACGGGTAAGTTCAAGTCGGGACTTGATTTTACCGTATAATTTCTGGTATTTTATAATGTCGGTCATATACGTTGAATGCGTATAAGTCGGGGTCTGATTTTATGATCGATTTTTCGGGTTTCAAGACCTGACTTATACGTGAGTATATATGGTAAGTGTTATGTGTTAAACACCCAAATAGTAACTTATGAAGAAATGTAATGACTTCGGTCTCAGTCTGAATATTAAAATAGAAGATGCTTACACATTATTCAAAAAATTATACTGATTATTATTTCACGTTTATATGGATATTCATTTCAATTGTTCATAAAGTATCTCTTTTATTGTACACCACTCCTTGCAAGCTAAACATTACAAAGAATGGAAGTGTCTTAAATAATTTTTGTGTTACATAATAAATTTATAAAAAAAAAATCAAAAACACATTCATCGAAAAAGAGCAACAGACACAGGAGAAATCACCACCATCACCACAAGCACATTCAGAATGAACCGCAAGGGGCTGCGGGTTATCCCAGCCTTTATTGGGCTGTGGAATTCTGAGACAGTGATGGGTTTGTGGCCCTGGGTCTTGGAGGACCACCCACAAAATACATGGAACATAAAGGAAGATACACAGAAACATAAAAACTAAATGACCAACAATATTAACATAAACAAAGAAATCAAAAATGAAAAATGAATTTGAACCCCAGGCAGTGGAGGAACCCTGGCTGAAATATAGCAGACATATGACATTGAATACATAAATACGGAGATGTGCATCAAGTACATTAAATTACCTTGCACAGGAGTAGATGGTTCTTCTTCTACCACCTTCTTTTTACCAGGCGTTTGAGCTCCAGTATTGGGGACTGTCTGAAGAAACAAAGTGAAAAATTAGCATGTCTCACTTTTCAGTTTTACAACACCATTCAAGATTAATTCAATTCTAAAGTACTCAGTTTATACAATACACAGTATAGTTTTATGTAACTTTGTGGCCTCTGGAGACTAGGGGATAGTTCCACTTCTGGTATGACTTCTTTGACCTCATGCTATAGATTTGAAGAAGGTCAGACCTTGCCAACTGCTGTAATGCTTACCACTCTGACACCCCATGAAAGCATTACATGATTCTTCCCAGGCAACTCCTCTGCCTTATCTATGATGATGCCTCTGCCTAGTATGTTTTCAGGGCATGCACATATGTGTGGGGTACACTGCACCCTAGTGGCCTTTGTACTCTCACAGTGATATATGGAAAATCTCTCCTGTTGCTGCCAGTGTCTTTATCCCTCCTTCTCATTGTTCTGGAGACATTCTGTGGGAAAACAGTTTTATGTAATACTATTGTTGCCCTTACCCCTGCCAACATGTAGCCATGCACTCCATCATATGAGTGTTAAAAGAATGGTAGAATATGATGAAAGACTGCCAATCAATTATTAAACTAGAGTTATGTGAATCTAACAAAAACTTGTTGATACCTCCTCCAAAAATGGAATTACTTCTTTATTGGCCCCTTAGACTAATGTAATTAAGGCAGTCGTAGATGAGGAGTTTAATTGCCATGTCCTGTAGACTGTATGCCTCTGTCAAGCACTACAATTATATTATTTTCCTTTTTACTTTTACAAGCTAAGTCACTTTCTCAAGATTGTGTAGCTAATCAGTATAGCAATTCATATTTCCAGTGTTAAGGAAAAACAAATGTAATTCATTAATGAAATGACCACAGTACACCTAAGGTATGTTCAACATTATACACATTGTAATTGAAATAATGCTTTTGCTAACATTCAAAAACGTTACATATGCTGTGAATTGTTATTTTGTTTTAAAAGAACAAATCAACAGAATAAAGTGGCTACACATCCTAAAAGTAAAGGAACTGCACTTATTAAACTCACTAAACAGCTTTCTTTAGGGTGCCACCATTTCAAGGAATGTCACAGATACAATAAAACAATGGTGGATATATCTTTGATGCAAACACTGGCTAACTAAGCAAGGCAACCTTGTAAAGTACAGCATAGGCAACAAAATCCACTAGACTACAATGCCTGTTTAAGAGATCCTATGTTTTGAAAAAGTTAAATATTTGGAGACAGGAAAAGCAAATATGGAAGGACAGGAGAAGAAGCAAACCCTCTGAGAGTCACATTTATTTAAAAACAAAAACATAAAACTATTGCCACTCTACAGGATCCCAATTTGAAACCTGGGATCTAGGCCTTTTGTCCAAAACTTGCCCCTGACCAGTCAATAATATAATGCAAGTAAAATTTCAGGAATACTTAATGTAATATGTGTTAAGAGGATGTCTTAGACAACATTCAAACCATTTACAATATCCACTGACAAATATTAACCAAATGAGTGCCATGAAGTAATGCCAACAATGCCAAAAGTATGCTTACATTTTTGTAAAAATATCAGTTGAAATAGGAAATGTATTATATTTTTGAAAAAAAAAAAGATTAAAAGAGATATACACATAAGACAGCTAGGATTTAGATAAGTTCTCAGTCTTGGGATCAGAATAAGATGTTTTGCTTCACTAGATACACTAGTTACATATGCTTTACATAACAGAATCATTTATTTATTTTAAATATTTTGTTGAATATACTGTACTCTGCTTATCCAGTTTCCAAAGCAAATTTTATTATGACAGGGCTGCATCAGATCTTCAGTATATCCCACAGCACTTGGATGAAAACAAACCTTGGTGACCATTCATTGCAGAACACATTCACACAAAAATCCAAAATGAATCATCCATCCATTTATCCATCTTTTATTTATTTTATTTTATTTGAAGAAAATAGCACTGCATACAATCAAGTTGAACTTATATGACAAATGACTTCATAGTCAAACTACAAAAGATAGAAAAGAAGAAAAGAAAAAACAACATCAGGAAGTTAAAAAAGTAAGCTTGAACAAAAAGAGACAAAACTTAACAAAACAGAATTCAAGTTCCACACAAGACAAAGAGAAGACTGCCAGGAGCACTGGCAAAAATAGTTAGAAAAAAAAGAAAAAGAAGGGACAATGTCCTTTTCTCTGATATAATGCTATTCTAAAACTTTATTAATGAAATCTTGCCATATATTAAAATTGTTTTAAACAGATCTATATACAGTTCTCTAAGTGTTTTAATCCCAGATATTTTCCAAAGATTAAATACTGTGTAGATTTGAGAGAGTTGAAAAAGTTGATTATCGTGTAGAGGAGCAACAGATTAATTGAATTATTGGTATATTGACAATAATTAGTATTTACTGGAGCACAAAACATAGAAGAACAGCAAGACTGCATTTCCATTGCAGACCAGGTTTGTGTATATTCATCAGTTTGTATCAATTTCCATGTCTTTATTTCTTGTATATTTGCTGTCCTGTAACAACATTGAAAGTTAGGTAGTGCCATGCCACCTTCTTCTTTATGCCTTTGTAGAGTCACCGTTTGAATGTGTGGATGTATTCAATTTCAGATAAATAATGTCATAATTGAGAGTAGTTTCTTAAAGAACGATTTGTTCATGCACATAGGAATACTCTGAAACAGGAAAAGAAGCATGTGAAGGATGTTAATCTTAACAGTATTGACTCTCTCTGCTAAAGTGAGATGGAGAATAGAAAATTTCCCTGTGTCTGGTAAATGGAATGGGTCTTTCAGGACCACAACTAGCTGACTCTAAAATAGCACTTGCTTAGAATTGGTGACAAATTTTAACATGTTTACTTTAGTGCTTCCTGTGCTAGTTTGATAAATTTGCCCAAGTGTGCTTGCGATAAATTGGTTAGTTATAAACTATTGGGGAACATTGATTATTGATGCCCTTAAGCATATGAAAAAGTTTGGGAACCCCTCTTAATTCTTTGGATGTTTGTTTATCATTGGCTGAGCTTTCAAAGTAGCAACTTCCTTTTAGTATATGACATGCCTTATGGAAACAGTACTATTTCAGCAGTGACATTAAGTTTAGTGGATTAACAGAAAATATGCAATATGCATCATAACAAAATTAGACAGGTGCATACATTTTGGCACCCCAAGAGAGATATGACATCAATACTTAGTGTAGCCTCCTTTTGCAAATATAACAGCCTCTACATGACTCCTATAGCCTTTGATGAGTGTCTGGATTCTGGATGGAGGTATTTTTGACCATCCTTCCATACAAAATCTCTCTAGTTCAGTTAAATTTGATGGCTGCCGAGCATGGACAGCCTGCTTCAAATCATCCCATAGATTTTCGATGATATTCAAGTCAGGGGACTGTGACGGCCATTCCAGAACATTGTAATTCTCTCTCTCTGCATGAATGCCTTTGTAGATTTCGAACTGTGTTTTGGGTCATTGTCTTGTTGGAATATCCAATTCCTGTGTAACGTCAACTTTGTGACTGATGCTTGAACATTATCCTCTTCTATAAGAGATGCCCACTCGGTCTCAGCCTTTAAATCTCGGCTGAAGACTCACTACTTCAGTTTAGCATATTCTGACTAGAGCTGCTGATTAACTGTACATACTGCATCTCTGTTGTTAGTCATTAACACTAAAACATAAGTAACATGATTGTTATAATTTGTTACTAACCCTCACCTATTCTGTTTCTGTTCTCGGTACTCAAATGTGGCAATTGGTGCCACGGCCCTCCTGCCAAGTTGTCGCCTGCCTATGGTAAAGTCATCCCTGATGGAGGATCACAGGAATCATGGGAAAAAGGGGTCCTTTCATCGGATTGGCTGGCCGAGCAACGTTTCAGCCGTGGAATGGCCAATTGGGGAGGCAGCTTGATGGATGAGGTCTCCAGGACTCTAAAAATATCCAAATCTTATTATGGGATATCATCTACAGTTAAATTCTGCTCCGTGCTTCTAAAATTTGTATTATTATGCTGTATTAAGGATTTGTTCTGTTCTGTGTATTGTATTGTATTGACCCCCTTCTTTTGACATCCACTGCACGCCCAACCTACCTGGAAAGGGGTCTCTCTTTGAACTGCCTTTCCCAAGGTTTCTTCCATTTTTCCCTACAAGGTTTTTTTTGGGAGTTTTTCCTTGCCTTCTCAGAGAGTCAAGGCTGGGGGGCTGTCAAGAGGCAGGGCCTGTTAAAGCCCATTGCGGCACTTCCTGTGTGATTTTGGGCTATACAAAAATAAACTGTATTGTATTGTATTGTATATTGGGTTGAATTAATCCGACCCTCGACTTTAACAAGCGCCCCGGTTCCTGAACTAGCCACACAGCCCCACAGCATGATGGAACCTCCACCAAATTTGACAGTAGGTAGCAGGTGTTTTTTCTTGGAATGTGGTGTTCTTCTTCCGCCATTCAAAGAGCTTTTTGTTATGACGTAATAACTCCATTTTTGTCTCATTAGTCCAAAGCACTTTGTTCCAAAATGAATCTGGCTTGTCTAAATGAGCATTTGCATAAAACAAGCGACTCTGTTTGTGGCGTGAGTGCAAAAAAGGCTTCTTTCTCATCACCCTGCCATACAGATGTTCTTTGTGCAAATTGTGCTGAATTGTAGAATGATGTACAGATACACCATCTGCAGCAAGATGTTCTTGCAGGTCTTTGGAGGTGATCTGTGGGTTGTCTGTAACCATTCTCACAATCCTGTGCATATGTCGCTCCTGTGTTTTTCTTGGCCTGCCAGACCTGGGTTTAACAGCAACTATGCCTGTGGCCTTCCATTACCTGATTACATTCCTTACAGTTGAAACAGACAGTTTAAACCTTTGAGATAGCTTTTTGTAGTCTTTCCCTAAATCATGAGACTGAATAATCTTTGTTTTCAGATCTTTTAAGAGTTGCTTTGAGGATCCCATGCTGTCACTCTTCAGAGGAGAGTAAAAGGGAAGCACAACTTGCAATTAACCACCTTAAATACCTTTTCTCATGATTGAACACACCTGTCTATGAAGTTCAAGGCTTACTTAAGGAGCTAATCCAACCAATTTGGTGTTGCAAATGATCAGTATTGCACAGTTACATGCATTCAAATCAGCAAAATGACAAGGGGGCCCATATTTTTGCACAGCCAATTTTTCACATTTGATTTAATTTCATACAACTAAATACTGCTTCACTAAAAATCTTTGTTCAGAAAACACTCAGATGTTCTTAGGAAATGACAGACATACCACTGTTATCTTTTTTGTTGAAAGTAGAGTAAATTATTATGCAGGCTGAGCGGGGTTCCCAAACTTTTTCACATGACTGTATATGTTTAAATTAGTGTTTTATTTATTTAAGTTTCACAAAAGCAAATTCTATGCAACTGACCTTGTTACAGCTGTAAAATCCATCCATCCATTATCCAACCTGCTTTACTAACTACAGGGTCACGGGGGTCTGCTGGAGCCAATCCCAGCCAACAATGGGCAGAAGGCAGGAAACAAACCCTGGGTAGGGTGCCAGCCCACCGCAGGGCACCCACACAAACACCAAGCACACACTAGGGACAATTTAGTAACGCCAATGCACCTAACCTACATGTCTTTGGAAGGAAACCGGAGCACTCGGAGTAAACCTACGCAGGCACAGGGAGAACATGCAAACTCCACGCAGGGAGGACCCAGGAAGCGAACCCAGGTCTCCAAACTGCGAGGCAGCAGCGCTACCACTGCGCCACTATGCTGCCCATCAGCTGTAAAATAAGTAAGCTAATTTTAGAAACACACAATTATAGTGTACAGTATAATTTAAATGTGTTTTTGCTGATACTTAGAAGTTGAGATTAGACCAACAACTTTATTCCAATAGAAAATTATACCTCTTGGATGACAGGCTGTACTGGTTGACTCTCTGGTTTTGATACTGCAGGAACATTGATGAGTTTCATATTATTTAAATAATTTTTATGCTGCCTTCTCCAGTCAAGGCAATTGTATATCAGACATGCAACATCTTCAAAGAGAACTGTGGCAAAACACACCTGAAATAAACAAAGGGCAACTTGTTACAATTATTAATTTAGTAATGTATGTAATAATTTTATAGAGTGTTTTTTCCAGTACTAAACCATAAGGAGGTTGATGGATGATGCCACAGTCATATACACATGCACACTTGCTCAGGTAATGTTACTTTTAGAAATTATAAAGCAGTCAAAAATTTTAAATGCACAACTAAGAGCCGATAAACAGAATATGCATTACATTTACCCTCACCATTATGCAAATGCATAAAGATATTCTACAAATATTTTTATACAGCTAAGTTCTTTTTATTTGAGAAATAATGAAACATAAAAAATTTAAGACGAAATAAAAATATGAGAATGTATTAACTTTTAGGGTTATAATTTAACACGATGCTTTCCCTAAAGAAGTTTACACCATAAAAAATATTCATTTGGAACTAAGTTTGTATGCCTAGAACATTACTATGTAAAATGATCTTTAAACAAATATTACCAGAAAATGTATGTTTCACACATAAAGTCAATATTTATTTTTTTACTTCAACCTACAGTAGTTGGCAGAAAAAAAAGAAAAGCACTTTACCTTCCAATGCATACAACATAAACTGTTCACTTACCAGAAACAGAGCTTGTAAAATAAATCTTTTTGGTTTTTATGGTGGCAGTGGATCTGAGAGCCCTGCCAACACTAATTACAGACCTTCTTCTTAAAAAGTCATATTGATTCTAATGTCCGTTGATTTCTTGCAATGATAAACAAATGTGTAAATGCATCGTGGATTTATGAACTGTTAGCTGGGTTAAGGGTAATGGAGACGTACTGTTGGAAGCATGCATTCTAGCCGTGTGAAGTGTTGCTGAATTTAAAACATATTGAAAAAAGTATAAAGGGTCTGATAAAAAGCACTTTTTCTGTAAAACCAGTTATGTTCATATGTAGATCATGAATCCTACAAGCAGAAGGTTATTTTTGGGCCAAGGATTATATTTTAATATTGCACCCTATATTTACTTGTACTTGAACAAACTTGGGGCAATTTGGCAGGTTATATCAGAAATGATTAAGTACATTATTTAGGTCAATCTCTGTTTTTACTTTGCCTGGAAGGTTTCATAAAATACTTTTTGCCACTTACAATTATTTTGGGATTTATAAGTATGAGGAGGGTCAAAAAGTTCATAAATGAAATTGCAGTACATGCTTCCAGAAAAATTATATTTTTCTATGTTAAAACCTTACACAATGTCACGCATACATATTCAGTTTTTAGCTAAGGTTAGACTAACTGTAACATGACTGGCAGACGTTTCATAAGAGTGTAGATTAGGAAAAAAGAAAAGTTGAACTGTTAGATTTTGAAGAGCTAAAATTTTTAATGCTACAGAAATTTGCATAAGTGTTTAATATTGCAAACATTTTGTGAAGTAAAAGAACAACTAAAATGTTTTGAAAATATAACATTATATAACATTTAGAAATGTATAGCAAAAATTAAAAGCATATTTTCATTATCAGCATTATTATTGGTGCAATGTGTAAGCAGAGCATTCTTCCTGTTTTCTATTTTGTTCATCCATCTCTCACAATTTGAACTGCTCATTAATCAGGCATAATGCTGTAATTTGGTGCTTTCTGCGTGCAAACTAGAGAGTCTCAAACATCAATTAGTCATTGCAAAAGGTGCATTAGGACGGTACTTTTGATTGTGGTAAAGTTGATCACAGGGGCAATGAATATTTGGGAAATGCTGGCATGATGATCTTTTGAAGTACTTGCTCAGAGTCTGACAATATTCAGGATGGCCAGATGTACTGAACAACAATTGAGAATAATGATAATTAAATTAGAAAACAGGTACTTGTTCTAAAAGGTTGCACACTCACTATGTAAAAATACTGTATTATACAATTGAAGTAGGTATTTTATTTTAAAATTGACTATAATTGGTCAAAGATATAATGGAATTTGCTGTTCACTTGTAGATAAGTATGTAAAGTGACTGCTGTGTAAACACTTGTTACCATGCGATAGAAAAACACAATTTTACTAAAAACAAATTTTGATTGTTGATACCACTCTTCCAAATTGTTAGGAACAGGGATAGCTTTACTGGATAAAATATACCTCCATCCCTGAAACATGACATAATAATGTTAAAAAGGTTTAAGCAATAAGCATTTTGAATTGATTATAAACTGATTAACTCAAGAGTTTTGAAACACTGTTCCACAACTGTCCCTGTTTTTGCCAGTTTTGGCTCCATTAGGTTTCCTAAGGTATACCATACCTTAACATACACTACCCTGTTTAATCCAGTTCTACTTTGCTATGGGCCAAGAGGCCAAAGCAGTATTAAACAGGTAGAAAACAACCATTTAATCTCACAGGGCCAATTTACAATTGTCAAATAACTTAACCTGAACATCTTTAGTGATGTTGGTTGAGAATAAGAATTATAATATATAAAACTACATGATTTTTCACCAAAATGAAAGCCTGTACAGAATTTTGGGATTGTAAATAAAAGAGTACTATGAATAAAAAAAATCAAAAAACTGACATGTAACTAGAGAAACTTTGATATAACCATAATTTAATCCTAAGTATAAGAGAAACAGATGTTTCTGCATTTTTCCATTTCAAAAATATTTTCTGCTAGACTTGTTCTGATCACTACATTTAGTATTGCAATTTGAAAGTAATAAAAGCATAACAAAAACCATTTAAATACAAATGATGAGCAGTAATATCAAATTAAAAATATACTATACAGGCTATAAAGCAAGGCCAGCCAGTATCATTCTGCACACATTTCAGTCATACAGAAGATCTAGGAGCTTACCATGAACTCTGTAACAAACTTTAATTATGCCTCCTCTAACCAGAGATTCTGGATATGTTTTGAGGGACAGCATTTTTTTTTTTTTTTTTTTAATTTTCACATTATCAGCTCTCTGTCTCCTGAATTTAATACACCTTTATATTAGCAGAAATTATGTTTTTAAATAATTTTGAAAAATACTCACTAAAAATGGTCTGCTACAAAGTTGCTTCTTACAAATCAAGTAAACTCAGGTGAATGTTCTTACCATCATTTCATTATTAGACCAGTCTTGAGGAAACACAGACTCCTTCACAACATATGTTAATCTGGCAATGTCACAAAGCTTAGAGGCAGCTTTGCTAGAGTTCAAAATAAACTCCAGATACTTCCAGAATATCTCCAAAGATTTGCCTTCTTTTTCCATCTTCTCTTTCTGAGCCTCAACAACTGTTAACATATGAAGGGAATAAATGAATAGTCCAAGAAGGAATGTGATATTATACTCAGAAACATGAACTTCAGTCATATGAAATGTACTTTACATCATACATTACACCTTCATTCGAAGTTTTATTTTTGATGCAAATTTTAATTTACAAGACACATAAAGTGTTTTAATTAGCAATTGTAAAATTACAAAAAACTCAAAGTTGAAACCCTTCTCAAACAGTATACGCACACAAGATTTGTGTCTCTCTAACTGGAAACAATTTGCAAGGTACACAGAGGAAGGACTTTGAGGTTGCAAAGCAGCAATCATGCTCTTTTTCATCCTTTTGGAGAACCTGTGATATCTCCTTAAACCCCACCTTCTCTACCAGTTCTTCCAGTATGCTGCACTAACAATCCAACCACTTTAAGAGTTCAAAGTCCTTTGTAGACAAACCCAAGAACCAGACCTCAGAGTGTTGCCAGTACCTACCCTTACTACTACCACTGCTACTACACCATTAAATGATGTAGCCTTTGGCAGACCGTCACTTCTTATCTTCTTTTATGTTACATACAATGTATATATATTATGACCAGTAGTGGGCACTGCAGCCTCCCAAACTTCAGACACAATAATGCCCAAAAACACTTTATACTCAAATAAAGGCTTTTAATTATGCCCCAACACCTTCTTCACACAAATAACAACAAAATAAAGCATCAAGCACAGTTCACCTTCCTCCTCCAAGAATGTAGGCCACTGCCACCCGACTCTGACTCATCCATGTGTTGCAGTAGGTTCCTTTTATCCTTTTGTGCTGGAACTGGGAAATGCTCCCAGTCTTCTCTTCAAGTTATCTGGAATACTTCTGGGTCATGCAGGAACCAGGGCAGTCTTCCCCTGGCAGCTTCCCTCTGGTGGTCCCCAAAGGGTAGCATTTATGGATTCTGGTTCCCATGCAACCCTTGCAGGTGTACTAATTGGGTTTAACTCTAAGGAACACTGCCACTTGCCATGTGGAAGAATGTCCTGATTCTTCTATTATGGCCTCCCAGTCAGATATGAAAAATTTCCATTATCCTGGTTAAGGTGCCTGTGTCATTAGATGAAAATAACTAGAAATACAAGAGTCAAAGGCAATATATATAGCAGGTGAAGGGTGGGGGTGGGGCGGAGATTAACAGGTTGGGGTTTGGAAGGTGTTGGTCAAAAAGTCTTTTTTATTATTTGAATATTCTTCGTTTTAAGCCTGCATATGCTGGGTTCAAGTCCAAGTGTCAGCTAATGGCGTTTTCATTAGAGAGCCAATATTCAGCCAGTTCTCTGGCACTCTGAGTATTGGCCCTTAATTTTACTTTCACAGTATCCAAGTTAAACGTGTGTCTGGTGGAACTTGCATGTGCGTAAATCAGAGACCATGGGTCTTTCCTTCTGATGGCATTGCAATATTCCTGTAAACGTGTTGCAAATTTTTTAGATGTTTGTCCCATGTATACCGCTGGGCATGCATTGCATGGAATGCTGTAAACCGAGTTTCTTATCTCTGTGGTTGATTTTTTGCTTTTGGCATTGAAAAGGACAGTCTGTAAAGTGTTTGCCAGTTTGTGTGATATCTTGATCCAAGATCTGAACAGGGCCCGTGCTATATTTTCTGACACGCCACAATGGTGGCTCTGAAGTTAAGGATCTGTGGTGGTATCCAGAAGGTTCCCTGTTCGAACCCCCGTTACTGCCAAAAGAGATCCTATTCTGCTGGGCACTTGAGCAAGGTCCTTAACCTGCAATTGCTCCAGGGGTGCTGCGCAATGGCTGACCCTGCACTCTGACCCTAAGTGATTTGCGAAAACTAACAAATCTACAGTATACTAATAAAAGGCAAAGCCCTCACTGACTGACTGACTGACTGACTGACTCATCACTAATTCTCCAACTTCCCGTGTAGGTAGAAGGCTGAAATTTGGCAGGCTCATTCCTTACAGGTTACTTACAAAAGTTAAGCAGGTTTCATTTCAAAATTCTACGTGTAACGGTCGTAACTGAATCCTACTTATGTACATATATACAGCCATAGCCTGCAGCTTGGTCGCCGTGTGAGGCGGAGTTGCGTCCCCCTTTACCACGCCTCCCACGTAGTTGGCTGCGTGCCTATATTGCGTCCTCCATCCCCACATCTCCCACGTAAATGACTGCCTGCCCATATAAGACCATCCGACAGCAGCAAGAAAGCAAGGTAAAGAAACGGAAAGAATATCTTATTTATAAACGGCACAAATATATTCACATGTACTTAACCTATATTACAACTATATACACATATACATTAGACACCCAGACACACACAATCCCCACACGTTCCCCAGTCCTTTATCTGAACTTTCTTTTAAAAGTTTATAATCACACGGCCTGGGAAGTCTGCAGTGAATCCCGCAACCAATCCTGATGTGCGCCGTGGACACGTTTACTTAATTTACATGTAAAGAAGCGGTCTCACCGGCTCGGCAACAGCTCCTTTATTGAAAAATGAAGTCCGTCTCGCCCGGGTGACTCGGCGTTAGCGTCCATCCATGGCCAACGCCTGCTCCACAACAGACACGTAAAGGTGTCAGCTCCGAATATCCCTTTTAGGTTAGCAGGCACCCTTTCTACGTGCACCCAACCGTCCTTATTATGGAGTCTTCCTTGCTTTACCGCTGGTTATGTTATTTTTAAAATGTTTCCTTTTCTTTTTCATAACTTCTTTAACACACTACTTCTCCTCTGTGAAGCGCGGGTATTTTGCTATCTACACATATAAAAGGCAAAGCCATCACTGACTCATTACTAATTCTCCCACTTTCCATATATGTGGGAAGCTGAAATTTTGTGTGCTCATTTCTTGCAGTGTAAATATAAAAGTTAGGTATGTTTCATGTCCTATTACAACACCCAAGGGGGGGAAACAGGTGTACCTCGAAAACTGTATATATAGATAGGGGAAACCCCTCCTTACTATTTCTGCTACTTCCAATTTTTTCCATGCTCATCCTTTACACTGTACTTACAAACGTTAAGTATGTTTCATTTCGTGTTGTGCCCCGTAATGATCTTTTGAAAATAACGTCTTCTTTTTGGAGGTTCTCACCGTTACGCCATAAGGAAGTTTAGGAACTGAGCTTTCCTTTTGGCGGTTTCATTCCTTATTTCCATTAAAAGAGGATTTATTTCACACACATGGGCCACCCCTGGTCGCCCTTCCTTTTTCCACATAGCCACTGTCCACACACCTACCACATGGTTGGCTCCCTGCCTATATACATTAACGACATCCCGTGCTCATGTGCCTCCTCACTCGCTTCCTTACTGTCCTCAGCTGTTCGTGCTCACTGCTCCCTTCTTATTTACTCCACCGCTTCAAGCCTGTTATTGTTCGCCTTGCTTCACGTCTGCCTGCTGGTGACTCCTGCCTTTTCGTTTACTCCACCGCTTTACTACGAAACTTACAACCACCAAAACTTTGTAACGGCACCAGGCTTTAGATCGAATCTCTGCACAAGAACCTCATTGATGCAACTGTCTTCACTGAAACAGGTTTAGAGAAGACTGTATTTGTTCCTTGCATCCCTCTCATACTCTCTGACCTCCCATTCCAGTTCAAACGCCTCCAATTTCCAATAAGGGTCTGCTTTGCTATGACAATAAATAAGTCACAGGGCCAGACTCTAAAAAAGGTCGGCATTGACTTGACACAAGATTGCTTCTCACATGGCCATCTGTACGTTGCATGCTCAAGAGTAAGCTCACCAGACATTTTACAGCCTGAGGGCAGAACTGCAAGCGTTGTTTACAAAGAGATCCTTACATCGTAAAAATGTGTATTTCTCATACACAACATTTACAATCATACTCATCATTCTCAATACTAACATAAGCCTACGACAATTACATTGACAGTCATGTTATGTTATTTTTAAAATGTTACCTTTTTTTTCATAACTTCTTTAACACACTACTTCTCCGCTGCAAAGTGCGGGTATTTTGCTAGTTCCTAATAAAAGAAATTGTATAAGGCAAAATAAAGAACAAAGAATGATAAGGGAGGGTATGGTAAGTGCTGGACCAAGTTGAAATTGACTGTTTGCTGAGGTCTAAGGCGTCTCCAATATAGGCATTGTTTAATAAATGTCTTGGGGAAGCTGTTTGATGTAAACAGACGAAAAAGATAACATCTTTCATTCTTTTTTGTGTCTATTGCGTTGCAATAGGTGTTAATCCTTTTGAACAAATCCTAACACAACTTCATTTATGTGATGAAGTGTGGTTGCTGTAAGAGTATAGTATTTTGTCTGTGTAACATTCCTTGCGATAAACACTCGTAATTAACTCGTAAATAAGCCGGCATGGTTTCAATGGAAATGTCAAGGAATTTGATGTGTCTGTTCATTTCTGAGTTGATGTGGCTGTATAATTCATTCAGCTGGTTACTTTTTAATATGACAAATGTGTCAATGAAAGCACGGCTCTAGCTCAGTTCACACTTAAACTCTGGATATGCTACATTGATGGCAGGCCTTCACTTCCATACATTATATATATATATATATATATAGAAAGGATCGGTGCACTGCAGGAGCACCTGGACGGAGAGGTACAGCGGGCAAGGTAGGTGAAACCGACCCCGTAAAGCTCCGGACGGCAGCGGGGCCGGGTCTGCGCTCTTACAATGAGCAGATATAAGCCGCTGCGGCGTCCCAAAGTAGGCGGAGGAAGCGGCTTGGGGAAGCCAGTTTCTCCGACATGGGAGGACGTGTCGCTGGGTGCGCACGTCCCGTGAAGGGCCGGCCTCTGCGGAGGCAGAGGAGAACCCCGTAGCGCGGGAGGTGGACTTACCATACGGGAAAGCCGAAAGAGGGAGCATCAGAGGGCCGATCGGAGCAGAGAACGTTGGCCCAGCTGAGAGGACGAGCCAAGGGGCTGCGTCAGGGCAATGTCTCCGCCCCTTGTTTTTCTGTTTTATTTACAGGCTCGGGCACTACCCTGCAATGTGTCGGCTTGGCGCCGAGGCGTCTTCGTCCTCGCGGAATGGTCCGCTGGTCGCGGGAGGTCCCAGCTAGCGGGGGAGTACTGTCGCAGGAGGCTGGGTGTGGTCACCAATCAGCCACCTACTTAAGGAGCCACCGCCCTGCAATCAAGGCTGAAGTCGGGTGAGGAGATAGACAAGGTCGTGGCAGAGGAGGCGAGGAGAGGCCCATGTGTTTGTGTGTGAAGACAGTGGCTAGTGAGAGCCTGGACTTTGGGAAGACAGTGGCTAGTGAGAGCCTAGACTTTGGGGAACTGGGGGTTGGTGGCGGTGCACTTGACTTTGTACTATAATAGTGTAAATAAACGTGGGTGATGGCTGAAACGGTGTCCGCCTGTGTGTGTCTGGGCCACTATCTTTCACAATATATATATATATACATATACAGTCTTCTCCCCAGAATTTTTTTCCAGCCGTGCGGCAAGAAAATTAAATGTGCACTATTTTTATTAGTTAATTATTATTAATTATTTTCCAAAGCTCAATATGACTTCTTTTTTAAGGTTTTAAGGTTTTTTAAGGATTAATATTTTTATTAAATTTAAGAAGTATCCAATTCAGGATCCTGCAACCCTAACAAAAATTTTAAATAACAATTGTTATGACATAAACCAACAGGCCCAAGTATTGTCGCTGTTGGGAAGAAAAATAAAAACATTGAAAAAAAGTATAGGAAACTTAATGAAGAAAAATTTAAAAATATTCTTCAAAGCCAACTTGCATATGCAGAAGGTGTCTTCAGTTAAATATTTATTCTTCTTTTCTTCCTAGAGGCCCAGTTGTCTGAAGTTTTCCCATAATCAAAGTTCCCAGGATCTGGGCCCTCCAAGGAGATCACTCGTACACTGTCGTAGAGACTGTACTGCAAAATCATCAGACAGCCATCTAGTGTCACTGGCCATTTTCAGCTTAATCTGGGGGATGTTCAGAATATTTTTAATTTCCTTTAAACCAGCCATCCAAACTGATGAATTTTGGAAGAAATAGAACAGCTGCCTTAAGATGTTCAGTTTTGTTAAATAAGGTACAGCAGCTGCTGCTTGGGCACTTTTTTACACAGTGGCAGTTGACCAAGAGTCCAGATGTTTTATCTCTAAGCAGTTTTGCCACACCTTTCTGTTTCCCAGTTATAAGAGCCGCTCAATCTGACCCTAGTCCAACCAGATTAGCAGTTTTCAAGCCTAGAGTGTCCATAGTCTCATTTAGTGTGTTGGTTATAGTCTCCGCTATGCAGTCAATCATATTGCGGGTTGATACAAAACTAACTCTGACCTCTTTAGTGACCTGGCAAACATATTTAATGTAAATAATTAATTGTTTTACATCTGAGATATCTGTGGTTTCATCACACAGAATACTGAAAAACTTTTCTGTGTGTATATTTTTCAGCATGTTAGATTTTATTTCTGATGCTAAGACATCCAGCAGCTCTTGCATTATTCTTTCAGAGGTGTAATGTGCATTTTTACCAACATTAAGACTTTTGAGTGGGAAAGGGAGAGCCTGTTGGATATTCAATTCACACTTGCACTACGGCAGGTACGCATTCTTGACATTTCCACTTTAATCTCATCATTTATATCGAGAATAAAGTTGACATATCCACTTTAATCTCGACGCTTATGTCGAGAATAAAGTCGACATTTCCGCTTTATTCTCGACATTTCTACTTTATTCTCACCGTTTATCGCGAGATTAAATTCGACATGTTGACTTTATTCTCGTAGTTTGTCATTAAAGTAGAACATCATAAACTAAACTTCATCTTAAAATGAATGTTTAATTTACTAGATTTTTTCAAACCCCCGTCATAAATTATGTAGTAACATGTCGACTTTATTCTCGTTATAAGCGTCAAGATTAAAGTGGAAATGTCGAGAATAAAGTCAACATCTCAACTTTATTCTCGACATATAATTTTTTTTCTTCACTTTGTCCGTATTTTTTTTTCTTCACCGTGGACCTAACACGCTTCCGTACAAAACCCTCAGCAATTCAGTGACAAAACTTTTACTCAGGACACAGTGTGTGCTGCAAGGGTTTCTGCACACTTTTTGCAATATGGACGCAGGTCCAAATATGAGCAAAGAAGAACGGCAGATGGGATCACTTTAAACAGGAACCCCAGTGAGTGCTACAAGGATTTTTGCACACCGAACACACCTAATGCTTAAACAACTGTATGTGTATATATTAGTTTGCTATGTACTTTACAAGAAGAGAGCTGCTGTACGCTCAGCCACACAATACAGACTGCGCTGACGCTGAGAACAGAGATATCACTTCCTGACGCCTTTTTTCTGATATCTGACAGGCTGGTTTCACTAGACTTTTTTTTTTATTTTATCAGACCTCCTCTTGCCCGACCACCTCCACATCCTCTTTGCTTGTGAACTGCCGCTCCGCTCCCGCTATTACCATGTACAGGCCGCTCTCGAAACCGAGATGCGAGATGACAGCCGGGCGCTCAACTAAATTAGCCGGCGCTAAAAGACGCTAGGGAGAACACTGATATATATATCAGTAACGCCAGTAACGGCGTACTGCACGATAATGTGCAGTGAATACACTTGACTTGAGCATTCATAGTTTTCATTTTCTTTCTCTGTCTCTGTTTAGCATTCGTTTGCTCAGAGGTTGATGTGCTTGCTGCTTCCTGCGCAGCTCTTCTTTTCTCCATCCTAGCAGCCCACTGCTTCTCTTCTTTCGTCGGCATCTTTTCATGTTAAAACTGATTAAGTTAGTTTTTGTGTTGCAATTACTTAGTACATTTTCTTTAATATTTCACTTAAGCTGGCACTTCAATCTGCCTCAAGAATGATTAAAGACATGAAGAGGTAGGGGAAGTGACCGCGAAGGTGGTAGGGAATGAGAACGGTGCCCATACGCATGCGCCGCATGGCTGCCCTGCTGCGCGCTGCCGAGAGTTGATTCTACAATAAAATAAAATAAAAATAAAAAGAGTAATAAAAATCCTCACCCTGAAAGCGGATAGTAGACGTCACTTAGTATATGTGTACCAAATTTCAAGTCAATAGGTGAAATTGCTTGCGAGCTACAGGTGATTAAAAATCCTGGACAGACAAACGAACAGCCACGGTAGCATATTATATACGAATATATATATATATATATGTACATATATACCTCAGTTTGTGAGTAACTTGGTTTGAAAGTGTTTTGCAAGACAAGCAAGAAATTTTAATAAATTTTGACTTGATGAACGAGCGAGGTCTTGCAATACGAGTAGTATGCATATGCTTCGTCTGCCGAGCCTCACGTGATTACAACTTCTCTCTCACTCACTCACTCACTGTGGGATTGTGGCTCACTCGTATAGTCAACATCCGTCCTAGTATATACCGTTATTGTGTGTGCGAAAATGCCCCCCCATGAAGAAAAAAGTTGAAAAGGAAGGTGGTAAGAAGAAGGAGATGATTACAGTGGAAGTTAAGAAGGAAATCATTGAGAAGCATTAACGAGGTATGCGAGTGGCCGACATTCCAAGATTTTATAACAAGTCTACGTTGATGATTTGTACAATATTAAAGAAGAGAGAAGAAATAAAGGGGCTAGATGCAGCAAAAGGAGTCACGAATGTATCAAAGCAATGGCCACATGTTCTGCAAGATGTAGAAAAGTTGCTTCTCGTGTGAATAAATAAGAAGCAACTAGCAGGTGATACTGTGACCAAGAACTGGATCTGCGAGAAGGCAAAAGGGCTTGTACGCTGATGTAAGTAAACTGCCAGGTACGTCAACAGAAAATGAAGAAGGCTTCAAGGCCTCAAGGCCAGCAGGGGATGGTTTGATAACTTTAAAAGGAGAAGTGGCATCCATAATATTGTGAGGCACAGAGAGACTGCGAGTTCGGATGCTAAGGCAGCTGAGGCATTTGCTTCAGAGTACCAGAAGCTCATGGTTTCTGAGCATTACCTGTCACAGCAAGTTTTTAACTGCGATGACACGGGGCTTTTTTGGAAAAAGATGCCAAAGAGGACTTACATTACAGCAGAGGAGAATGCAATACCCGGTCACAAGCCCATGAAAGACCGTCTTACCCTCTTGTTGTGTGCTAATTCAAGTGGGGATTTCAAAGTCAAGCCCCTGCTCGTGTATCAATCAGAGAATCCACGAGCCTTCAAGAAATGCAAGGAGCAAAAGAGCCAGTTAAACGTTATGTGGTGGCCCAACAGCAAGGCTTGGGTCACTCGTATCTTGTTCATTGAGTGGATCAAAGAGGTCTTCGGTCCTGCAGTGAAGAGAAACCTTTTAGAAAATAATCTGCCACTCAAAGTCTTGCTGGTTATGGATAATGCTCCTGCTCATCCTCCAGGCCTTGAGGACGACCTACTGGAGGAATTCGACTTCATTAAGGTTAAGTTCCTTCCTGCCAACACCACTCCCCTACTCCAGCCCATGGATCAGCATGTCATTTCGAACTTTAAAAAGCTTTACATCAGTTTTGGTAAAGTCATTTCCACATCGTGAGCAGCCTCAAGATCATTGATAAAGCCTGGGATGGAATCACCAAGAGAACCCTCAATTCTGCATGGAGAAAACTGTGGCCTTATTGCGTTTTTGGACATGACTCTGAGGGGTTTGCTCATGAACAGGAGCAGTCAGTTGTTGATGAAATTGTGTCCTTGGGGAAGACCATGGGACTGGAGGTGAATGAGGACGACATTCAAGAGCTGGTGGAGGAACATGGCCAGGAACTGACCACTGACGAACTGCTGGATCTGCATCGCGAGCAACAGCAAGAGGTTATGGAGGACATCTTGTCTGAGGAGGAGGAGAAATAGATGGAGGAATCCCTCACTTCAAATGAGGAAGATGTGTAAAATGTGGGAAAGAGTGCAAAACTTTGTAGAAAATCACCACACGAATAAGGCGGTAGCAGTGCGAGCGATTAATCTGTTTAATGACAATGCAATGTCACATTTCTGCAAAATCCTCAAAAGGAGGCAAAAGCAGCTATCATTGGACAGTTTCCTTATTAAAGTTGCACGAAAAGAAAAAAATTTTAGCGAGCCAACAGACTGCAGTGATTCTGAGAGTAGTGAAAGTCATCCTACACAATAAACCTCCTCCTGCTGATCTCTCGCCTCCATCACACCAGCCACGATTATTTTGAAAGGTAAAGTGCAGGTTATTTTGTTTTATGTATTTTTACTTTATACAAGTATTTTGTATTAATCGTTATTATATAAATATTTATGGGTTGTGAAACGAATCATCTGAGTTTCCATTATTTCTTATGGGGATATTCGCTTTAATATACGAGTGCTTTGGACTATAAGCACATTTCCGGAACGAATTATGTTCGCAAACCGAGGTTCCACTGTATATATATATATATATATATATATATATATATATATAGTACAGGCCAAAAGTTTGGACACACCTCCTCTTTCAATGTGTTTTCTTTATTTTCATGACCATTTACAGCACTCCATCACTCTCCTTCTTGGTCAAATAGCCCTTACACAGCCTGGAGGTGTGTTTGGGGTCATTGTCCTGTTGAAAAATAAATGATCATCCAACTAACCTGACTTCTGCACAACACAACTGCTGGTCCCAACCCCATTGATAAAGCAAGAAATTCCACTAAATAACCCTGATAAGGCACACCTGTGAAGTGAAAACCATTTCAGGTGACTACCTGTTGAAGCTCATCGAGAGAATGCCAAGAGTGTGCAAAGCAGTAATCAGAGCAAAGGGTGGCTATTTTGAAGAAACTAGAATATAAAACATGTTTTCAGTTATTTCACCTTTTTTTGTTAAGTACATAACTCCATATGTGTTCATTCATAGTTTTGATGCCTTCAGTCATGAAAATAAAGAAAACACATTGAATGAGGAGGTGTGTCCAAACTTTTGGCCTGTACTGTATATACACTGTAGATAGATAGAGTATATAGTGCATTTTCCACTGATTACTTTAAAATAAATTAGATTAGGTAGACTATTAATGCAATGGAGAAATTCAGAATATTTTCAAATGTTATTGAGCAAAAACAACGTATGTAATAGAATATAGTATAGCATACTGTATAATATATGATAGGTGGGAAGTGAATTGCTTAACCTTGGAACTAAATATATTTATTTATTTGTCTTACTTGTTTTTAACTCATGTATTTTGTATCAAATTTGTTTGCTTTTAATCTGTATTTTCTCTCATCCATTATCTGATACTGTTTCCCCAGGAAAGCCAGTCCACTGCAGGGCACAAACATTAACACTCATTCCCATCAGTACAATTTACTGTCAGTAATTAATCTAACATGCACATCTTTGGAAACCAAGAAAAAAGAGCAAATACAGAAAATAATGACACCCACTTGGGCATAACATGTGTACATTGACCAGGATTCAACCAATTCTTCTAGGAGTGGGAGGCAGCAGAGATAAACTTTGCTACACAGTAATATTCACTATGTTAACCTGAAAATCTAATTTTGTTCACCTGATATAACAGCTTGATATGATGTGAGAAGTGATCGTTTGCTTCACAATCACTTTTCTGCTCTTCATATTTGTAAAGTGTATAAACATGCTTGGCAACAAACTGAAAAGTTTTTAAATTTTTGTTTAGTTACGAGTTTGAAACGACAACCATACTTTTTGCAATCAGGAGGTTTCCCTCAATCAAAGGTGTCCAACTCAGATTCTGGAGGGCTACCATGGCTGCAGAGTTTCCTTATTTAATCAGTGACCAAATTCTGCTGTTAAATTACTTCATTTCCCTTCATTTGAATTTAATTTTCAATATTCAGTCCTCTGAATTGCTTATATTTTCCTTAAATGGCAGCCAAACAAAAATGAAATGTGAAGTGAGCCAACAGATGACCAGCAAGGTCAGATCCAGATCTTCAAACACCAATCAATTCTACTCCATGTAGTTTCTAAATTAATAACCAATTATTTTTGTTAATTCAATTAGTTATTTCATTTAATTATTTGTTGGTGCTACTATCAATTTTACTTTTTTCTAAGACCACTGTCAAAATGTTTTGTCCACCCTTGAAGACATCACTAAGACCTTCCATCATCTTTCTTTATTTTCAGATACTGTATGATGGACACTGGTTAGCTGGTCATGCGTTGACTTGTTTTGTACCCCATTATTGTTTGGCAGGTAGTGAAGGAAAAAATAAACTATTAAGGGGCCTAAATCTAAAATGGCCAGTAAATTAAAATTAAGGCAAACAAACTTAGTTAGCAGGAGAAAAACACCCACTAATTAAGAAAGGGGTTAGAATGAAAATGTAGCCCTCCAGGATCACAGTTGGACACCCTTGACCTAAGTAGTCAGAAAGACTCACGTACCTTCAGGTGCCAATGGAGGTTCTGTCTGAGTAGCAGTTTCTTCTTTTTTCAACAAAATTTCATAGTTCTCTGACCCAATCTGAATGACATTGGCAACGTAAATGCCTAGTTCCGCAAGAACAACCATAAGTTGGGGCTGGTGAAAGCCTACAATTAGTATATAATGTTGAGGTCCATCATCTGGTTCGTCATCTAAACAAAAGGAAAAAGGGCCTTGTTATGAATACATAGCAAATAAAAATGACAGGTCAACCAAAAGTGCAATAGCATTTAATCACAAAATATCTTCCTATTAAAATAAAACAAGACATTAAACACCGTAGGCAATTATTTAATAATGCAACTTCAGTGTGATAGTTTTCTATTTCTCCATGTAATTCAAATGCTTACTTTTTTATCATGGACATTTTTCTTATAACAGTAAGTATAAGACCTATTAGATTCAAAGGTAAACTCAACACTATACTTTTAAAATGCTTTCTTGTGTGCAAAATGAATACAACATGAAATAATTCTGTTATACTCACACCCAGAAATAAAAGATGGAATTATGTTATGTCTTTTTATCTCAAATTTCTTCTGCTAATGTAAATAGTAAAGAAAGAAATTTTTGACTTCACTTTCCCAAGATTTATAAGAGTTAATACAAAAGGCTGAAGAAAAGAAAATGACCTATGTTTTGAAACTGACCTTCGTGCAGACAGAGCAGCAGCTAAGGAAGGAAAGGGGGTAAGTTTTACAAATCCCTAAAGAGGAGTTCACATGTGTACCAAGATATCTGCATAGTTAAATAGGAGAAGCAATGTGCTCTTTCATTTTCAAGGGCCTTGATTAAGGAAGAAGCTCCCTAAGGTATGCACATGACCTTTTCTTCAGATGGTATTTCCAATCAAAGCACTCTGCTGCTCCAACCTGCATGTGATGTTGGGTATGTCATCAGCTGAGATGATTTCCAGCATCTTCATAATCACCCTCTGGCATACACTTATCAAGTCATCCACATACGATCTAGTTATTCTCATTTCCTGCTTGTTAACCTCCTAGAACATCTTTAAAGTTTGATATGTTGGGTCATTAAACCAGAGGATGGTGTTAAAGTGATGATTGACTGGATTATGCTGCATTAAAAGGACAGCATACAGACCCTGTCTACTTTAAAAAGACTGAGATTATATAGAACGAATAACATCTGATGTATTAGCATTGCCCATTTAGAGTATTATCTAACAAAGAAGTGACTCTCAATTAGAATAATGATTTATCATCTTTAGCTGCATTCACCAGATTTTCTGTGCCATAGGTCTCATTAAATTTTAGCACAGATTATATGTAATTCCAGTGCTGTAAAGAAGACAGATTACTTAAAACACATGTTCTTAAAAACTGTGGAAATAGTCTTAATCAAGGCTAATGTTGCAGATGTTTTTATAGTATTCAGAGCAAGAGTCCAGCTATAATGCAGATTGTTATATAACTTTCAATGTGTATTTGAGCCATCATGACATTGGGCCACTATACAGTATTAGCTGATAGGCAATAAGGGTTTAAAAGTTCCTCAGTATAACAGGTGTCGGCCTGACAATCGCTGTTATGGTTGGTATTCATTGTTATTTCTTAAGTATTATTCGGAAAAATTTTGCTGTTTATGTTGTGCAAATACAGAATTCTAGGTCACATAATTCAGTTCTGTTTTTGTTTTCTTGCTGGAGTGTTGTTTTAAGAGAGTTATGATTTTTTGTTTCTGTCTTATAATTAATCATACTCTGATCATCAAACTTTATTTGCCTGTGAAAGACTTTGATATATTTAATAATACACCTACAATAATGGGGGAAAAATGTAAAACTAACAGATAGATAGATAGATAGATAGATAGATAGATAGATAGATAGATAGA
>JANRMT010028174.1:64362928-64432778 GCA_026402145.1 Polypterus bichir lapradei | reverse complement strand
AGATAGATAGATAGATAGATAGATAGATAGATAGATAGATAGATAGATAGATAGATAGATAGATAGATAGATAGATAGATAGAACTTTATTTGTCCCCAAGGGGAAATTTGGCTTTTAAAGAAGCACTATGAAGCACATTGATGTGGAAACTGACACTTTTAGCAAATGTTTTACTTATTTGTTAAATTCAGTAGGATTTTGTCAGATTGTCAAAGGTTCAACTCATAATCATAACCACACATTAGATTTAATTATAACTTACAAAGTTGAAATTCAAAATTTAAATATTACTCCACAAATACTAGCTTAGCAGACCCTGCCGCACATTGCATTCAGCACTTTAGTAATTTTAATCCTGTAACTGAGCAGGAAGTCTTAACTTTAATTACTAAAATGAAGCCCTCTACTTGTTCCCTAGATCCAGTGCCAACAAAACTAGTAAAAAGTGCAATGGATGTTCTTGCAGCGCCTATTCTAACCGTTATCAATAGTTCATTACTGCATGGCACAGTACCTGATGCACTAAAAGTGTCAGTCATTAAACCTTTACTTAAAAAGGCAGACCTAGACCCACACATACTAAATAATTATAGGCCTATTTCAAATTTACCATTTCTCTCTAAAATACTAGAAAAAGTAGTCGACAGTCAGCTTCAGTCACACCTTACACATTACAATTTATTTGAGAAATTCCAGTCTGGTTTTCGCACTAGTCATAGTACAGAAACTGCACTAACACGGGTTGTAAATGACATTCTGATATCCTCTGATGAAGGAAACTCCACTGTAATTATGTTGTTAGACTTAAGTGCAGCATTTGACACCATTGACCATTCTATTTTACTGCACAGGCTAGAAAATGATGTTGGGCTTACAGGCCCCGTGCTCGCTTGGTTCAGTTCTTATTTATCAAATCGATTCCAATATGTACAGAAATGTGCTGACAGTACTCCTTCATTATACACAGAAGTTCAATATGGTGTCCCGCAGGGCTCAGTACTGGGACCTTTACTGTTTTCACTTTACATGCTTCCACTGGGATCTCTCATTAGGAAACATAATGTTAATTTTCACTCATATGCAGATGACACTCAGTTATACCTTTCATTTAAATCAAATGAAGTTTCTCCGATGTTGTCTTTAATTAGTTGTGTTAGTGAATTAAAGGAGTGGATGAATGAGAACTACTTGTCTTTAAATACAGATAAAACAGAGATGTTAATTGTTGGAGGGAATGACGCTGATCACAGCAATATTTTGTCGTCATTTAACGACAATTAATTTTACTGAATCAGCCCGCAATCTAGGAGTTATCTTTGATTCTAGCATGACATTTAAAGCACATATTACAAAGTTGTCCAAAACATGTTTCTTCCATCTTAAAAATGTTAGGAAATTAAGGCGCTTTCTAAATAAACAGGATTCTGAGAAATTAATTCATGCATTTATCTCTAGTAGGATTGACTACTGCAATGCGGTGTTCACTGGCTGTTCAAACTGTTCTTTATACAGCCTCCAGTTAATCCAAAATGCTGCTGCAAGAATTATTACAAGAACAAGAAAATATAAACACATAACTCCAGTTCTTAAATCCTTACACTGGCTCCCGGTTAAGTTTAGGGAAGATTTCAAAATCCTCCTTTTAACATATAAAGCATTAAATGGCCAAGGTCCGGTTTACTTGTCTGAACTTATCATGACTTACAAACCTGAGCACACATTAAGATCTCAAGATGCCGGTCTGCTTATGATTCCAAGGATTAATAAAATAACAGTGGGAGGTCGAGCTTTTAGTTACAGGGCCCCTATACTGTGGAATCGTCTTCCTGCTTCTATAAGAGATGCCCCTTCGATCCCAGCCATTAAATCCCAGCTGAAGACTCACTACTTCAGTTTAACATATCCTGACTAGAGCTGCTGATTAACTGTACATACTGCATCTCTGTTGTTAGTCATTAGCACTAAAACATAAGTAACATGATTATTATAATTTGTTACTAACCCTCACCTATTCTGTTTCTGTTCTCGGTACTCAAATGTGGCAATTGGTGCCACGGCCCACCTGCCAAGTTGTTTGCCTGCCCATGGTAAAGTCATCCCTGATGGAGGATCACAGGTATCATGGGAAAGAGGGGTCCTTTCATCGGATTGGCTGGCCGAGCAACGTTTCAGCCGTGGAATGGCCAAATGGGGAGACAGCTTGACGGATGAGGTCTCCAGGACACTAAAAATATCCAAATCTTATTATGTGATATCATCTACTGTTAAATTCTGCTCTGTACTTCTAAAATTTTTATTATTATGCTGTATTAAGGATTTGTTCTGTTCTCTATACTTGTATTGAACCCCTTCTTTTGACACCCACTGCACGCCCAACCTACCTGGAAAGGGGTCTCTCTTTGAACTGCCTTTCCCAAGGTTTCTTCCATTTTTCGCTACAAGGTATTTTTGGGAGTTTTTCCTTGTCTTCTCAGAGAGTCAAGGCTGGGGGGCTGTCAAGAGGCAGGGCCTGTTAAAGCCCATTGCGGCACTTCCTGTGTGATTTTGGGCTATACAAAAATAAACTGTATTGTATTGTATTGTATTGTATTGTACTATGGTCTGAACATACACCAGAATGACCAAAAAGCAAGAAAATTAAAAAGAAAGAAAACTTCTGACTCGGCTCACACAGTCATCATGAGGCATTATGCAGATGTATTGTCATTGGTATAAAGGAACCCCAGCAGCAGTTTTTGACACACTTCTGCTACATGACTCGTTGACTGAAAGTCCTCAGTGTAAGTGTGCCAGATTGTGGTTGTGTAGCATTGTTCATAATGGCACTCATTTTTGTTTTAATTGTGTTCTTTTCTACTACCTCCAGGGGTTCTAGATTGCATTCTGTAACTGAGCTTGCCCTTTTAATTAGATTGTTGATTTGGTGAGCCTTTCTTGAAGTGATATTACCAGCCCAGCACATTACAGAATAGAAAATTGTACTGGCCATCACAGAGTTGTAGGGACTCTTTGGTACACTGAAAGGCAATAAGCAGTTCCTCTGTTTTGCTGATGTTAAGATGCAGAGAATTCTGTTTGCACCAAGGAACAAAGTTCTCCACTTGACTCCTATTCTCTGCCTCATCCCCTTTATTAATACACCCCATAAGTGCAGAATCATCTACTGTATGAATTTCTGCAAGTGACATGGCCTGGAGTTATATTCATAGTCTGAGGTGTACAGGGTGAAGAGAAAAGGAGGCAGGACTGTTCCTTGTGGTACTTCCAATGTTGCTTGCATTCATATCAGCAACACAGTCCTTGACTCTCACAAACAGCAATCTGGCCCACAGACAGTCCAATATCCAGGACACCATGGGCTCATCCATTTTATCTGTTTATTCATTAACAGGAATGGTGGGATGGTATTGAAGAAACTAGAGAAATAAACAAAAAAAAAATCTGCTCTGGTCATTAGATTAGTAACTTGTAGTTGGGTGGTTCATAGAGTCGGGTTTAACTTTTTAGAGGAATGACTTATTGTATTGTGGTGAAAAAATGCTTTAGGCACAATGCCTAAGAGTAAAGGATGCAAACTGTGTTTAATCTAGGTTCAGCGAGGAAACCATGATTTTCTTTTTATATACTAGGGGGCTTCCCCGCCTGCGTTACGCGCCAACCACTTTGCGTCTCTGCCACTCGTGTTGTGAAGAGGGGGGCTGAACTCACCACAAGGAGATGCGATCGCTCCTCCGACACCCCCTCTTAAATGGTGATACAATAGGAAACACATACAGTTTTTTTTTTTACCTCCTCTTTGCTCGATCAGCTGCTGGATTGCAGCTGCTGCTATTCCGTGTGATCTGCATTTCGCGCAGCGCATTTTGTCATATCACCTATGTCCATATATTTGATCTCTTTTCGCTTTTACCTTTTATTCAATATTGTATTGAATTTTGATTCCGTGTTTGGAATTACATCGTGACAACGCAACGTATAACTTCCGCCATTGTCATTATTGCTTTGTTATTAAAATTCTTTAATTTGAAGAACTTTGGCTTTCTTGGGTTTATTTTGGATTAGATAATGATTCAACAGCAAACCCTACAAGACACATGCACACCCACACACACCCACACACACATACACACATATATATATTTGGACACATTTATCTTGACAAAGTGACAAGAAAAATCACAAACAGAATTTTCATTCCCAGTTTAGCTTTGTTAAATACATTAACAATTGACGTATATTGATACCACTTCATAAATTTAAGTCTACATGTATAATCTAATTTTAGAGAAAAGTGTATTTATAGTTGTTTTTCATTGTTAACTCCTTTGACCTCTTTGTAAATACAAAATAACAATTGCATTCAGTAGTGAGTAAAATGTGAATTAGTATTGTCTTATAAGTTGTTATCAGGCAGGGTCTGGCAGAAGAGCTGTGCTCACATGTAGCAATTTAAGCAGAGGTTACTGAAAGTCATTTTACTAAACAATCTTAAGTAGCCATCTCTGTAGAAGAAGGTTGTTGCCTGATTTCTAAGGATCTTTGGCAAACTAAATACCAGTTTTAAGTCAGCTGATAAGACAAGACTGTTCAAATTAGATAGGTGCTGCTATGGTGATTCACAGGAAGAGTGACACATGTCCAGATTCTCAGCAGTGTATGCTTAGTCTACCCTACTTGCCCAAGAAGGGAGGTAGAGGCGGAGGAGTTGTTTTAATCTTAATCTTACTAAAATCACAGCAGGTCAACCTCATGATTCATATCTCTCATCGATCAAATAGATAGAACTTTATTTGTCCTCAGGGGAAATTTGTCTTTTCACAAAAGCTCTTTAAAAAAATAGATACATAAATAGGTAGGTAAACAAACAAAAAGCAAACAAATGGTCTGAACACACACCAGAATGACTACAAGGCAAGAAAATTAAAATGAAAGAAAAGTTCAGACTTGGCAATTACAGTCACAGTATGGAACAAGGCAACTTGATACAGACAGAGAAATAATATGTAAATCTTTTTCTTCTTCTTTCAGCTGCTCCAGTTAGGGGTTCCAGGAGCAGATCATCTTGTTTGATATCTTCCTGCCCTCTATATCTTACTCTGTCACACTCACCACCTGCATGTCCCCTCTCACCACCTCCATAAACCTCCTCTTAGGCCTTCCTCTTTTCCTCTTGCCTGGCAGCTCTGTCTTTAATATTCTTCTCCCAATATATCCAGCATCTCTCCTCTGCACATGTCCAAACCAATCTGACTTATCTGGCTTTGTCTCAAAACCGTCCAACTTGAGCTGACCCTCTAATGTACTCATTTCTAATCCTATCCATTCTCATCACACCCAATGCAAATCTTAACATCTTTAACTCTGACAACTCCAGTTCTGTATCCTACTTTCTGGTCAGTGCCACCGTCTCCACCCATATAACATAGCTGGTCTCACTACTGTCTTGTAGATCTTCCCTTTCACTCTTACTGATACCTGTCTGTTGCAAATCACTCCTGACACCCTTCTTCACCCACTCCACCCTCTCTTCCACACTCCCCGTTACTTTGTACTGTTGATCCCAAGTATTTAAACTCATCCAGCTTCACCAGCTGTACTCCCTGCATCATCATCATTCCTCTGATCTCCTAATTCACACACATGTATTCTGTCTTGGACCTACTGAACTTCATTCTAGGGCTGAAACTAATGATTATTTTGGTAGTCGACTAATCATTCAATTTATTTTTCAATTAGTTATGATTATTTCATGCCTGCAACCTGTGGTTGCACATCCTGTTCTGTGCTCCTGTGCATGTCTTACCTCATCTGCTCACGTCTGTCAACCTGTGAATCTCACCCAGATGTCTCTGCATTAACACGATTAAAATTAATAATAATCAAATTAAAATAACAACCAGTGAAACATATGAATTTGAAAATAATCAGATGTTTTTATATTAGTGTGACCATCACAATAAAAAAGAAATACATTAAACAATACAAACTAAAGTGCATGTAGTCTTTAAACAAAAAAAGTGTATTTAACTTAACCAAAAAATACATTGTTAAAACAGAAACGTTTTTCATATTTTAGTAATAAATGACAAAATTTAAACATAAACTATATAATGTGTAAAGCCTGAAGTGCAAAGATCAAATAAACACTTTCACAAAAGGTTCAAGGACGATACAGTAGCTTCCGTGGTGCAGCGGTAAGAACTGCTGATTTATAAACAAGAGTCCACTGGTTCGATCCTGACTGCCTCTTAAATTTACCGTTTTGAGTAGTGAGTTGCTCTTACTGTTAATATTATACAATAAACACATACATTTGATTTGCGTCTGTAACAGCCACTGTAAATGTATAGTACTTGTAAAAGTTACCATTTTTTTTCACTTTTATTCTCTCAGTCACGATCACGATACATACTACCACCTCCCAGAGATCTGACGCTGTTACTTTTTATCTGAAACTGGGAATAACTGTAGATGTGAGTGGTGTTTTGAGACATTCGAACTGGAAATTCTCTGATCTGGATGGATAAAAGCTGAAAGCTGAGACACAAATGCTGCATCTGCCCTATTCGTATTTCGTCACTTGATTTTTTTTATTCAATTTTATTGAGTGTTCCTGCTTACGCTGAATTAGTATGTGCCTTATGGCCCGTGATGTCAAAGCCACACTGACAAAAAAACAGAGACATAGGTATACATTAATCCCTCACTATATCGCGCTTCGACTTTCGCGGCTTCACTCCATCGCGGATTTTAAATGTAAGCATATCTAAATATATATTACGGATTTTTCGCTGGTTCGCGGATCTCTGCGGACAATGGGTCTTTTAATTTATGGGACATGCTTCCTCAGTTTGTTTGCCCAGTTGATTTCATACAAGGGACGCTATTGGCGGATGGCTTAGAAGCTACCCAATTAGAGCATGTATTACATATTAACTAAAACTCCTCAATGATATAAGATATGCTTCCCGCGCGGTGCTTGATTGTTTGCTTTTCTCGTTCTCTCTCACCCTCTCTGACATTCTCTGCGCCTGACGGAGGGGGTGTGAGCAGAGGGGCTGTTTGCACAGAGGCTGTTTGCCTAGAGGATAGGGACGCTCCTCTACAAAATGCCGCTTTATCGCGGTGCATCGGCATACTTAAAAGCACGTATTGATTTTTTGCTTTTCTTATCTTGCTCTCTCTCTCTGACATTCTCTGCTCCTGACAGCGCTCCTTTGAAGAGAAAATATATTTGCATTCTTTTAATTGTGAGAAAGAACTGCCATCTCTGTCTTGTCATGGAGCACAGTTTAAACTTTTGAGTAAAGGGTGTTATTTCATGTCTAGAGGGCTCTAATAATGTTAACAGTGTGGGAGAGTTTATAAGGGCTTAAAATATATAAAAATAACCATACAAACATATGGTTTCTACTTCGCAGATTTTCACCTATCGCGGGGGGTCTGGAACGCAACCCCCGTGATCGAGGAGGGATTACTGTATATGAGATTTGGAATTATTCATTTTATGATCTTATAGTACATTTCGGAAAACATTGTGGCACGGATGCAACATTATTCATATTCATTCGCGTACGTTCTTGCGGTTGTAATCAGTGACCGTGCTTTTTTTTCCCCTGATCTTGCCCAGTCTACACAGGACTTCAGGACATGCAGAGGAAAGAATGTTCCTCTGCAAGGTGAGCTATGAACACTCTTCTTTTTTCAGTGGACCTCATACATGCCTTGCACAGTACATTGGCTTTGATCGCTGCCAGGTCAAGCTTGTTATAGCACAAGCAACTGGCCACCTGAGTGCTCCTGCTAGCACTGAATAAGCTCACACCTTCTGGTGTCAGTGCGCAGCACCGGGGAGAAGAAAAAATAAAGAGACAAATATATCTGACATTTTGAAGAAATCATTGTATGACCTGAATCGTACCAATCAGAAAACATCATCGCACTAATGCAATATTATTTGAAAACGAACAGATTGAGTATAAATTTGTTACTTGTAAAAGTTAGCTTTTTCACTTTTATTTTCTCAGTCTTGTTCATGCTCTCCCTCCCCTCCTGATCTGACCCTAACTAACTAACTAACTAACTAACTAACTAACAGAGCCAGCATAAATTCTGGCTAATAAATTAAAGAGACGGCCACATCACATCTCCAGGATGCTTTTGTTTCAGATGCTCATGCATCATGATGGTGCTGCCATGAAGAGAAAGTTCCACTTTGCATAATCTGCAATGCAGATAATAATAATTCTTTTTCGGTGAAGTGCTCCCACACTTTAGAAAGTTTCTGTCTCAATTTTTTTCCATCTCCTTCCCCCTCCTCTATCCGACTCGCCATTGCAACCACGTTTATTTTCCACTACATTCTTCTTCTCGTCGTACATTCTTCTTCGTTGGTAGGACTGTGTGCAGTCTTGACAAACAATAGCAAACGATACTGCCCCCTGACGTTCATGTAGTGCATTGCAGTTACAAAAACAAAACCAATGTTGTTCTTTGTGACTGGAGCCTCTATTGAAGTTTCTGCTTATGACGCGTTGACAATAAAAATCTGTGTCGACGATTTTTTTGTAGTCGATGCAGCCCTACTTCATTCTTCTCCTCTCTAGGGTATATCTCCACCTCACCAGGGTCTCCTCAATATGCTCCCTACTAATACTGTATAGAAATTATAAGTAAATTTTAATAATAGTAATAATAATAATACATAGACAAATAATGTAAATCTAATTATACAAATATCACAGTGTGCAAAGGTAGGCAAACTACTGACTCTAACAGATACCAGATTTATTCAACAATATACTGTGTGAGGTAGATTAAATATTTTTATTAGTTATATCTAATCACAAATAAAAGTCTGCAAATGTAAAGCATCCATCCATCCATTATCCAAACCACTATATCCTAACACAGGGTCACGGGGGTCTGCTTGAGCCAATCCCAGCCAACACAGTGTGCAAGGTAGGAACAAACCCCAGGCAGGGCATCAGCCCACCGCAGGGCACACACACACTAGGGACAATTTCGGATCGCCAATGCACCTAACCTGTATGTCTTTGGACTGTGGGAGAAAACCAGAGCACCCGGAGGAAACCCACGCAGACATGCGGAGAACATGCAAACTTCACACAGGGAAGACTCAGGAAGTGAACCCAGGTCTCCTAACTGCGAGGCAGCAGCGCTACCACTGTGCCACCGTGCTGCCCGTTGTAAAACATTGAAAACCTTAATCCATGTGATAACTAATGAGAACTGAATACTTTTTCAAAGCACCTACTTTTTAAATAAATGTTTATATTTTACTGTTCACAATGAAATTACCTCATGACATAGTATATGTGATTGGGAAGTTCAGTGTTGGATTTTAGGCGTATAGAAAGTCATGATTTCAACTTCAGGTCCAGTCACGTCCTTTGCAGAGTTTGTATGTTCTCTTAATGTCTCTGTGGTGTTTTCCCTGGGAACTCCAATTTCCCTCTCACATTCACAGAGAAGTTATGTGATAGTTTAATTGGTGACCCTAAATAGATCCATTGTGAATGAGTTAGTTAGTGTAAATGTGCTTTGGAGTCCCATCCAGTTTGGTGTAACTGTAGATGTAAAAGTAGATTCATAAAATGAATAAATGATACAGTGGAAAAGGGAATTAACATTAGGATAGAGGGTGTATTTTTTTTTTTTTGGCCAAACAAAATACGATACAAATCAATAATTATTTAATGAGAGTTTCCTTTAGTCTTCTCTTGTGTAACCTAAAAACCAGAGGATCTGTGTGACACAAGTAATAAAAACACTTTTAATTTTATGAAAATCATTAAGAGTAGGGATGATATATATCCTTAAAGAACTTGAAACAGATAACATTTGTATTTTAACTAAACGTTTTAAGTATTTAGAGGAAGTGTAATTCAATTACCATTTTCAACAGGGCTTATTCATTATTTTAAACAATCCCACTCCAGATATACATTTTAAAATATATAAATATATATATTATTTTTGCTAAACAAGGAGTTGATAGAAAGAATAAAATGCAATGCCTATTCCTGAATGATGTGCTGAATTTTGTAACATTCTGTGGTTAAAATTCACCTAGAAAAATAAATAAATGGAGGGATTCTGTGAAACACCACAGACCACAAGTCAAACAGAAGCATTTCTTGACGGCCTCACCTATAAATTGGCTGATTTCATCAACCTCCCCTCTTCTTTTCAGTTTCGTATCCTTTTTAGCTACTGGTGGCTCTGAACTCTTCTTTCCCTTGTCAGGTTTTCCAGCCGATTTACCGCGGGCTTTATCTTTAGCTGAAGGATCTCCAGATTTTGCTTTGGCTTTGTCATCTGCAGCCTAAACAAAAATAGGTAATTCAGGTCAGCGTAGCTGTTAACACATTATTACACATTAAAATTATAAAGTTAACTTTAGTAGAATTGGAAGCATTACTAATTACTAATAAATAAAACATTTCTTATATCAATCTATTTCATGAACACTTTGTAAACAAGACGTGGTGTTCTGGAGCTGTCCAGTCCTCAAACTCAGAATAATGCCCAATGACCAAAAGGAAACTTATTTGGAAATAGACAATGGGAAGGGATACATAGGGAGAAAATCAAAAAAACAAAGTAAAAGAATAAACACAACAAACAATTGAAGCCACTCTGGGACTTCTTCATATAGTTTGGTATCTCTGACTATCTCTGGGGTGGCTTGTCTGCAACTTTGTATTGTACCAAACTCTTAGAACTCTACCTTGACCTTTTATTCTCATTTTATCATCTCTGTCTCCCTCATGCCTCTCTTCCTTCCACTAGCTAAGTGCTTGTCCTTCCAATAACCTTAACTCCTTTTACTGGCCCCAGGTGTTCCTGTAGCCCTGTGCCAAAATTGAGCCTTAAAGAACCAGGCACCCTCTGTCATGTAGCACATGTTTCCTACAAATCTAATCCCAACCAGATACTTCTCTCCACTGTTAATTTCAAATTTTCTTATAATTTGTATTTATTTACAACTGGAGAAACAAATGGAGCAAGAACATATCCTAACCACATTCATTGCAAAGTGGGAACCAACACTGTTGGGACTCACACATTTATACTCACTCATACTTACAAATTACCATGCATATCTTTGTACCTATGCAGACAATGGATGCATCTGAACAACAAACTGAATTAGATGGACAACACAGACATGCTTTACTATAAGGGTCAGAGAAGGCTGTTATTTTTTTAAAGGGTCAAGTCCTTTAATGTACAGTAGGTGACAAGTTGTGTGAATTACCTACAGGTCTAATTTGCTAGTGTACTATGCTGTGATGTGCTCATCTTGGGGGATAAGCACCAGCTTAATATATGTCAGACATTTGAATAATCCGCCTGCATTACAGAAACCTGAACCTGAACTTACTGGTTAGAAAATACTTAGTGGTAGAAAATAAGATCATAAAAAAATTAAAGTCATCATAATTAATATTATCTAAACTCTCCATGACCTATTGTCTTGGGACAGCATTACTCACAAAGCCTTTATATTCAATGTTGATACTGAAGAAAGTGAATTTCCACTTGTAGATAAATAAATAAACAAACAAACAAACACAAAACACCTACAGTATCTATGATTGTACACACCCTATCTATTAGTCTTTCAAGGAAAATGCAGACTCTATAGAGATATTAAGAAAGACGCATGAAAATATCTCATGTCAATGGCTAGGAAAAGGGAGAAAGGTTTTTCAATCATCTAGTAAAATTGGAAATACTCAATAAGTTAATTACATTTAAGAAAACATTGTAAATAATCAAAAGCCAGGTAAAATTATTACAAAAATTTCCAACCTGTTCGTCCAAGCTAATAAAGATCATACATTTTTTGTGTTAACATGCCTTTATACACTTTTACAGTCTGCTAGCTAAAATGAGGATTTAAATCTCTGCTGAAGTTTACACAGTGAATACACAAATGGCTGTCATTCAGGCTCAAGAATCTACCAGCTATTCATATTTTGATACAACCACAAGACCACCCGGCCTCAAATCTTACAGAATCTGTTTATTTAATCTGCAAGTAGAGCACAGAATCAACCATTCAGCAGTAAGTCACCAATGGCTTACTTTACATCAATATAGGTGTGGATCTTAGATTTGCTGTATTTTTAATAGAGTGGACTTTAACAATGGAAAAAGTTTAATTTTATGCTGTGCTGCAGGTTATTAATTAGTCTGTAATTTTCATTTCTGTTTTGAATAGTAGTGTAACTCCATTACATAATGTCAAAACAAACCAGTCTGAGAGATGGGGGGGCTCACACAAGCTGTGGCTTATTGGTACCTATCTATATACCTGTTTTGCAACCCTTTGTATACATCAGTCAATATTGACAGGAACTCTCTTCAACTTATTGAATAGTTAATTTTAAATACTCCTCTTGCTACTGCTGTACCACAGAACAATCAGTTTTTCAGTGGATACTCAGTTGGCTCTGAGTGAATAGTGTGGTTTTGTGGTTTTTGAACAATTGCCTGTGAACAAATTTCTTGTGGTAGAGATGAATCAGTAACAGACATGCATAGGTCTTTAAAAGTGTTTGTGTTATTATCTGGGTGTATTATCTTAATGCACTAAGATTGCTGAAGACTATATATATTTTAAGTGCACGATTTTTTTTTTTAGACTATATTGGTAATAGATATCTCTATCTTTTAACCCTAAAACGCTGCTGCGTGGGGGCTTGTTTTGCTTTGGACATGCTCTGTCTCAGGGTATGTCGGAGGATTCTACCCCCCCTTGGGGAGCCCCAAAGGGAGGGTGGGGGGTCCCGGGGGGGGGAGAGAAAGAGAGCAGGCTTGATCTATACCTAATCTTTCCTTTTAATCTTTATAATTATAACTACCAACGTAATAATAAGCTGCATGGCAATAACTCTAGGGGAAATAGGAAATTAAGGCCGAAGCTGTCTCACTTCCAGTTAAGACTATAAAATGACATCAAAAACTCAGAATCAATGTCTCCATGATGGGACAGTTAACTTCGTGAGCTGGAATGTTAAAGGCCTGAATCACGAATTAAAGAGAAAGAAAGTACTCTCTCACCTAACAGGTCTAAACGCTAAAATAGTATTTTTACAGGAGACCCACTTACTAAGCAAGGATCAGTTCCGGCTGCAAAAAGACTGGACTGGCCAAATGTTCCATTCTAGTTTTACAAAGAAAACTAGAGGTGTGGGAATTCTCATACATAGAACAGTACCATTTGTAGCATCAGATGTAGTATTGGATCCTGAAGGGAGATATGTAATGGTCATGGGAGACTTATCTAACTGTAAAATGATCTTGATAAATGTTTATGCACCTAATGTTGATGATAAGGAATTTATACAAAATGTATTTGCATCCATTCCCAATCTGAACACTCATAAAGTTATAATGGCTGGGGACTTTAATTGTGTTCTAAATCCACTTTTAGATAGGACTTCTTTCACAGGGGGAACGGCATCTAACACCGCAAAGATAATTACAAAGTTTATAACTGATCACAACTTATCAGACCCCTGGAGGTTTTTAAACCCAAATTCAAAAACATATTCTTTCTACTCACCAGTACATCATTGCTACTCAAGGATTGATTACTTCTTTATAGACAATAACTTCTTGCCTATGATTAAATCTTGCAAATACAATGCTAATGTTATTTCTGACCATGCACCTATGATCTTGGAGCTAAAATTACTAAGCCCCATACACTCACCCCGCAGATGGCGCCTCAACCCGCTTCTATTAGCAGACGAGAATTGTACGGAATTTATATCCAAACAAATCAAATTCTTTCTAGAGACAAATACATCCCCCGAGATCTCTTCAGGAATACTCTGGGAAACTCTTAAGGCCTTCTTAAGAGGACAGATTATCTTATATCTTTTCCACAGAAATAAATCCGAAGCCAAGAAAGTGGCAGAGATAAAAAGCGAAATTACTAGAATAGATGAAGAACACGCCAGACTACCAAGCGAAACTCTACATAGAAAAAGGCAGGCTCTACATTCAGAACTAAACCTCTTGACAACTAAAGAAACTGAACAACTAATTTATAAATCCAGACATCATTACTGTGAACATGGAGAGAAAGCTAATAAGCTTTTAGCTCAACAAATTCACAAGCAAGAAGTGCGCAACGCAATCTCAGTAATCACCAACGCAAACGGAGATAAAATCGTCGACCACAAAAATATAATGCACACTTTCAGAGACTACTATAAATCCCTATATACTACTGAGTTTAAAGAAGACAATACACAATCTAATGCATTTCTGGATACATTACAGATACCACAAATAGACACTTTTAGTGCGGAGGAACTTGATAAACCTCTGGCGTTATCAGAATTACTAGATGCTATAAAGTCACTCCAAGGCAGGAAAGCAGCAGGCCCTGATGGCTACCCTGCAAAATTTTACAAGAAATTCTCCGCTCAGCTAGCTCCCCTCCTATTAGCAACATTTACAGAAGCCAGAGATAACCAATCTCTTCCTCAAACCTTCCGCCAAGCACTAATCACCGTTTTTCCAAAACAAAATAAGGACTTATTACAATGTGCATCATATAGACCAATTTCACTTCTGAATAACGACATTAACTCTCTAAAATCATAGCTAGAAGGATGGAGAAAGTGCTCCCCTCGGTAATATCACAAGACCAAACTGGATTTATTAGGGGCCGACAGTTACCTTCAAATCTTCGACGCCTGTTTAATGTAATATACTCACCAACTAAATCAAACACCCCAGAAATATTATTATCATTGGATGCAGAAAAAGCATTCAACATGATTGAATGGAAATACCTTTTTACTACATTGGAGAAGTTTGGGTTTGGCCCGAACATTTGTGCATGGATTAAATTACTGTATACTAACCCAGAGGCTTCAGTTTGCATCAACAACATTTCCTCAGACTACTTTAAACTAGAACGTGGTACTAGACAAGGATGCCCCTTGTCACCACTGCTGTTTGCAATTGCCATTGAACCACTGGCAATACATTGTCGAAATACTGATCAGATAAAGGGGATTAGCAGAGAAGGACTGGAACAGAAAATTTCATTATATGCAGATGATATGGTACTGTATATATCAGACCCAGAAAATTCTGTGCCTGCAGTATTAACAGCACTCACAGAATTTCAAAAGATCTCTGGTCCAGTGAATTCTCAAGCATATAATATTAGATTAGATATCCTACCTTTTATCATTGCAGAACAGTTTAAATACCTAGGGGTAAACATCACAAGTAAACATAAAGCTCTTTATCAACAAAATTTCACCACCTGCATGGAAACAATTAAGCAAGACTTGCATAGATGATCAACCCTTCATCTCACACTAGCTGGAAGAATTAACACTGTTAAGATGAATATTCTTCCTAAGCTCCTTTTTTATTTCAAAACATTCCAATATATATTAATAAATCATTCTTTAAGCAATTAGATTCAACAATAACCTCATTTATTTAGAATTCAAAACATCCATGCATCCAAAGAGCGACCCTACAAAGACAAAAGGCAATAGGCGGCATGGCTCTACCTAACTTCCAGTTTTATTACTGGGCAGCAAATATACAGGCAATAAGGACCTGGACACAAATAGAAGAACATACACAAGCTTGGTCCGCAATAGAAGTAAAATCCTGCAGTACTTCTTTGTATTCCTTGCTCCGTGCTCCAATAAACACACGTTATCGGCAATATACTAATTACCCAATTGTACTCCACTCACTTAGAATCTGGAACCAATGTAGAAAACATTTTAAGATGGAGAAGATTCTATCTGTGGCATCTCTGCAAGACAACCACCTCTTTCAACCTTCGCAAACATATGCAGTTTTTAATATCTGGAAAAAATTTGGAATTAGCTTGCTTAGAGATCTTTATATAGACAACGTCTTTGCATCCTATGAACAATTACATTCCAAATTTAACATTCCAGCTACACATTTCTTTCACTATCTTCAAATCAGGAACTTTGTTAAACAGAACCTTCCAGATTTTCCTCATCTTGCACCCTCATCCATGCTGGAAAAAATATTGCTCAATCTCAAGGACTTAAGACACCATCTCTACAATATATAAAATCATTTTACAATCCCTCCCTTTCAAAGTTCCAAGAGGACACTGGGAAAAAGATCTCTCAATTAATATATCAGAAAAGGAGTGGAAAGCAGCAATGCAGAGAATTCACTCGAGCTCCATATGCGCAAAGCATACAATTATACAATTCAAAATTATATATCGAGCACATCTGTCTCGACTAAAACTCTCCAAAATGTTTCCAGGGCATGATCCAACCTGCGAACGCTGCAACCTAGTCCCAGCCTCACTGCGTCACATGTTCTGGGCCTGCACCAAATTAACATTATTCTGGACAAAAATTTTTAATTACCTTTCAGGCAGCCTTGGTCTCACAATCCCTCCTAACCCATTAGCAGCTGTGTTTGGGGTTCTTCCAGAGGGATTTAAAGTGGAGAAAGACAAACAAATTGTGACTGCATTCACTATACTTTTGGCACGCAGACTTATTCTGATATATTGGAAGAACCCAAACTCTCCTCTTTTAAGTCAATGGAGAACCGATGTGTTATACTATTTGAAATTGGAAAAAATCAAATACTCAGTTAGAGGATCCGTACAGACTTTTTTCAAAACATGACAGGATCTAATCAGTAATATTTTAAAAAAAGCTCATAAAGCACAGAGAATTTATTAATTTAGGTATGTTTACAAGCCTTAAATTTCACACCGTTTGGCTTGCTCTCTTTCTCTCAGGGGTGGGGATCGATCTGTTCTTAATTTTTCTCTTTGTAAAAACTTGATTGCTTTGTATGGATTGTAATAAAATTAATAAAAAAAAAATATATATATATATATTCATTGTTATATTTTCTATTTTAGTTTCTAAAATCAAGTTAATTACTCCCCAGTAATAAATATACTATACAAATATATTTCTGGGGTGTTTGATTTAGTTGGTGAGTATATTACATTAAACAGGCGTGGAAGATTGGAAGATAAGTGCCGGCCCCTCATAAATCCAGTTTGGTCTTGTGATATTACCGAGGGGAGCACTTTCTCCATCCTTCTGGCTAAGATTTTAGAGAGTATTTTAACGTCGTTATTCAGAAGTGAAATTGGTCTGTATGATGCACATTGTAATAAGTCCTTATTTTGTTTTGGAAAGACAGTGATTAGTGCTTGGCGAAAGGCTTGTGGAAGAGATTGGTTATCTCTGGCTTCTGTAAATGTTGCTAATAAGAGGGGAGCTAGCTGAGCGGAGAATTTCTTGTAAAATTCTGCAGGGTAACCATCAGGGCCTGCTGCTTTCCCGCCTTGGAGTGATTTTATAGCATCTAGTAATTCTGATAACGTCAGAGGTTTATCAAGTTCCTCCGCACTAAAAGCGTCTATTTGTGGTATCTGTAATGTATCCAGAAATGCATTAGATTGTGTATTGTCTTCCTTAAACTCAGTAGTATATAGGGATTTATAGTAGTCTCTGAAAGTGTGCATTATATTTTGGTGTTCGACGATTTTATCTCCGTTCGTACTAGTGATTACCGAGATTGCGTTGCGCACTTCTTGCTTGTGAATTTGTTGAGCTAAAAGCTTATTAGCTTTCTCCCCATGTTCATAGTAATGATGTCTGGATTTGTAAATTAGTTGTTCAGTTTCTTTAGTTGTCAAGAGGTTTAATTCCGAATGTAGAGCCTGCCTTCTCCTATGTAGAGTCTCGCTTGGTAGTCTGGCATGTTCTTCATCTATTTTAGTAATTTCGCTTTTTATATCTGCTACTTTCTTGGCCTCGGATTTATTTCTGTGGGAAAGATATGAGATAATCTGTCCTCTTAAGAAGGCCTTAAGAGTTTCCCAGAGTATCCCTGCAGAGATCTCGGGGGATGTATTTGTCTCTAGAAAGAATTTGATTTGTTTGGATATAAATTCAGTACAATTCTCATCAGCTAATAGAAGCGGGTTGAGGCGCCATCTGCGGGGTGAGTGCATGGGGCTTAGTAATTTTAGCTCCAAGATCATAGGTGCATGGTCAGAAATAACAATAGCATCGTATTTGCAAGATTTAATCTTAGGCAAGAAGTTATTGTCTATAAAGAAGTAATCGATCCTTGAGTAACAATGATGTACTGGTGAGTAGAAAGAATATGTTCTTGAATTTGGGTTTAAAAACCTCCAGGGGTCTGATAAGTTGTGATCAGTTATAAACTTTGTAATTATTTTTGCAGTGTTAGATGCCGTTCCCCCTGTGGAGGAAGTCCTATCTAAAAGTGGATTCATAACACAATTAAAATCCCCAGCCATTATAACTTTATGAGTGTTCAGATTGGGAATGGATGCCAACAAATTTTGTATAAATTCCTTATCATCAACATTAGGTGCATAAACATTTATCAAGATCATTTTACAGTTAGATAAGTCTCCCATAACCATTACATATCTCCCTTCAGGATCCAATACTACATCTGATGCTACAAATGGAACAGTTCTATGTATGAGAATTCCCACACCTCTAGTTTTCTTCGTAAAGCTAGAATGGAACATTTGGCCAGTCCAGTCTTTTTGCAGCCGGAACTGATCCTTGCTTATTAAGTGAGATGGTTTTTTTTTAACAAATTTAAGGCTACTAGTCTATTCCACAACTTCCCTTTTATGCAGATGGGAGAATGATTTGCCTCTTGCTTTTGCCTCATGAAGTCCATGACCAGCTTGTTAGTTCTGGTATTAAAGGAGGATTATTTTCCTAACAACACTGTATTATGAAACAAATATGTTCTTTAAAAACAGTTTCATCATTGTTCATGATCAAGCCTATGATGGTGGTGTAAATGTTATGGAGTGGAAGTTGTATCTGGCCACTGAGTCACTGATGAAGAAGGAAAACTTGGAGGGGTTTGCTTGGTGCACTGTGGGGTCCCTGAGTTCAAGATCAGCATTAAGGAAGTGATGTCGCTAACATTAATATGCAGCCTACGATAATCCCCAAGTCTAGAAGCTTGAATATAAGGTTTGATGGAAGAGCTGTAATTTATAAACAACTTTTATCATTTAAACTAGGGGGCTCTGCCCCCTGCTTGCCAACCCTTGTGCCTGCACTACGCACTAGCCTCTTTGTGGTTCTGCCACTCATGTATGGGGATGCGGATGTACAATTTAAACAGATTTTTATTTTCATGGGAATTGTTACATTTGCATAATAGGACTAACTATTTTACATTACAGCGATTAATTAACCATATTAAAAAATACTAAAATATAATAATTTGAAAGTAAATTATGTTTCATGTTGCGTTAGAGTTATTTGTTGACTAATACAATTTTGTTCTGTTTGGCTTTGAAATTAACATGCAAATACTTTTTAAACTTACACTTTTACTGTAAGACTTCAGTAAAAACAATTTTTTTAATTTAATTTTCATCAATATCGCATTGAATTTTGATTCTGTGTTTAGACTTTCATTGTGACTATGCGATGTATATCTGCTTGTGATTGAGTTTCATTTCTTTCTCTCTATTACATAAAACGACTTTTTCAAATGTTTGGCTCTGAGATTTATTAATTGTCTTTGCAAAGCTATTTTAACAGGAAACTGTTAACGTTTTAATATGAATGGCATATCAAGATCTCCTTTGTTGCCTAATGTTTTCCCCTGAAGATGTACTACATTACCTTTCTTGGATATATCCCTCTTTCTACAGTAATTCATGTGGTGGAAGACAGTTGTAGATATTCTTCGGGATGTTGTAGGTTGATGTTTTCATCTTCCACATGATCACCACCGTTTCAGCATAGTCTATTAATACACATTTAACCAATTTGTCGTGTAATCGACATTTTTGCCGTTAATTCGTTTGACTTCATCGTTTCTCAGTGCTAGGATTGCCCATGTACTCATTGTTTCTGTTGATAACCCCTCGTGATGAAATTCTTCAATGAGATTTGGACATAATACATCTTCTTTAATTGGGAATTTAAAGTGAGGAAAACATTAAAATTTATAAGAGCTGAGAGAGCAGGAACTGTGTCTGACAAGAGCCCCGCCCACCAACTCTAAGACCATGGGATACGCACAACAGAGCCCCGACCGCCAACTTTAACCCTACTCCCACGTCATGGGATATGCACGACAGAGCCCCGCCCGCCAACTCTAACTCTCCTGCCGCGTCCACCCTCGCTCTTGAGGCATGTGTACTGCCTGCTCATGTGCCCGCACGGAACACCTCACCAAACATAGCCTCAGTCGCTTTCGTCTCTGCTACGGTCCATATGAACCTCAGAGCCACGTTGACTTTTCATTGTTCTTTTCGATACCGGCTGCTTTTCTATATATATAATCGACCAAGTCGCCCGACCATGGGGTACACACGACAGAGCCCCGTCCGCCCACTCTAACCCTCCTCTCGCGTCTTGGGGAACGCACGACAGAGCCCCGCCCGCCCACTCTAACCCTCCTCTCGCATCATGGGGAACGTACGACAGAGCCCCGCCCACCATCTCTAATCCTCCTTTCGTGTCCACCGTCGCTGTCGAGGCTAAAGAGAAGGCTAAATCAAACAGCAATAATTAGCAAACAAACAAAGATAACTAGCAGTAACAGTGCAAAATTCACAATTGGCATGCCAGTTTGAAAAGATAAGTTTTGAGGGTAGTTTTAAAATGTGTTACTGAATCGAGCTGATGTATATGAGAGAGAAGAGAATTCCCAAGTTGAGGAGCACTATGAGAGATGCTCGAGCTCCCATAGCACAGAGTCTGATGTGTGGTACAGAAAGTACAGCTGCAGATGAGAATCTGAGTGAGCGAGAGGAGTGTCAGTCTGTAGGAGATCAGTGAGGTTGTGGAGAGCTTTAAATGTTAAGAGCGGTATTTAGCATTGTATTCTGTAGTTAACAGGGAGCCAGTGAAGTTGAGAGAGAATAGGTGTAGTATGTTCAGTGGATTTAGAACAGCAGGTTATTATCCTGGCAGCAGAATTTTGAATAAATTGTAAGCAATGGATATGTTTTTGTGGGATGACAGATAGAATAGCATTACAGTAATCTAAACGTGAGGTGACTCGGGCATTAACCAATACTTTAGTACTGTGTTGCGTAAGAACAGGACAAAGTCTAGAAATGTTTCGGAGATGGAAGAAAGCAGTCCGAGAAATGTTACTTATACAGGAGGAATTAGTTAATAATAATAATTATTATTATTATTATTTAATAATTGTCATTATTAGTGTATAAATGGATATAAATAATTGCATGTAAACGATTCGCCAATATCTGTTGTATGTAAATGATACAGTTTAAAATGTTATTGTTTTTTCATCAGAAAACCCGGTTTCCACGTCTACCTGTATTAGTTTAAATGGCACTTTTACCACTCGCAATAGTGCGGATGCGCTGACTTATCGTGTGGACTGGGCAACACAGTGAATGTGGCGTCTATCTATATATGTCTATGTTTTCCGTAGCCTGCTACAGGAAGGTACTCTCTCGACCATTGGCATTGGTTTCACTCCTTGCTATTTTCATTATACTGTGACGGTTGTTTCCTAAGCCTTTGTTATACTGAATTCCTTTCTCACCGTTTTCCGTTCCTATTCTTACACCGCCGTATGCTACGGCGGGCTTCGGCTAGTTCTTAATAAATGTATGTACATATATCATTGTATATATGATACTGAGGAGATACAGTGTTACTTAGAGATTTAGTTTACACTGCAAGATCATTTTGGTAATAACTGTTGGTTGTAACACTCTTTCTTCTGTTTTGAAATGGAATATTTATCACAAAAAATGTAATATCCTCCTTATGTCATTATGTCAGAGAAAGATGATTGAGTCATTTAGTACTGTGGGAGGAATTTTCTTTTCACAGATTTACTTTTACTTTTGAAAAACCTGTAATGGTATTGTATAAACTACTGAACAGCCATACTTTAGTACCGTAGATCCCGGAATATAAGCCGAGAATTTCGTCCTAGATTTTTGGCTTGGAGTTTGGGGTTCGGTTTATACAACGAGTATCATTTCAGATTCAAGATTTCCAGCGCAATGCCGGTTTTGCCGATCAATACGGAAGTAAATAATGACGAAACCACAGAGCCATCTTTCAGATGAAGAAGTAACTTTTCATGCCGGTACTTTAAATTAAATAAAGAATTTATTCAAAAAAGTGTTTTAGTTGTTGATTTTATTAATAAAATTTATAATAAATTATCAGGAAGTTTAAAATAAAAATTTTTATTTTGATTTACAATCCACATCTTGCGTTACGAAACGGATGCGGTCACGTGTATCCGCTTGCGCGATTGTAAACAAACAACCGAGAGCGTTAGTAAGCGTAAGTCGGAGCCCAGATACATGTGTTTGTGGATGTAATTTCGAAACGAAGATGGACATTGTGTGGAAATATCTCCTCCTCCTCCCTTCTTGCAGCCCAAAGATGTCAAATTAAATGGTGAGTACAGTATGAAATTGTTTCTAGAATAGAATGCCTTTTACTGTCACTATACACATCTACAATGAGATTAAAAGCAGCTCCTTCAGTGCAGAAAAAAGTTCTGTATAGGGCTTGTATGGTTGTTTTTTAGCCTTAGTATAACGCCGTATCTGCGGCCCCGCTTCTGCTTTCTTTCCCTCCTCCGTCTGTGTCGTCTCCTAGACCCGACAACAAACCACGGAGAGCCCGCTGGTCTCGCTATGTTGTCTGGGATGTTGTGCGTGTGATGAAAAACACTCAAAACAGATGTCTGGCTCTGGACACCGATGTCTATAAGGTTCTGAATGGTGTAGCGGATGTTCGCCGAACCGATCGTGCACAAACAAGGACAAAAAAAAAGTACAAAAACAACAAAAAAGTGCACTGAAAAGGAGAGCCCTGAGCCGCTGCGCGCCGCCATGCTCCTAGCCTAATCGAAGTAGGTTAGGCACTTTTTATAACTTTTTGGTTAGTACATTAGAAAAAATATTGGTGTTTTTTATTATGAAAAGGTTAAGTAAGTGTTGTAGTGGGAGGTTTGGAAAGCATTATGGGTTAGCCTTTGCGAACGAATTAAGTTCGTAAGTCAAGGGTCCACTGTATTGCGTATTTAAGTTAATCAAATTTATAACAAGTCTCCGGAAATCCACCCGCCGATGTACCGTATTTGCTTATATAGTTTCAACACAAAGGTTCCAATTTACCAAACTTCTCCGCAATCACTTCCTAGTTTCCATCAAAAATGCCGGCAGTCTCAAATTCTCGCCGATAAACATTATAAATATACCCGAAGAGACACTTTTAAGGAAATTTAGAAAATTTTGCTTGGAGAAGGGGGTCGGCTTAAATACCGGTCATCGGCAAATACATGTAATTTAGTCGGTAGAGAAGGGGATCAGCTAATATACCGGGTCGGCTTGTATTCCGGGATCTACGGTAGATGTAAAGTAACATTTGTAAAAACTAAGATGTGCCCCTTACTCATCCAGAAGTTTTAAAGTATCTGATATTAAATGTATTTAAATAGAAGTAAATATAGGATTTCTTTGCATTCTACTATTGTATTGTAGTCAGCAACTATATTTAATTAAATGAAAAACGTATTTAAGCATTCCCTGGCTTCAAAAATGATGCTTGTTTTTGTTCAAATAACACCAAACTAGATAAAAACTGCCAGAATTGGTTTAATAAAAGCATTAATCATTTAAACAAATAATGTTTAATAAAGAGTTTCAGCTAGTTTTACATTCAAAAGAATTGCCTCTCAGTTTTTCCTCAGGGTTTTCCAGCTAATTCATGATCTGTTTTGGAGAAGTGATGCCAAGAATAATTTGAGAAGACATGCAAGCAACACACATGAAAAGCTGAGGGAACCATAGCATGTGAACGCACAAGTACACCGCACTGCAGCCAGTGGATCAGCTCCACCCCAACTGACATACTGTAGTGAGGATAACGTCCGAACACAGCAGCATAAGCTGTGGAAATAACTGAGAATGGGACCGAGTGTGATCAATGTTCAGCCCTGACCCAAACACCCAGCCCTGACTTGTTCTGCGGGCTGTAGTGAGGTCAACTTGGAATAACTGTGTAGATGATCAGGTGTTGGCATCACATTTGAAAATCGTCCCAGATTCTTCATATATGCAAAGTGGGGGACATCCATGTTTTAAATAATTGACTGAGTTAAACATTGTGTGTATTTACATAGACCTTTTGTTTTCTAATTTAATACTGCAGCAACAAACTGTCCAGCAAAATATACTGCTCAAAAAATTAAAGGAACACTTTTTAAATAGAGTATAGCATCAAGTCCATGAAACTTCTGGGCTATTGAACTAGTCAGTTAAGTAGTCAGTTTCAGCTGCTTTGGTGTTAATGAAATTAACAACAGGTGCACTAGAGGGGCAATAATGAGATGACCCCCAAAACAGGAATGGTTTAACAGGAGGAGGCCACTGACATTTTTCCCTCCTCATCTGTTTTTTCACTAGTTTTGCATTTGACTACGGTTAGTGTCACTTCTGGTAGCATGAGGCGATACCTGGACCCTACAGAGGATGCACAGGTAGTCCAGCTTCTCCAGGACAGCACATCAATACATACCATTGCCAGAAGGTTTGCTGTGTCTCCCAGCACAGTCTCAAGGGCATAGAGGAGATTCCAGGAGACAGGCAGTTCCTCTAGGAGAGCTGGACAGGGCCGTAGAAGGTCCTTAACCCATCAGCAGGACTGGTATTTGCTCCATTGGCCAAGGAGAAACAGGATGAGTACTGCCAGAGCCCTACAAAATGACCTCCAGCTGGCCACTAGTGTGAATATCTCTGACCAAACATTCAGAAACAGACTTCATGAGGGTGGCGTGAGGGCCTGACGTCCTCTAGTGCCTCTGTGCTCACTGCCCAGCACCATGGAGATCGATTAGTATTTACCACAGAATACCAGAATTGACAGGCCCACCACTGGTGCCCTGTGCTTTTCACAGATGTGAGCAGGTTCACCCTGAGCACATGTGACAGACGTGAAAGGGTGAAGCCGTGGAGAACATTATGCTGCCTGTAACATCATTAAGCATGACTGGTTTGGTGGTGGGTCAGTGATGGTCTTGGGAAGGCATATTAAGGAGGGACGCACAGACCTCTACAGGCTACACAACGGCACCTTGACTGCCAATAGGTATCGGGATGAAATTCTTGGACCCATTGTCAGACCCTATGCTGGTGGAGTGGGTCCTTGGTTCCTCCTGGTGTATGACATTGCCTGGCCTCATGTGGCGAGAGTATGCAGGCAGTTCCTGCAGGACAAATTAATTGATACCATTGACTGGCCCCCATGCTCACCTGACCTAAATCTAATAGAACACCTCTGGGACATTATGTTTCGGTTCATCTGACGCCACCAGGTTGCTCCTCAGACTATCCAGGAGCTCAGTGATGTCCTGGTCCAGATTTGAGAAGATATCCCCCATGACACCAACCGTCATCTCATTAGGAGCGTGCCCTGGCATTGTCAGGCATGCATACAAGCACGTGGGGGCCATACAAACTACTGAGTACGATTTGGAGTTGCTGCAATGAAATTTCGGCAAAATGAACTAGTTTGCCGCATCATTTTTTCACTTTGATTTTTGGGGTATCTTTGAATTCAGCCCTCTGTAGGTTGATAATTTTCATTTCCATCAAACGATGTGGCATCCTTTAATTCCTAACACATTACCCAGTCCATTAAATTGTTCCTTTAATTTTTTTGAGCAGTTTATATTAGAGTAAAATTAGACATTTGTGTTAGAATATGTAGTGAAGTGAAAGTAAAACTAGACAGAAAGTTTTATGTTCAAATAAAGTAGAAATATACTCAAAATATATTCAAGTAGAGTAACAAATTATTTCTACGTCATTATTATACAACACTGGTTAATGATGATACAGCTTTGATTTATAGAACACCTTCACCATGCTCAATTCACTTAACACTAATAGCCAGACAGGACTGTAAAGGCTGATAATGAATAATAATTTTCACTTGACAGCAGCAGACAGTTAATTGCATGTTTAAGAATTAGCCGGACAAAAAGCTAAGATGGAAAGTAGTAATCATGGTTCTGGGGCTTCACTTTAAAGGTAAGTTGGTATATTACATTGCACTGCTTATTTTCCAAAATTATATAATATGCTATTTTATAATGTATCACCATTCCATACGATAAAAAGGGACTGATGGAAAGGTTGCAAGTGAATAACGTAAACTGAGGGAAATCAAGAATGCATTGTGGAAGGTGCCAAAGCAAACATTCAAAAATAAAAGTTGACCACACCACACATCACCCATCAAATCATCACAATTCAGAACATCATTTTTTAATAAGTCACAGAAACGTATTGAAAAATGGAGGCCTACTATAGTTAGTGTAAGAAATTAAATTGCATACATTTCAAAATTTCAATAATTTTAGAGGGCAGAACAAGTTGAACCTATTTGTAGTAAATTACTAAACAGTGAGGAATTAATGTATAGCTTGCCCACAAAAGCAATTGTCATCATACCATTGTAACCAGCATGTATACTTTCTGTGGAGGGTGAGAAAACTCCTTCGTCAGATTTGAGTGAACTTCTACCACTGCATCATCAAGAGCATTTTCACCAATTGTATGGTTGGTTAACTACACACTATCAGACCAGAAGTCTCTGCAGTGGGTGGTGAAAACTGTTAAGGGCATCACTGGAGCCTCGTCACCTACCATTGAGAACCTTACGTGCAAACAATGCCTTGTGGAGGGCGTGTACCATCATCGGGGACCCCTCTCACTCCAGCCATGGTCTGTGTACACTTTTACCTTCTTGGAGGCAGCAGTACAGGTGCCTACATGCCTACAGCAGGCTCAATAACAGCTTCTAACCTCTTAACGTCACCTTGCTGAACTCAAAACTCCAAGCGCTAGGCCACTTCTACCCTTCCCATGTCACCTTAAAACCCTAGCACTCTATACTGACCACAGGTCTAACATTTTTGCACTATAGGCTTGGACTACTACTATCTCAGCATTATCAGGGCTCTGCTGTACTTGTACAAGCACATTTCTGTTTCTTTTATTTAAACTGTTGTTATACTTCACTGTACTTAATCTATTCTATTCATACTGTACTTGCTTTATGCACTGTTCATATTGTATTTTAACCCTCACTAAAAATGATTCTGTATATACTCTTGATTCATTTTGTCTGTAGAATCCTTCACTGCTATACATATTTATATGTATCTAATTAATTGTAATTAATTTCTATTTGCACTTCTGATTAAATGCAAAACTGTATTTAGTTGCCATGGTGCTTGCAGTGTGTTCAATGACATTAAAGTTAATCTAATCTAATTTAACCCAGCAGGTTTACAGGAGGTTTAACTGAATTCTTATTTGCTAAATAAAAAAGAGACCCCAAAAGGTCCACATTGCTCTTTAAAAAGACATTATTTCTGTAACAATCAAAAATGAGGACTGAATTCTTAGTGTAAGTGTTATGGCTGAGTTCATCTTTAAAGCAGGAGCTATGGATACACACAACCTAATCTATTGTAGCAATTTTTATTGTTCTCAAAAGTGTGCAATAGAAATGTTTTCACAAGCAGCCCTTATTCTGTGGAGACATTTGAAGTGATTTATTTGTGGAGGAAAGATTAATCAAATACATTGCATAGATATCATGGAGAGACACTCGTTATAAATAGCACAAACGTAAAATGTAATATGTCTTCAAAGCCAGTTAAATGTTTTAGATGGATTATGGTGCTGTTTTTGTTGACAAGGTTTGGAAAGCCACTGTTCTTTGGCAAAATTCTTTAGTAGATGTCATGGCAAGTTCCCAGTTTTATTAAATTGCCTTTAGTGACAGATATCATCATTCCCACCATTGCCGATGCATAAGGTTTCTTTTGCTGCTTGTTGCTTACTGAAATAAATCCTTGTTTAGATGTTGTCATGACCTCCAGCTATATTAGGTTATTTTGGATTTTTGAAATTCAGTTTTATTTGTCTTATTATCTTTCACATCATGTTCGATCATCTTAGATTGAGTCAATTTAATTTTGGGACTCTTTAGACTTGATGTTTTCCACCTTGTCTTCTTATATAATACGCTACCATGGCTGTTCACTTGTTTTTCTGGGATTTTAAATCGCCTGTAGCTCACAAACCGTTTGACCAATTGACCTGAAATTTAGTACACATATACTACGTGACGTCTACTGTCTACTTTCGGGGTTATGATTTTTATTACACATTTTATTTTTATTTTTATTTATTGTAGAATCATCTTTCGGCAGCGGCCAGCAGGGCAGTTGTCTGGCACATGTGTACGGGAGCCATTCTCATCCCTACCAACTTTGCCGTCACTTCTCCTACCTATTCATATCTTAAATAATTGAAGACTTAAGTGCCAACTTAAGTGAAAAGTTAAGGAAAACTTACTAAGAAATTGCAACACAAACACTGACGTGTCAGTTTTAACGCGAAAAGATGCCAACAGAAGAAGAGAAGATCGGGCCGCTAGGGTGGAGACAATAAGTCATCAACCTCTGATCAAATGAATGATAAACGTACAGAAAAAGAGGATGAAAACTATAAATGCAGTGCACTGTTACAGGTTCATAATCTCTATATATAATCTTCATTTGGATCTTGATCTTTGTTTGTCTGCGGATGAATTACAAGAAGAAGCACTAGATGGCAGTAGAGAGACAGCTAAAACATAGGCATTGCATTAAGAATGTCCTCCAGGCTTATACTACTGAAGACTGTAGTACACCAGTCACACCTTAAAACACAGACATTCAAACTAAACAAATTGTTGTGCTTTAAATTAACTAAAGAGATCTTCATTTAGATCTTGATCTTTGCTTGTCCGCGAATTCCACGCATGCGTCGACCACCTTCCAGTTTAGTAGTTGTTGTTACTCACGGATGCCAACAATGTGCCGGAATAACAAAAGGGGTGGTGGACAGTGTTACGCTGGTTAGCTCCTGAGGCCTGATTAGAGAATGAGATTGCCGAAGATAAAAGGTAGTGCTTACGTAAGATATGAATGAAAGAAAGACAGTGGGTAAAATGAATGACAACGTAACAGCACGTTCCAGAAATTATTATTGTTACGTTGTAGCCGGCAAGTGCTGCGTGTCTCACAGTTGTACTGTGGCTTGCTCACATGTCAGTGAAGTGATCCCTATTTATGCTTTAAAGAGCCTGGATACCTATGTGTCCCCCTTTTATAACCATTGCTCCATGTATATTGCCTTACTCTTTGGATTGCCACAAAGCAACCTGCGAGATTGGAGAAAGGTTGAGAAGACATCATTGAGAGGAAACGATAGCGTCGTGAAAACGAGACAGAATGGACAGAAGCAGAAATGCTCCTACACTACCACATAATTACTATTCGGACAGTGATTCCGAGTAGGCCGTTCCTATCGAATCAATATCCAAGGGTTTTCTTTTGTAATTTTGTTTCCCTTATAAAAAATCATAATGCTGTGCAACGAAGGGCCCAGTTCACGACTGGCAGCCGCGTTTAAACAGGGAGCCCTTCACAGACAACTTTAACACGTGCAACGTAGTTGGGCGCACATGGCTAGTATTTAATATTGTGACAGTGATGTCACAGGAATGCCGTTTTGGAAGGATTTCTGCTGATAGACCTGAACATCCTCTTTTAGTCTCTGATGTCTGCAGCCATATTGTTTATGTACATAATGCCCTTTGTCTGTTAGTGATGTGATGTGATAGGGCAGCATTGTGACATGTGACATCATTACAAGACTGCAGCCAGTCATCCCAGACATGCAGGCTTTCAGATTCCTTTATTTATTACTTCAGGTTCCTTTAATGCAGAGAAAGCTGAAAGGTGATTCCAAGAAAACTCTTTTTTTAAGATCTTTTCCTCATTTTCCTAGACTTTTGGACTTTTTTTTTCTCTCTGATGTTTGATTACTTCTTTTGATTTCCTAAATCGTGCCTATGAATTGATTGTGATTCTGCCAGTTACAAAACCCTTGCTGCTTCAAAGTGGACAAATTGGGAAGATTAAAGTTTTTTCCTTCAGAATGGGAACCCAGTACGCATTAGGTCCATTATAAAATGTAAAAGGAGGCTGATTATTTTTGTAAAACATGCCTTTAATTTAAAGAAATAACTTAGGCATGAACAATGGCACACTTATCCTTTAAGACATTCTTGCAAATACTATTTGTATTTTCCCCATTACTAAAGTTCACTCCATTGATCAACCTTTGCTTTTCCTTAGGTTTTGATTTTTGTTTCAGTGGGCATTAGTGTTGAATCATAAACCCCACATCATGAGTTTCACTCCCACTTTGACTGTGTTGTATGAGGATGTACTCCTGTTGCCTGTGTGGGAGTAACCTGTTAGTCGAACTGGCAATTCTAGCCTGGCCCAGGGCAAGTCTGAATGTGTGTGTGTGTGTGTGTGTGTGTGTGTGTGTGGGCTCTGTAATTGAATGCCAACCTGTGAATGGCAGTTTAATACCTTGTGCCCAATGCTTCTAGGACTGGTTCCATCCTCCAATATGCCTGACAAAGGTGGGTTTGAGAATGTTACATTATGTTATGTGTCCTAACCTCTGTCAGTATGTTAAAAAGACTTTACAAAGATTTGTTGTCTTGACCAAAATGTATAAAATATTTTTTTATCAAACTCCGAAATACTCTTGTTGAACACAATGATCTAATATTCACTGTCTTTTCTAACAACTATGTGAATCTCTGGGATAGTCAGTTTTATGAAAGAGTAATTTGAGTACAATCAAATAAATGACATCAGCTGGGAGTTTGAGGAAACATTCCTTGTATTAAGATAAAAAACACTAGCAAAGGCAAAGTTTTTCTGACCCCATTAAAGCGTTTTTTCATAATGCTGACATGTGGAAGTGAATCAACCACTGCTAAAAAAGATTTCCAACAACTTTTGAAAAAGACTTTACACAACAGTGTTGTTGACTGGTGGTTATTTTTAAGGAGATTACATTTAAATCCCCTTTTCTGTTATATAAAGTTCTGTAATCATACAACGGACCTCTGCTGAACAAAAAACTAACAGAACAATTTTAGTCAGATGTTCAAAACAAGGTTACATATTATTAGAGCAGTGATCTGTAGCCAAAAGTATGCAATGTCTGTGAAGGGATGAAACTACTTACTGATTTTATTAAACAGATCGTAAGTAAAAATAATATCACTGATGTAACACTGACCCCAGCCCATTGGAATGCAAGCTGTAATCAATAAATACAGAGATGGAGTCAATTGTATTATCCACCTGGGGAGACATTTTACTGCTCAATTAAATTAAAAGAAATCTCAATCTTTCTAACTTTATTTTTAAAACATTTGAAAGTTGAATTGTAGATAAGTTCATTCTTTGTGACATCGCCATAATGCTCAAGCACTTCTGGAGGAATTCTAAGTTATAAGGACTAAATACATAAAATGTAGAAAAAAGGCCAGATTCTCCCACCTTTTCTGTTATATCTGGACTAAGGTATTGTAGGTATTTGGTTTTCTGATAAAAATAAAATACAGATGGAATGTTTTTCCCATATTTCTTAAAAAAGCAGAAACATATTTTAGTTGAGTCATACAGTATATTCCCCTTCTTGACCACCATTTACCTCAGTTATTTTTATTTTTTGCTATAATGAGAATTAAATATTTTATTTTTGTTTATGTTGTGCATTTGGGAGCCATTACTGCCTTTAGAAGAGTACAACTACCCATTATTGTTACAGTGTGTGAGGACACATACATTGGCACATGACATTACAGCAGCCATATATATAACTTTTGCAAGTTCTTGTTTTAAGGAAAAGTCTAAATCACTGCAAAGAGAATATAAAGTTCTCAGATGATTAATTCAGAATTTACATATTTGTGTAATAAAAAGTAGAGTAACTCTGACATTTCAGGGTTTATTTCCTGTTTGCCAGGTGTGTCAGTGTGCTTACAGATTATAATTGTGGATGTTTTATTATGTTATCAAAATTCCTATGACATGCACCTAACATGAAAGGTACCAACTAACTTCGTAGGTTCTTTCCTTAATGGGAGATGAGAAAAAATGTCTAAACCACTGTGGCGGGTGGCCGGATCCCATGCCCGGTCGGGACGCCCCTTCTACTTATGTTCCAGGGGAGCAGCCAGGGGCTCCTCAGTACCTCCCCCGAGACGCTTGGTGGCCTCAGTTTCCTGCAGGGTTTCATGGGAGTTGGAGTGCTCCCCAACCCTGTGGGGATCAGGGGGGGCTGCAGGGACTTGGACACCTCTACAGCCCTGCCCGGAGGTGCAATTAGCACCAGCTGATTCAGCACCTGGAGCACTTCCAGGAGGACTTTAAAAAGGGCCTGCCTACCTTCAAGAGCGGCCAGAATCGGGAGGAAGAGGACGAGGTTGCCTGGGAGGAGTGGTGGTGTAAGGTGGAGACTTGTTGGTGTGGAGTTAAGTGCTTTTAGGACTGTGTATTGCCTGTGGGGTTCATGGGGAAGATGTGCCCCACAGGTGAAGAAAAATAAAGTCTTTGTGTGTTGACACGTGTCTCTGGGTCAGTCTGTGCTGGGTGCAATAAAGCCCAATTATCACACCACCTATATAACTGTTATCTGTAACCTCTCACCTGTATCACTGTCCTTACTTTACCCTTCATAATCACCCATCGGGATCTCCAATGTCTTTTATCTTTAATCCTTTACTTCAGTCCAGTTTATCACCAATAGAGGGCTTCTCAACCGCATCTCCTTGAGATCTTAAGGGACCACAGCTAGACAAAAAATGAATAATCTTAAATTCTTGACTTGCTGGTAGGGAACAGAGACATATAAGCTTTTACTTAAAAATTATATTCATTCACATCAAAAACAATAGCAGGAAATACAATCAATACAAAAAATTACAATATCTGGGTTAGGTCTGCTGTGTATAAAAGAGAAGAACACAGAAAAAGGTTTGGGGTAGCCACCCAGTATACTTGAAGATTTAGCCAGAAAAAGAGAGCAAACAGATCATCACTCAGTCTTTACAGACACAGTACAGATTCATGGCTAACCAAATGCCATTTTTAAAGTCAGGTGGACAAAGCGAGGTCATCTGGAAGTGACATCTTTGGGCCCAGAACCAGAAGTGTTGTCGATAGGCCCAGGATGAATTTCCTTTTGGGTGGTCTGCAGAGAAAGAGAGAAAGGGTTAGTGCACACTGCCACCCCTAGGTCCCTTGTGGATTAGCATTATTTGAGCCGTTTAGCTGCCTTCCACGCACAAAATGTGTGACACTCCATATCAGCAAGATGTTCCAGGTGGTCCAGTTCCTTAGATACAATTTATATATCCTTAATCAAAAAAATCAAATGAAAGATTTCTTGCCAGACAGAGAAAGAGAGCTCTTTCCCAAGTGCCCCAAGTGAAACAGCTCCATGAAAATGTCCATTATTTTTTCCATCAAATGAGCTCTTTACAAAACTGGCAGAAAAGTAGTAACTGAAACCAAAGCTCCATTTTTGCAGCCACTGAACTGAGAGAGAACTTTTTTTGAAAAAAGTCTCATAAGAGTTGCTTTCCTCCCTTCCAAAATGAGAGCCTCACTTACTTGTTTTCATCTTGTTAACAGACCTTACAGTTTCTCAGAATGACAGAATATTTTTGAATCATTATCATGAGTGTATCAAAAGCTGCATTTTCTAACTAGGTAAAATATTTTTGCCATTCAGCTTTCCCAGAATACACTGCACTCTTGTTCAGCTGGATAAAACTTTAAGGCTTAGGCCTGTTACCTGAAATCAATTAGTTGAAAAGCTTAAAGTATCACTATTATGGTGATGTTTGCAATATGGATGATTTATTTATTTATTTTTTTGTTTTAACCTTTATGTTTCTATTATTTGCTGATCTTTCATTGTTCCAAGGTTCCAAGATGTTTGTATCATATCTCGGGTGTGGCCACATGTTTTGCTGTCAAGTAGTCATCTGAACATTGACTAGTCACTGAAAAGACTTCGTTAGAGACGGGAGCTCAAACAGCAACTGAAAACAAACATTTTAGAGGATGAAAAACTATTTTTGTCTTCTGTTTAGTGTTATGATTTGATACTAGTTCAGTCCTAACAACATAAAGAAGAATGTATGGCAAATTTCATTTACCAACTTCCAAACAAAAGATCTTTAAAACAAAATATATGCATTTCCAGGGATGTCCAGCCTCTTCAACAGGATTAATAAAGTTTTTATCTATCTGTCTTTCTCGCATACCTTGAAAGTCATCATGTAGGCACGTCCATTATAAAAAGCAGACCTGCAGAATGGTAAGAATGACAGCTCTTCCAAACACTTGGAAAAACCAGATTTTGTCATTTTGACATTTTTGTGTCTTTGTAGCTTTAGTTAGTTTCCCTGAACTTTTACATATAAGGAGCTACGTTTTTTTCTTTTTGCCATTCTTTCATTCTTTTGTTTTCAGAACTCTAGTGCTTGTCCCTATTACAAACCAGTTAAAGCTGCCAGATGCCTACAATAACTGCACAGAAAACAACATATTATGACTGCATTCCATTTTAAGGAAAGTCTAAGTTTTCCCAAACAGTCCTATGACAGTCAGCAAACTGTTTCCACTGAGAGCAACAAAACAAAATGAATGAGCACAACAGTAAATGAGTGAATTCCACCTTCACAAGAAATTTCTAACACAGGAAGATGTCAAAACAATAGATTCTTGTGACAAATTTTCTAGCCTTGAACTATTACAACATGTCTAAGGCAGGCAATGTAATTTTTCATTAAAGAGTAAAACAGATGAAATCGCTGGTGCATTCCAAATTTGTCAGATTTTTCTTACTAAATTTTCATTTTAATATGTTGTTTTTGTTTTGAGCCATCCTCATGGTGATTTTAAATGAAACCTTTGTGTATGTAAGTGTGTGCATGTTTGGACACCATAATAACCTCATACCCTTTCTAGGACTTTGCCCACCGCTCCCTTGAGTTGGATTAATCAAATTTCAATGATGTTATGATTTCTTTTATATATTGTGAAGTTAACCCAGGTAGTGGCACCCTTATTGACCTGCCATCACAGAAGGAGGTCATTCAAGACTCCATAGGTCATAAAATAAATCTTAATACAAGATTTCAGGATCTCCAGATGATGTGTAATGCCCTCACAGACATACCGGGGAGAATAGCCAATCTGGCCCTCCTCAAGACACTTCTGGAGTGAGGCTGGTGTGCAAGAATCTCTGGTGCAGCTAGGTGGAGGTCTACCCATATGAGACAAGAGAGTAATGGGGTCAGCCAGCATCAAGGAAGTTCTTATGGTAGGGTACTCGGGAGGCTGTTGGGGCACACTATGAAGGGACCTTGCTTCCTTTGCTTAGAAAGGTTAGAGTTTGGAGGCTGTGGACAAGAAGAGCTCAGCGGGCCAGAGGGAGGAAGCAGAACCAAACTAGTGGAATGTAAACAGGGGAAACAGGTAATAGAGTAGCTGTTGATACTAGTACCTGGGGACAGAAGTGTTTATTATTTTCTGTCTTTTGTTGTACTTTGCTGTTGACCTGTAGTATTTATTTAGGTTTTGTTATTAAATCCTTTTTAAATTTTTTGTAATTCCATTGATCATGTTTGTAAGATACCCCCTACAGGCCACAAAATATGTACTCAGCTCCAAAGATGGTGATCGTGAAGATTAAGTACATTATAGGACTGACACGTAATTCGCTAAAGATAGGGGCAGAAAAGAAGATGATAGCAAACATTGTGGTTATCATGAAAAATGCTGCCCACTGTCTGCATGACATATTGACCTGGAGCAACTTTAGCCATTGCTTCAGTTCACCAACTGTGCTTTTTCTTGTGTACAGCCATCCAACTATATACTGCCTGTATTCTTCCTTGCCAGTTATAACTGACACATTGGCTTAGGATCTGTATTTCTTTCAGGACACTACACATCATATATACATGAGATATGGTGTAGGTACACATCAAATGTGAAGTTTTCATGTTGATTTACACATGCAAGCAAAAATTTAACTGTACTCTGTAAACATGACAAAATGACCTTATAAACCTAAGAATGCAGTGGCATGGAATCTAACTTCTCAGTGACACATGTCCATCACTATATTACATATTGTTATTGCATATGAGTAAAACTTGGAAGCAGAAGTAATTAGTAAAGAGTAAAAGTGCTATACTGAGTGTGAAAGAGTTCAGAAGCAGCATAAAAAAGTCAGCTCAGGTCAGGTTGGGGAGCATACACTGGTACAGTGCATTGCCACACCCACCACACAACAAAACACCTTGTGATCCCATTTGACAACCCCCAAGGCAGACATGAAATGATCGCAGAAATAACCATCTATCTGCCACAGGCAGGTGTTATGTGGGCATACCTTTGGCCTCGTCCAGCCACTCAGTTTCTCAATAATAAGGACCCTGCGAGCCGGATCACCCTCAGGGAATCGTAGTGGCCATAGTGCTGTAACTTACGCTCCCTCACAATGCGGGTAATGTGTCTCATTTGGGACTCTATGAGCAACCTCTTGTTCGAAACAAAGATAAACCAGTCGTACTGAAGGATTCTCCGAAGAGACACAGTACCAAAGGAGTCCAGTCTTCATCTCAGGTCACTGAATAGCATCCGTGTCTTGCAGCCATATAGGAAAACAGGAAGCACCAGGAGTCTAAAGACTTGGACCTTTGTCCTTTTGCAAAGACATGGGGAACACCACACACCCCTTTCCAGTGACCTCATGACCCCCCGCCCCATGCTCTCCCAATCTGTCTACTGACTTCATAGGAAAAGTCACCAGTGACAGGAATGTTACTGCCGAGGTAAGTAAACCTCACAATGAGGTCAACACTTTCTCTGCAGGCAGACATACTGCTGATGGTAGTGCCCAAAGGGTCATTAAAGGTCTGGATCTTGTTTTTTAACCAGGACACTTGCAAGCCCAGACACTCGTACTCTTGTGAGCCTGTGATCAGAGCCTCCATTGACTCCACAAAGATCACAGCATCATTGGCCAAGTCAAGATCAGTGAATCTTTCTTCACCAACAGATGTCCCACAGCCACTGAACCCCATGACCCTGCCCAACACCCAGTCCATGCAAGCATTGATGAGAGTAGGAGTAAGAACACACCCCTGATGAACCCCAGAATCAACTGGGAAAAACATAGAGGTCCTGCCTCCACTCTGCACAGCACTCACAGTACCAGTGGTTGCAGCCATAATATCCAGCAACCTTGAGGTGATCCCACAAAGTCTCAGGATGTCCCACAGGGCAGCTCAATCAACTGAGTCAAACACTTTATAAAAATCACCAAAGACTGCAAAGAAACTCTGCCGATATTCATGTTTGTGCTCGATAAGAACCCTCAGTGCTAGGATGCGGTCAATGGTAGACTTCTTAAGCGTACAACCAGACTGCTCCGGTCATTGGTAGGTGAGCAAGTGATCACGGATCCTATTTAGGATGACCCTAGCAAGGACCTTACCTGGCATCAAGAGCAGAGTTATCCCCCTGTAGTTGCAGCAATGCAGGTGATCACCCTTCCCTTTCCAGATAGAGACAAGAAGTCCCATTTTCCAGTCATTTGAGATGATGCCCATCTCCCAAAAGGAAGCAAAGATTGCTTGCAATGCCAGGAAGATAGCCTTTCCACCAGCTTGGAGAAGCTCACCCTGGAATACCACAGATCCCTGCAGCCTTCCCTACCCTCAGCTGGTTCACCACCTGTGCAATCTCATTGAGACTGGGTGGTTGACTGCTAATTGGAGGATCAGCCTCAAGAACCATGGACCCAGAGATGTCCAGCATCCTAGCAGGAGGATCAACTTTAAACAGTGGGTCATAACTGCTGCATCATCTGTAACGACCGTTCCATCACCTGGCCTAGCTGCAAATCTCCAACAATCAGATTCAGATGTGCGTAATGCTTCAATTCCCTTGTAAGTAGGATGTGGATCACTAGACCATAAATGGTGTGTAACTTCCCGACAGATTCCTCTAAAAAAACTCCTCCTTATCTGCCCTCAGAGCTCTCCCAGCCATCCTTCTCAGTTTCCAGTACAGAGCGGAGTTGCCATCCTTCTTAGTTCCCAGTACAGAACGGAGTTGCCATCAAGTCGTATGCTGTGACTCCTCTTAATGATATCCAGGATGCCCTGGGAGGTGAAGAACCTCCTTCTGGGAACACCCGCAACACCAACACAACCTTTACCAACCTTCAGGGTTTGGTCACAGAAGGTCTCCTACATCAAATCAGCATTCACACCCAAGTCGGCAAGCTCCTCATACAAACTACATGTAAGTTCATTAGAAACAGCCTGATCCTGGAGTCTGGCCAGGTCCAGCCTCATTCTTCTAGTAGGGGGTAGCCTACTGGACCTAAGCTGGATCTTCAGAGTAGCAACAACAAATCTGTAATTAGAATTCATGAACTGGGCACTTCTGTAGACCCTGCAGTTCTGTAGGAGCCTCCAGCTTCTGCCCACGAGAATGTAACCAATCTCCTTCAACACACCACCATTATTGCTGTATCAAGTCCAATGATGTGGCTCAGGTTACTGGAACCAGGTTCCAGCACTCCACAGCCCTTGACCTTTTACAAAATCAAGGAACGTGGAACCACTTTCACCAGACCCATGGAGACCGATGCAATCCTCATAGCCAGCCTTGTCAATGCTAGTGGTCGCATTGAAGTGACCCATGACGAGTGGTGTGTCACCTCGCAGGCACCCATCAACCACCAACTGAAGTTGTGAATAGAGTGTCTCCTTCACCGAGACTTCAGTCACTGCGGTTGGAGCATACACTGAGACAACAGACAAGGTACCCACAACGTGCCTTAATCTAAGTCTAAAAAGGGAAAACAAATATGTAAGTACCATTTTAATGGTTAACATAAGAGGATGCAATGGACTTTTAAGACGTTAATGGACAAAATTAATAATGAAACCAAAACAATCTCAAAAGCAACTGATTGATTGATTGATTGATTAATTGATTTTATTGTTTTTTGAAGTGGAATTTTAATAATTGGAGAAAAACAAAATAAATCTAGCAAATCCTTCAGGAAAACAAGCCAACATACTTTAGCCTGTAGGTTTTATTTGGCAAAAGGAGAAAGAGACAACATTATGGCAAATGAAAGAGCATCTCTTGAGGACAGAGCTCTGGAGCCGAAGTGTAAAAAAAGGAGAAAAATGCATCATTAACATGATGTAGCATGCCAGAAAAAATATTACACAATGGAACAGTGAAGACCCATGTTTGAATTGAACCAAACCCCCAGATTTATAGCATCCAGTGTATAATTTATCTTTTCATGCTGCATGCTGAGCACCGAAGAGCTGAAGCGTGCAGAACATTGAAATATTTTTAAAGTTTTTTTGCCACAACTATGATGTAGTGAAGCAAGAATGTTCATTAGTTGACATGATGTATTCATTAATTCTGTGAAAAGACAGGTGGAACGTGTCAGAATGTAAGTCATACCATAAGAACACATGGTCCTCTATTGCTCTATGTTTTCATTAAACAGTACAAGAGAGATTCGTTGGGCACTAGGCTTGTGTTTGCATTTTCTCCGGATGCTGTTCCATATTCACAGTAAATAAAGCAACAGGCGTGGAAAGCTTTGTACCAAACAAATGCATTTAGGAATTTAAACAATGAACTCAAATTTTGAGTTGAATTAAGTACCTAAAGCAGTATACTAGCAGAAGAAGAAAGCGTAATATTACTTACAGCGCACATGTGTCCGCATACGGAAAGACAAGGATGCTGTTAAATAGGTCTATGATCGATGCTTTATTTTTGAGCTCCTGCAGGTTTAGATAATTTAATTTTAAGAAAACCCTATTAGCTGTCAATGTTGACAAGTATAGGACTCCTTGTTATTCTTCACCAAGGTCTAGTCCTGAAGAGCTGCTCTCTTTGCAACTAAATTGCTAATTACAAATCATTTGGTATGATTGATATAACACACTTTTTAGCTTGATATTCTGCTGCTTACAGGTTTCCTTTATTTCTATGTTACATTAGAAATTACTTGATGTGACTGATAACTTCTCCCTCCACTAATTGCAAGGGCTGTATACAAAACACTTTGGATAGTCTTCACACCAAAAGCAGTTCAACAAGTGAAAAACACTCTTAAAATAGAACCAAAAGCCATATGTCTTCCAAAATCAGCTGTAACTTCTTTAACTAGTTGTGCCCAACATCTTTGTCCAGGTTTCTGGACTAAAATCTCTTGCACATCCAAAAAAATGCTGGTAAGAGGAGAAAGGACAGAAGTCAGGAAAAAATTTAACTGGCCTTCATTAATCCATATTTGCCCAATTGCTCTCACTATCTTATATATAAGCGTCTACGCGCGGAAGTGTGTGTGTGTGTGTCTGTCTGTCTGTCTGTCCAGCCCGGAAGTGCGAGGCCACAGCATGAAGCTCAAAGAGCCGGCAAGGCAGCCCCAAGTTATCGAGTCAGAAGAAGAAAGACGTACAAGGCTACAGCATGAAGCTGAAAGGAAGCGACTCCATCACCAAAGTGAATCCACCGAGGAAAGACAAACGAGAGAGAAACTCACTTAGCCACTGATAGTCAAGGGGGTGAGCATGTCTGCAAAACGAAACCACTGACTCTGCATTTCAATATTTTCTCTGACGATTTCAATAGTTTCTAGAAGCCCGGGCTTTTTACAGCATGGGCTTAAACAGCTGCTAACTAATAATTAAATTATCCATATAGGTCTAAAATGGCGACACAGTGGCGCAGTGATAGCACTGCTGCTTCGCAGTTAGAAGACCCGGGTTCGCTTCCCTGGTCCTCCCTGTGTAGAGTTTGCATGTTCTCCCAGTGTCTGAGTGAGTTTCCTCCATGTGCTCTGGTTTCCTCCCACAGTCTATAAACATGCAGGTTAGGTGCATTGGCGATCCTAAATTGGCCCTAGTGTGTGTGCTTGGTGTGTGGGTGTGTGTGTGTGCCCTGCAGTGGGCTGGCGTCCTGCCCTTGTGCCCTGGGATTGGCTCCAGCACACCCCTGTGACCCTGTAGTTAGGATATGGTGGGATGGATGGATATAGGTCTAAAATACATTAACACAGCTACCTAAATAAAAACATTATTTTTCAATAAAAAAACACATTTCAAATATTGGAAACTGAGAGGAAACTGCAATACAAACAATCCAAATAAATCTAACAAAAGGAAAAAAAATAATCTTCACTTTAATCCAGCAACAAGGTGACTTTGCCTTTGTTTTTTTTTTCTTTATGAGTTCATTTCTAGCACATTTTTAGACACTGTTGTTCATCAAATGCATGACATTTGAGCTGCCTTGACTGCCAGCCATCACCCCACTTTCAAAGTCACTGTAGTCTCATTTTCTAGGTATACAAAAAGGTAAGTTGATGAGACCAGCCTGGTACTGTTGCACATAACACTGAGGATGCTTGGGTGTCAATTAATAAATTACCTCAAGATCCATACTTCATTAGAATTACCTTCCTTTAATGCGTTTTGCATCCATGCTTTACCCATTTGTCCCCACTTTTTTTTAGAAATAATCCATTATAAACAACGTATAGACACCTCTTACTGTGTTTGCTTAAAATTCTTTCCCTCAAAGCCAATATGTATATGTGGGTATGTAAAAACTTATAACATAAATGTATTTTAACAGCGGGGCATGCCCTCAGGACCACCCTCTCCACAAAGAGTAGTATGAAAGAAGGAAGGAAGTCAAATATATAGAAAAAAGTTGTGCTTATTAAAAATAAACCACGCAAGGGAGAACTAAACAATGAGGTAACACAAGCTGCAAAGAATCAAAAGTAAAAACCAAACAAGAAAAAAATGCTGCTCCTCTGGGCTTGTCTACTTGCTACTTAGGGAGGGTGGTTTCCCTAGTTGCCCACTTTATAAGTACCACCAGCAGTATTGGCTTTTCTCATCACCCATCCCTTACTCCTCTCTGTCTCTGTCTTCCCATCTCTCTTTCTCTAATGACTGTTTCCTCTTCCTCTGGCCAGTGACCCTTCAGCCCAATTGTCTGTCAAAAGACAGATTTATACTCCTACTAAGGATCACTTCTGAGTAAACCCCAGAATCACCTTTCCTGTGATGTGAGAGGTTACCTTTGCTAAGGGTAGAACCTGCTGTGTCAGTCACCACTAATTTATTTGCATCCCTGAACCCGTAAATAGCCTTTAAATCAGGGTATTTTAGTCCATTTTAAAGCTCTCCACTTTCCTAAAAGGACAGCAAAATACTATCCATTTGGCCAGCCAGTAGTTTATCGACAGATTAAAGCTCAAATCACATGATGAGTTTTTTCCACAGCATCTTCTTTTTACTTATTACAATCTGTGTGATTATTTTACATAATCTACAGAGCAAGATTATTAGTGTGGTGCGTGTTGGTGATGGATGCACATAAGACTTTCATTGTACTCTGTACACATAACAAAAAATCTGAACTGTGCCAGTTACAATGCATTGCCTTTTTTAATAAAAAAGAGAAAAGAGAGTTAAACGTCATCATTGTTCACTGTGATTCAGAAAATAAGCATGGCGTCTGAGGTAATTTTCTTGTGTTTTATCAATATGTTTAGTTAAATTGATGCTTTATTTATAGGTTTCTGTGACTGGATTGCATGACGCACACTCTTTTCTGCTTGGCTGTGCTATTGAGCACTGCAAAAGACCCGGCACGTGTGCTTCTTGCCTTACACCCAGCACTGCTGAAATAATAATAACACAGGTATTTTTACATCAGTAAAATAAGTACTGCATTAGGTTACTTGTTAGTTAAAAGTAATGAGACTGCTTAATGCACATTACTTTTAACACATAACCCGACTGCTCTTGAGATTTCATTGCTGAGCTTAGCACTGTATGTTCAGCTCTTCAACATAAATTTAGAAATTTCTGTAATGTTGAAATGGATTATTTCAGCCAGGAAAAGGAACAATACAACTGCCCAAAGATTTGCCTCTTGAAATGTATTTTGTGGATGCTGAAAGAGTGTGCAATGCAAATACATGCTCAAGCTGACAGAGTGCAACAGACATGGACAGAATACAAAATCCTTAATATTAACCTAGTTATAGGTTTACATGGCCACATAATCGGGTGATTTGTGGAGAAATCTACCTCAGTTAATCAGGTTTCTTAGAGGCCAATAACCTGATTTCTTTAATCAGAATAAGGGTTTGCGTGGCATTTTAGGAATTTTCTATGAATAACTGGTTTATAGAAGCGCATGTAAATGTGCTAATTTTCTAGCTGTCTACAGAACAGAGATATCTCTCTGGCTGAAAAATTGCTGCAGAAGAAAGACAAGCAGAAAGAAGTGTATAGCCTGCCTCCTTTTAAAATAGCTGAGTCTCAAAAAATGTTTTGCATTTTGTTCTTTTTCCTTCCTAAAATGAATCTGCAATCTCAAGATGTGGATCAATATTTGATAAAACTTGACATATTGAGTAAATGGTAAGGCTTTTGTTGAACTCAATAGTAAAACAGTAGGACAGGCTAAATGTTATTTAAAATTTATAAAAAATGCTTCACTTTAGAACACCATTTTATATGGTAATTTAATATACTGTATACAATGCCTCTGAAGAAATAGCTTCAACTTGAAAAATATCAAACATATTTACCCTATATACTCATGTATAAGTCGGGTCTTGAAACCTGAAAAAATCAATCATAAAATCAGACCCCGTTCAAAAATGCGACCCTTAAATTATTATTTGTTTTTTACATCTTCTTGCTTTCTCCAATCTCGCCATAGTTTCTCAGACATATCGAATTTTGTTGCAGCAGCACAGTTATATTTCTTAAGCCACTTCAAAAACTTTTAAATTACAACCAGCTTCAAATTTTCCTCTGATCGAATGCTCCATCATAGATAAGGGATGCTCTTACAGTAAAGGTGCATATGGGTGTGAGATAAAAAAAACACCAACCAGTGCAATGTCGCCTCAGAATAGTTCGGGTATTTGGGCACAATAGAGAGAGCCAGAAAAGTTAGGAGCACCCACTGATACAGCTCATTGCTGCACCCACATAGAAAAAAAGGCAGTGTGCTCCGTGGTTACTCTCTCAGGTGGGCGTTAGCATATCATAAACTCTTGGACCAATAACATGAGTTTTCCGCATTTAACTTATATGACCAACATTATAAAATACCAGAAATTATACGGTAAAATCAAGCCCCGACTTATCTGCGGGAGAACTTAAACGCAAGTATATATGGTAATGACTTACTTTCTCTACATGGAATCCTGGGCAGGACTCCTGGCCAATAAATAGGTGGAGAGGTAGGACCACCTCAAAAGCTAAATAACATTTGAGTGAGCTTCACCATGGTGCACAAGCAGATTTTCCAGAAATTATTTATTTAACAATATTTTAGCAAACATGCATCTGCTAGGGAATTTGTGAGTATATGACTGGGCACCTGACATTTGGTTTAGTTCACAAGAGTAATTTGAGATTTTTTCATTGATGTTCTGATAAGTTTGCTGTTGTTCAATTTTGGTCCCCATTGAAGCCCATTTTGTCATGAATTTTGTATTTCCATTCTCCATGAAAACATACAGTATCTCTCTATTATAAAAAAAAAATCCTGGAGAGAAACACTAGGGCAACGAGACGTGATCTTCTCGGGAAGATCACGGAAGACACTTAAAAGACCTTTGAGATTAAAGAGATTGGCCATGGAGCGTCTCACATTGACCTTAAACATGAGACTTTGTACCAAGAGATTGACTCAGGACCGTCTCGCGATGATGTAGAACATGAGATTCTTGCAAGACACACCCTACTTACAACTAATATCAAATAAGAGCACAGGCAGCAAAACATTCAGTCTTGAAAAGGATTTGAGCACACACAGATTCAGGGTCTCAGCGCATTTAAAGTGTATAAGGACAATACGTTATAAATGAAACGTAGATGACTAAGCAAAGAAGAAAGCAGCGCGGAGAAAAGAGACTCAAAAGCGTTGGAGAGAAAAAAGAGCAAAAAAGAAAAAGAATAATCTAGATGCAAATTCAGAAAAGAAGGAAAGTAATTATCAGCCCGGAACAAGTGGAATTGAAAAAAAAGCACGTCCAATCCGGACATTGGCGCTATACACATGCAGAGCAGGTTAGAGATTATGAAAGCAGTGGAATTCGAAAGGCTTAAAATAAAAAACGCGATACACATGTGGAGAAAGTTAAAAAATATGAAAGTAGGAAAATTAAAAAGTATAAAAAAAAGAAAGTAAAGATCGCAGTAGCGCAAACAAATGGAAATTATTGCTCGAAAAAGGGAAAATAATCACCACGGACCAGGTGTCATTGGAAAAAAAGCAGGATAAAGCGAGGTCAGAAATAAAAGACAGAGTAGAAAACAAAGTAAAACGTCATAAAGAGGTTAAAAAACAAGAGGGCCAAACAGATACAATGCAGGCTAGAGATAATGAAAACTGGAATTCAAAAGGCTCAAAAAAAGCGTAGGTGCAAAACACATGTGGAGCAAGATACAGAATATGAAACCAGAAAAAAACGACAGTGTCAAAACAAAGAAAGTAAACATCGCATTAGCACAAACAGAGAAATTATTACTCAGAGAAATAATGAAAAGGCGAATAGAGATCGAATATATGGACAAAGGTGATATGTCAGAAGTATGTAAATATTGTAAGGCTTTGAAGTTTAAGTCAAGAGAATTTCAAAAATGGAGTTTACCGCACATGCATTTATTGGATACTTTGCAAAAAAAAATTATTAACTGCTGATGATGTTGATCGTTTTGTCTGTGCTGAAATTCCAAACAGAGAAACCTATCCTAAATTATGGTACAAAGTCATTAAACACATATCTCACTGACCTCATTAAAAAGATTCAGCACATTGCGACTCGAAAGATTCCAAGTATTGTTTTTGCAGAAGTTCTGAAATAAAAGTGAAACTAATGAAATAGCAACAATTCAAAGAAAAAAAAATCTTAAAAGTGTGCATCCGGAAAAACAAAAACAGAGGGTGGCGAGCGAAGTGAGCAGGGGGCAAAGCCCTCTAGTATACTATAAATATGCACTTGTATAGGGCTTTCAGTATAGGAAACTTGTGCAATAAGTAAAATAGCATATCATAATCTCTTGGAGCAATAATGTGAGTTTTCCACATTCAACTTATACAACCGACATTAAACAATTTGTGGTAAAACAAATCACAAACATCAAACTATTGCAGAGCAAGCAATTTCTTATTACATGTAAAAAGTATGATATACTTCCTTGTCACACTTCCTGAATTCTTCTTTTTTGCAAATTAATGGAGACCCATCTTATGTAGCAATATTGGTCTGACAAAACATCAGAGGGTGAAAAAAAAGTAAGTTTTGGCAACAGTCACTTTCTGCTAGTTATTATTTTTCACAACAAGAAAATTAAAAATATTTAAAACAGAGACAGAGAGAGACTTCTTCCACTTACAGTAGATAGAACCCATACCATATCATACTACTTGCTAAGCCTGCCTAATCCTGAGCAGGGTCGTGGGGTGCTAGAGCCTATCACAGAAAGCACAGGGTGCAAGCCAGGAACAAACCCTAGATACAGTAGCAGCCCATTGCAGGGTGAACACAACCACACACTTGTTTCAACTTAGTAGCATCAATCCACCTTACATGCATGTCTATGGACTGCGGGAGTAAGTTGGAACACCCGGAGTAAACACTCGCTGACATAGGGAGGACATGCAAACTCCGCACATGCAGGTAGAACCTGGGAAGCAAACCTTGGTCTCCTTACTGCAAGGCAGCAGTGCCGCCACAGTGCCACCATGCTGCCCTTGGATAGAAACATGCAGTGCATTCCATCTACAGCATGACCAAATCCCTTTTGTGATATTAGCATGGATGGCAGCCAATGACTATATATAAATATGGCTGATAATTATAACATTTTAATATTGAATGATCAATCTACTATTTTTTCTCTTCATTAAAGCAGTTTTTTGTGTGTTTTGTGATTTATTGTAAATGTGTGATGTATTTTTTTTAGTTCACACCTGCTTCACATTTCTGGTGAGAATATTTTTAATGTTGCTAGCTCTCATAAAAACAAGTGCCAAACCCTTTGAACATAGTCCTGTGAACAGTAAATCTTTGAGTGAGTGGTTTCTAATTTACAAATTTAACTTTGCTTATGAGCAGCTGCTATCCTGAATAATAATTTGACACAGCTGCATGCAAATTACTCTTTATATATTAAATATGCATATATAAAAATTATTAAGCTTACATATTTAAGTTACTTTGTATACCTATGCAAGGGTATTATGTATATGTCCATAAACATATACAGTATATCAGACAATTCCATGTCACATGTCTGCATATGTATATTGTATATATTATACATTGATAGCAATGCTTATAAACTGTTGTAATTTCAAAAAGATAAATGCAGTAACAACAAATTACAATGTTATATTTCTTCCATATTTAAACTTAGAAATACTCAGGACAGCATCTAAGGCATCGTTAAGTGTTGAAGATGCAGGTTTTGGGAATTTGTTTATAAAATAATAATATTAACAATAATAATACATTTTATTGATACAAGGAGCCTTTCAAAGAACTCAAGGACACTGAACAAACAATAAATAAATAAAAACAAATTACTTTGTATAAACAACTTAAAACATCAGAAAATAAAGAAAATATAAAAATTAAAACCAAACAAAGCTACTGTAATCATAGAGAAAAAGACATTTTAAACAGATGCGTTTTAAGTTTACATTTGAAGGTTGAAAATGATTTGATATTTCTAAGCTCATTAGGTAGTGAGTTCCAGAGTTTGGGATCAGAATGGCTGAATGCTCTGCTCCCCATGGTGGTTAGACAGGCAAGAGGGACAGTCAGATGGATGGAGGAAGAGGATCTAAGGTTGCGGGAGGGAATGGTAACATGAAGAAGGTTGGACAGATACGGAGGTGTGAGGTTATGAATGGCCTTAAATGTTAACAGCAGAATTTTAAAATAATAAATAAATAAAAATTTAAAAAAAAATATGTGAGGAGTGCACTATATAATAGCATAAAAACAGATTGATTTTTTTAAAAATTGAGAATTTTGAATTATTAAATATAAAATTATGCATACATTATATATAAAATATTTATGAAGCAGCAAGGTAGAAAACATATTCAGGAGACTTGGCTCAAATTGCAGCATTTTAGTCATCAATGCATCAGTTTGATCATTTTCCTCCATTTACTTCCTGTTATAGAATAGCCAGGGTTTTGACACAGGCTCAGATGCTTTTTTTATATCTAGTCATTTTGTTGTATTTTAAGTATTATGTTATTAATTATGCTTTTGTATATTTGTTAGTATGTAATGTATTGTTTATTAATTTCAGAATATTATCTTTTCCTTATGATATATACATTTGTTACTTTTGAAAGTTCCATGTCATTTATGTATTGAGCCTAGGGGGACTGGCTGTCTTGTGTCAATTGCAGACCACCCCAAGTCTTATATAAGCTAGGTTTAACACAATCCTTTTTTAAAATGTATGTTCTTTGTAATTGTGACTTTGTAAGCACTTTATTCTGTTTCACTTGTTTTTGATTTTGGCTTGTTTATTTACTTCAAATTTTTTGGGATTTTTTGGATTTGCTCTGTTAAATGTAAGATTTTCCTGCTTTAAGGATACCTTTTGTAATTCCTTTTTGGTTCCTTTTGTTTTTATTACTGTTTTGATTTTTTTGTTAATACAACCTTTAAAACTTCAAGAAATTTTGTTATATACTTATATAGTTCCTCTCCTTCCTCTTATGAAATTTATGTAGGTATACACTGTGTATATATTGTTCTGATCCCAGACTCAACAAAGCACAAAATGCAGACCTCAAAAAAATACATAAAAGAGCCAGATCAGCATTTTACTTAGGTCAGAAGTCCATAGGCCTCACCCCAAGCAACCTAGCTATAGTATTTTTTTTATAGATTCTGGATATTTTGCTTCTGTTTTGTGGTTTTTAAATTTTGAATTTCACATTGGGGACTCTTTGATGTTTTTTTCCTCCTTGTGTTATTTTTTTGTTGTTGCCATTTTTGTTCTTATTTTGATTATTATAAATATAAATCTTTGTTTAGAAATATTTCAAGTTGGATGTTTTCTGTTTATCAAATCATTCACCATAAAGCAATGAATAAAAATCCATGATGAACAGCTATTTCTGAGATGGTGGAACCCCCTTATCTACATCCCGTCCATTTTGATATTTGACTAAACAACAGCTAGATCTCTTGACCACATCTGCATGCTATGTGGTATATTCTGAGTTTTAGCCACATAATTGGCTGTGTGGAGGGGAAAGTTGTTTGTGATAACAAACTGAGCATGTATGCATTAATTTTCAAATACATATAGAGTTTCACTTGTCCTGAGTTCAGCTGTCCTAGTTCAGATGAAGTCCAAAATGGATGCGTATGAGGGGAAATGATTATAATTTTAGATGTACAAAACATCTGAAAACTGGTCCTTATTTCATCAGAAAACAGGTCCTTATTTATGATGAGATATAGCACAATGCCAAAGGCAGAGCAATTGCCATCTTCTGATTCTGAGACAAAAATGAAAATGAGAAAGGCTTAGTACATAGCCAATAAAAAACAAAGCAAAACAAAAAACTGCAATTAATTTAAAGCAAATTTCCTCCTGAAAGCATGTGCTTTAGTGGAAAAGAGGTTATGTGCATTAATGTGCCAAGCAAGTGATTACTATTTCATAGAGAGATTTGTCTTTGCCTTGCTACTGATGCTGCTACTATAGACTCTGCCTACCCACAGCCCAACTACATAAAGCAGGTATAGGAAATCGGCACATATAAAACAATCAAATAAAAGGCTTCTGAGACTAAATATTCTAATCAGGATCAGGGAGAGCAGGAGTTTATCTTGAAGACAGTAGGCACAAGGAAAGAATCAAACGGTTCCCTGCAGGGCACACTGAAAACCCCACACTGTGAAGATTTAAAATCACCAGCTAAACAATGAAGTTTTTAGCTTGTTGAAAGAAATGCAAAACATGGAAAGAAACAACCAACCCCGTACAAATGCACCGCACTCGGTAATTGACCTCAGGTCCAAGTATTGTGAGGTAAGTTAAAGTTTTAAGTAACAATAAAGGCATTCATGGGGCACCACGGTGGCGCTGCTGCCTCGCAGTAAGGAGACCTGGGTTCGCTTCCCGGGTCCTCCCTGCGTGGAGTCTGAATGTTCTCCTCTTGTCTGCATTGGTTTCCTCCCACAGTCCAAAGACATGCAGGTTAGGTGTAATGGCGATCCTAAATTGTCCTTGTTGTGTGTGTGCCCTGTGCTAGGCTGGCACCCTGCCCGGGGTTTGTTCCTGCTTTGCGCCCTATACTGGCTGGGATTGGTTCCAGCAGACTCCCATGACCCTGTGTTAGGATTTAGCAAGTTGGAAAATGACTGACTAAAGGCATTCATATTATGAAATAAAGTGCATTCATGAAATTGAGAAACCATAGACAAGCGTGACAAAAGGCTAAACTGGAATACTCAAAAACTGTTTCGAGTATCTACCAAAAAACAGTCTTTTACCATCTTATTGGGTTAGCTTTTTCACAAAAACTAATGATATGTTTGAAGATAATGTTATTCTACCATGCAGTAAAAAGTAAATGTAGGAAAAAGAAATTTTGTATTTGTACTCCACTTACATAAGAATTTCTGCAGAGGCAATGAGGGTGCTTTTCAATCCACTGCATAAAATCAACAACTGTTTTTTGGTTTGCGGTATTTTTTTACCTCTTAGAGTTGTACTGTACATTCTGCATTTTTAAATTTAATTTCAACTATATACATTTATTTTTACTTGTCATAAAGGAGCCCCAGCAGCGTATCTTGACACACTTCTATTCAGTAATTCATTGGCTTAAAGTATTCCATGATAGTGAGATACAGAGAGGATGTGCAGCATTCTTCATAACGGCACTCTGTTTTGGCTTCATTCTCTCTTTCACCACAATACCCAGTAGAGCGAGAGTGTGTCCCATATCTGAACATGCCTTCTTAATTAGCTTGTTCATATAGTGGGCCTCTGTTGAAATAATCTTACCGGTCCAGCACGCCACAGTGTAGAAAATCAAAGTGGATGGAAGCAAAAGTTGATGCAGTGCATAAATGTAACAGCAATTGTGAACTCTGCTTCAAAGCACTTTGTAATAACAATAAAGAGCAAAATGACTAAAAATTGTATGCAGGTAATTTAGGCATAAGCATTCTGTCAAGTAGTTTTATGCATCTAGTGTCATTGGATTGTGAAAGTATCTCATTGTGATTTACAGACCAAATAAGATTCCATCAATCTGTTATCAAACCCATGTTATCCAGTTCAGGATTATGGAGGCTGGGGCATATTCCTGTATTGCTAGATATGAAGCAGAAAACAACCTTGGATGGTTGGTCAGTCCATTGCAGAACACCTAGAACTCACCCAAAAGCTCAATCTATGGCTGAATTTGGAATCATTAAGATGTCTTTGAGATGTGGGAGGAAAACAAGAGTACATTGAGGAAGATATATACATAACCCCACATATATAATGAAAGGGCTGGAATTCAAATCTTTAGCAGTTGCCCTGTCTGAAGATGGTCCCCACCTTGTACCCAGAATCCTCAATCCCCCACCCCCCACCTCCCATTTCAAACCATGATAGGTCTTTGTGAAACATATTAAAAATTAAAAACTGTACAGGTATAAAATGCATTCTGCAAAGTGCAGTAGGTTAATAAGGTATAACATCATCATTCTCATCATCATTAGAAAAAACAGTAAACCAGCAAATGGAAAATATTATCATCTGACATTAAGTGTGTCGTCCAACTCATTGTTTGTCTTACTAACGGTAAAATAAAACAATAAGACTGCTACTCTGACAACAGCTTACTTCGACTGGTGTTGCGCTCAAAAGGAGTGCAGGCTTTTGCCACCTTAGCAACATTTTGTGCCCCTGTTTTACTCTGTGGTCACTGCCTTTGTCATTCATCTGCCTTGCTGTTATACGGGTTGTCAGATAAAGAACAGCTTCAGTATTTTAACATAGTAATACACACGGGTTTTCTTTTAATCCATTCTCAAATTTGTTTAATCTTTACCATTACGTCTACTGTACATTACACATTACCTTTTGACTCATAATGGGTAACCTCTGTTGGGTGAAGGGGCATGAACGTTAACAAGGGGCTGCCTTGTAATTGTGACATTCAGGCCACTGCAATCAGCCTCCAATTTCAATGAAAGACAGTGCATATTATTACTCTGCAGGTCCAGGGATGCCCAGCTCTCTAGTAGCCTGTTTTCATTTAAATATTATCTTGGAACAGACTGAGCAAATAAGGGCCAGGGAGTCCAAGGATTAGCTCATTTGGTGTTTCCCCTTTTAAAATTAGAAACATACTCTTTAATGCTGTGTTTGCTGTGTATCCATCTTTCTTTTTGCTTATTAGCAAGCATGAATGCCTCCTAACTTGAATAACATGTTGCTTTTCTTAAAGATACTATGCATCTTTATGTATTGCAAGATGTAGCAAATCAGCCTATTAATCTAAGTTTTAGGAGCTATAATAACACACAGTCTCTTTAACTGTAATATGATATTAATATAAGTTCATCTTTCTTTTTTAATTTCTTTCTTTCTTTCTTTCTCTCCTTCTTTCTTTCTTTCCAACCGCACCAATATATTTGATAAATGTCCTTCATATGTAGTAAGCTCTACTGGATACTTTACTAATCAGCAATGCTTGGCAGAACTTTCAAGCAAAATCTAAATCAAAGAGAGAGATTTTTTTATTTCAACTTTAAAAATGTCAACTGTTTCTGTGCTTCAAATATTACCAGACAAAGAATGCCACAGATGGGGATTATTAGAGCCATAATCCAAAAACCAAAAGTATGCCAATTTGTGTGGGGGTATTTCCAATATATCACAGTTGGACATATTCATTTATTTCACTTTAGATGACAGCGCTGGCGTCTATGGTGTTGTAAATTATTTATATTTTTTATACACAATCACTGTTGAAGCCAATGTTTTAGGAATTGAATTCTTTGATTTAGTTATCCATAAATAGTCTTTCCATAAAACTAGAGTATCTCTCTGCCTATCTTTGTGTATATTTTAATTGGAATGGTTAAATCGATATAATTTTAGAAGTTATTTAATTGGATGGATAATGCAGACCCCCGTGACCCTGTAGTTAGGACATAGCGGGATGGATAATGGATGGGTGAATGAATAATGCTGTATTATTATAAATAATTACTAACTAGCTAACTCTTATTTGGATCATCTTCCATTTATTAAGGTAGATGGCAATGACTGCATTAATAACAAATTGCCACTAGAGGTCTACTAAGTTCCTAAAAGTTACCGGCCTCGCGCTTGTCTGTTCGTGTTTTTCGGTTGCTACATCAACCAAAAGAGCGTCTTGGAGCGGAGCACCGAAACTCTTACGCTTTCAAAACAACATTCCGCGACTCGATTTCACTTGCAGGCAGAGGCGAGTAAAAGTCACTGCTACCTGCAGGCGGCCGTTCTGGCATTTTTATCAGAATGTAAACTTCAGATTGTTTCTGGCTCTCGAATATGTTTCTTAACGTAAACAGCTTTTCTTTTAATAAATCTGATACGCTTCAGGGATGGCACTCCTGTCGCAAATCTTCAGGCCGATCATTATAATTTTTATCCTGCGTGCAGAAAAAGTTTCCTTTCACATCCCAAAGAGGTGCGCGTTAGGTAAACAGTAAACTCAAAACTGGCTCCTTCCGAGGAATGTAGGCATTGACTGGGTTAATACCGGCTCTGATGATGACGGCATAGATAGACACGGATTCTGTCTATCTATATTCTTTGTAAAGATTGTATTTGAAGGAATTTGCTGTGCCATGCGTAGAACAAGAGGCACTTAGAGTGAAAATGGAGTCTAAGTTAAAGCAATAATGTCAATGTTAGTATCATATTTCTGAGATTTATTTATAATAAGAGACCCGAAATAGACATGTCCAGTGCAAATAGAGCATTATTCTTCTGCCTTACTTTTAAACTGTCAGTCTTTTTAAGATGAGTTTTTGGGTTTTTTTTTTATTTTTTCTTCACCAGCCAAACACCGAGATGTAAAGCAACAGATGTCAAACTAACTTAAAGGTCTCAAACTCAGTTACTAGGAGACCGGCATTTTCGCTCTTGCAAGCTTCTTAACTGAAAGCCAGATCTTGCCTGTAATAAAACCAATTATTTCATTTTATAGCTCACCCTTTCTCTGCCACATTAGGCATTGCATTTTTCTATCAAAATGTTTTGTGGACCACCAAGACCACCATATAGTTCCCGGACATTCTTATTTTTATTTTTTTCACACATTTGTATTGAAACAGTTGTGGTATGAGGGACACATAAATGGGATCAAGTCATCTGTTGTTTTGTTTGCATCTCGTTATTGTTTGGGCGCTGGTTTAGGAACAAAGAAACAAATCTCTTGAATCTTTAAAAGCAACTCATTTACAATTAGGGCAAAGAAACGTGTTCTATTAATGGCAGTAATATGTTACTAATTTAAAAAGTGGAATAAAAATCTGGAGCCACTGAAGCCCTCCAGGGTCTGACTTGGACACCCGCGTTAAGTCATGTGCGCCCGGTGGTGTTAGAAATCATTCTGTTATTACGGTCAAATTATTTGGTACATTCATTTAACAGATTCTTGCTAAGAATGAACAGAAATATAAATGGAACGATTCCTTCAGAATTATTTGTAAAACTTGTATTGAACTTACTGATTTAGTGGCGGCAGAAGAATCACAATGGCGAAGGAGACTGGATTTGTATCTTGGCCCATGTAGTCTGGACACAATGAGATCGTGACAGCTTTCTACTCAAATTTAAAGCAATGGGTTCGTTAGCTTTTCTAAACTGGCCAAGTAAGGACTGGGACTTGTCCAGGGTTAGATCCCTCCTTGTGCCCATAAAACCCTTAATTGGATTTTGCTATACTTACACAACTACTACTACTACTAACAATAATAATTCGGCTAATAATATTAATAATATACTATTGCTACTACTACTACTACTACTAATAATAATAATAATAATAATATTACAATTACTACTACTAATTATAATAATACTGAAAATAATAATATAATTCTACTTCTAAAAGTAATAATAAAAAGAAAGAAGTATAATATTGTTAACGCCATAATAATACTATTTCTAATACTACTACTAATATACTACTGCTACTATTAATAAATAATAATAATAATAATAATAATAATACATTTTATTTATGTAGCGCCTTTTCAATGCTTACAGCTCTTAGATTACTATTGCTACTTCTAATAATATTGCAAGTAATAAAAATATACTACTACTGCTACTACTACTATTAGCAATAATGCTGCAACTAATACTATTACTACTACTAATAATAATAATAACAAAAATACAGTTAGTAATAATGATATACAACTAAAACAACTACTACTATTAATTATGATAATAATAAAACAATAATAATTTGTGTTAATATTGCTCTGTTTGAAAGTATCACCTAAGAACGCAGTCAAATATACAATTGAAAAACTTTTTTTTAATTGATGAATTAAAATATTCAGAACTAAATTACACTTTTAGGATTTTAATTTATTATTACTATTACTATTGTTAATATTACTTATCGTATTAGTTGTAGTAGTCTTACATATGAATTAATAACAATTATGCAATTTTCACTCTAACTCTATATCATGCTAAAAAATAAATGCATTTTAATGCTGATTATTATTATCATTCGTTTACCGGTAATATTTAAGCAGCTCAGGGCTGATGGAAGATAGCAAAGCGCGAACCAGTTTACTCCTAACTTTAATTACTACCTTAATAGTAAAATATTAATATATGTATGGTTTGAAATGTACTTTCAGAATTGAATGCAACTTATAATTGTTCAATTTAATAATATCAATGCATGTTTTAATAACCATCATTATTATTTTTGAAAACTGCAGATTGAAATTTTAACGAATTATTGCGTCCTGTTGACTTTTATTTTGATATACCGTATGCTCTTAGTGTCATGAAGACCGGAAGCCGTTCTTGAGCGCGGCTTGTTGTTACTAGGCAACGCTTAGACACAATCCTACAAGTCAAGGCTGCGTCCTTGCGGTATTTTCTCGGCTTCAAACTTTGGAATTAAATCTTTCCGAACGAGTCGTTTGCAACCTAACATCTACATACTCAATTTATAGTGAGGTTTTTATTTTATCATTTAGGATTTTTGTTTATACAGTTACCCGATGTTTTTTGTAATGGTTACGAACACTTTAAACATATCTCCAAGCTATTAGTCAGTTAGCATCTACTAATAACCACCGAAGAGGATGCCAAAAAAACCCAAAAGTGCCGCGTCCACTGCGGCCGCCGGGGCGACGTCTTGGGAACCTGCGCTCATTGCAGCTCCGTTTGAGGAGGTGAGCATAAAGAAGACACTATAGACATACTATATGTTTCATTGTCTGGACACGTAAACTTACTGCCTTTAAAACTTGTTGTAGTGGTAACAGTGAAAAGTATCTGTCTACCTATCATGATGTAAACAGTGACGGGGTGCTGCTGAGTTGTAAAACAGAACATAAAATGCTGGCATTATAGCATTTACTCATCATTTGACACCCACGTTTCTAACTGAAACGCAAAGCTACTTCATATAGTTGTGAAAAAGGTCTGTAAAATTATTAGGTCATGTAGTCATTCAAATTTATTAATATCTCCAAAAAGAATAAACTTCCGTAATTCAAAGTACTTTATGATGTTAACTTAAAAGTTAATATCTTTTTTTACAACATATACTTTTTCTTTGTTGAACTTTTACATTAGTAATTACCATATTTATATTTGATAAGGCATTACTTCTTTTTCTACTCTAATAACAGATTTGTAGAGCGGTGTACCAATAGGTGCTAATAAGGAGGAACCAAGTGTGAGTGAGCCATCCGTCACTTGATTGGCACACTCTGGCCAATGTCAATGTACAGTCACATGTACTTTTAGGGGAGGGAGACAAGGGAAAGCCAATGTGAAAATTTAACAATTCCTGTTTCAGGCCAGAATTTTAACCTAGTTATTTGGATCTGTAACTCATTAACAATCACCACTGCATTACTCTACTGTTCCAGACTGATACTGTAAAGAACTTATTATTATGTTATTAATACAGTGATTCACCAAGAATCAAATGAACTGCAAAAATATTAAGTAAAAGGGCAAATGTTGGAATTAAAGCAAAAAAGCTGACCTACTGCATTACAGTTCTTGTTAATATACACTGTCTCCTTAAATTTCATTATTGCTGAAGGTACAAGTGTTCACATATTTCATGTTGTTCTTATTTTGCTTTGCAGAATACTATAATTTTTCAGCCTAATAAAATGTAATTTATAGTGCAGATGACACTGGTATCATTAAGGATAAAGACTGTATACAGGTGCTTCACAGACATTTGATCAACCCCAACAGCCTGCTGCTTTAATCATACTTCATGCTTCCAGCTTATTTTCTCTTGAGCACACATATTGTATTTCTAAGAAGACAGATCAGACCAAAGGAAAAATATGGAAAATAAGCACATAGAATACCTGTAAATTATAGGAGGTAACATGGAAGATTTTATCTGAGTAGATGAGAATAGTGTTTTTTTTTTCTCTCATCTATATGACTCTTTTTTGTTTTTGTTTTCTCACATTTAGCTTGAGAGAGTACCATTTAATGAAAATCAACGTCAGTCTTTTTAAACTTTCCCGAGATTAGAAAGTTATCAGAATACTGTTCCTCACAGGAAGTGTCAGGTTTCAAAAGAACTCCACTAGTGTCACACCATTGTCATATTTAAAAATTCTGTGAATCTAGTTACTGAGGTATTTGACTTTAAACATCAAGATTCACAAATCACCACAGGCTGCATCTTTGACTCTGTGAAAGTCACTTGGCCTGCCTGTGCCTAAAAATAAATTTGGGAACAATAATATTATATATGTCTTAAGCATGGTTATAAAGGACCTTAGGATGGTGTCCATCATAAAAAAGACACTATCTAACATTAAAGTTGTTTACTTATGAATCACAAGTAAAGCTTAGCATTCATCTGCATACAACATATACTGAAGATTGAACAGAATCTTTGAAGGTCAACTGTGTAGGTAGAGTTCTGACTCTAAAACTGTCCCTTGGTTCTGTATGAGTGAAGGTGAATGTGCCATGCCATGGACGTCCTTCCACATGTTACTGTTGGGACTAAATCTGGCTCAATGAAATCCTGTAATGGATGAAGCAGATTCATAACGTGTGAACAGGTTGGTCAAGTCTACTGTACTTAGCGTATGCAGGAGGGTGCACTTTAGTGGCTAAGGAAAGAAAGACAGCCACAGATATGCCAGCTTGATCTTCACAACTGACTCTGTCTTTAACTGAGCCTGCCACAGGACTAGGCATGGAAAAATAGAAACAATTGTACTTACTTTACCTATGACATGTATGTTGCATTGGATAAAGCTGTGAGTTGAATAAATATATTAAAATTTTGGTACAGAGACACTTTCTAATTCATTATTTAAGTGATTCTATTTTAACACCTCATTTTATGAAGTCACACTGCCATCTTGTGTTTTAATTCATTCATCTCAACGTTTCACGATCTGTACTGTATTTTCAGTTTTTATTTTCTTGTTTTGAATGAACATGTTTAATATAAAAATGATATATTAACAAAGTTTTGTAAAGGTTCTTTAGATATACCTTTTGTCTTGACTTTCTATATGTGTGACAAATGTATGTGTTTATACTTAGTATATACTGTAAATGCACATATTCTAGTGTGTGTGTGTATCACATACTATACAGGCATTTCATCATTTGTAATGTATCTTTTACAGGAGTTTTGGAAGGCTGATATCTCATTTGTTGTTGGAGCAAATGTTCTTGATGATACCAACATTAAAGCTCTTGTATCTGCTGTTCAGCAGCCTTTGAGGAAACTGTTTAGTGTGATAACATGGAATGACATGATGCAAAAGGTAAGAGAGAGTGGTCATTTTTTTCATATGCACATTTATTTTTGTTTTGAGAAAGTGTAGGTCTTAAGATTCATACTATATACATATAGGATAATTAAATTATGTACTAAGGACAGTGAAATAAAGCAATAGTACACTATAGCCTACAATATGTGAATGCTGATTTGGGACATGCAGGCATAGGCACAGAGGCTCAAGTCCAAAGCAGCACATGTTTATTTCTCAGAGGACTGCTATTCCTTTGCTCCCTGTCTCAATACAGTACATCAAACACAAAGCTCACAATGTTCAACCCTCTTGTTCCTTCTGTCTTTCTCTGCCGCCTCCATTCCTCACCCAGCAAGCTTTGTCCATCTCTTCCCGACTCTGCCTTTCCGAATGGAGTGAGGCGGCTCCTTTTATTCAGCACCTGGGATTGCTTCAGGTGGTTCATCAAGATTACCATGAATCACTCCCGGGTGTGGTGGAAATCCATTGAATGGCTCTGCAGCTCCCCCTGGCAGACCCCATGGAACCCAACAGGGCTTTACCAAAGTCCAAGTCCCAGCATGCCCTGCGTGAATCTGTGGTGCAACAGCTGCTCAGGAGGGCTGCCCTCTAGTGTCCCAGGGGAGGTAGTGCCCTGCAGATGCTCTCTCCCCAAGCCAGGTAATGGCTGAGGCCGGCCATCAGTATTTATACACACACACACATATATATATATATATATATATATATATATATATATATATATACAGTCATATGAAAAGGTTTGGGAACCCCTCTTAATTCTTTGGATTTTTGTTTATCATTGGCTGAGCTTTTAAAGTAGCTACTTTGTTTTAATATATGACATTCCTTATGGAAACAGTAGTATTTCAGCAGTGACATTAAGTTTATTGGATTAACAGAAAATATGCAATTTGCATCATAATAAAATTAGACAGGTGCATAAATTTTGGCACCCCAACAGAGATATTACATCAATACTTAGCTGAGCCTTTTGCAAATATAACAGCCCCTAGATGACTCCTATAGCCTTTGATGAGTGTCTGGATTCTGGATGGAGGTATTTTTGACCATTCTTCCATACAAAATCTCTCCAGTTCAGTTAAATTTGATGGCTGCCAAGCATGGACAGCCTGCTTCAAATCACCCCATAGATTTTCGGTGATATTTAAGTCAGGGGACTGTGACGGCCATTCCAGAACATTGTGCTTCTCCCTATTCATGAATGCCTTTGTAGATTTCGAACCATGTTTTGGGTCATTGTCTTGTTGGAATATCCAACCCCTGCGTAACTTCAACTTTGTGACTGAAGAATTTATTGATATTAGGTTGAATTCATCTGACCCTCAACTTTAACAAGGGCCCCCAGTCCTTGAACTAGCTACACAGTCCCACAGCATGATGGAACCTCCACCAAATTTGACAGTAGGTAGCAGGTGTTTTTCTTGGAATGCGGTGTTCTTCTTACGCCATGCAAAGCGCTTTTTGTTATGACCAAATAACTCCATTTTTGTCTCATCAGTCCAAAGCACTTTGTTCCAAAATGAATCTTTGCTTATCTAAATGAGCATTTGCATACAACAAGCGACTCTGTTTGTGGCGTGAGTGCAGAAAGGGCTTCTTTCTCATCACTCTGCCATACAGATGTTCTTTGTGCAAATTGCGCTGAATTGTAGAACAATGTACAGATACACCATCTGCAGCAAGATGTTCTTGCAGGTCTTTGGAGGTGATCTGTGGGTTGTCTGTAACCATTCTCACAATCCTGCGCATATGCCGCTCCTGTATTTTTCTTGGCCTGCCTACCTGGGTTTAACAGCAACTGTGCCTGTGGCCTTCCATTTCCTGATTACATTCCTTACAGTTGAAACTGACAGTTTAAACCTCCGAGATAGCTTTTTGTAGCCTTCCCCTAAACCATGATACTGAACAATCTTTGTTTTCAGATCTTTTGAGAGTTGCTTTGAAGATCCCATGCTGTCACTCTTCAGAGGAGAGTCAAAGGAAAGCACAACTTGCAATTGACCACCTTAAGTACCTTTTCTTATGATTGGACACACCTGTCTATGAAGTTCAAGGCTTAACAAGCTAATCCAACCAATTTGAAGTTGCAAGTAATCAACATTGAGCAGTTACATGCATTCAAATCAGCAAAATTACAAGGAGACCCACATTTTTGCACAGCCAGTTTTTCACATTTGATTTAATTTCATACAACTAAATACTGCTTCACTAAAAATCTTTGTTCGGAAAACACCCCAATACTCAGATGTTCCTAGGAAATGAAAGACATACCACTGTTTTTTGTTGAAAGTAGAATAAATTATTATTTATAGTAAAAAATTATTATAGGCTGAGAGGGGTTCCCAAACTTTTTCACATGACTGTATATGAAAATAATCCGAGTGTCTTATTTTGTTTATTCTTATAAAATCATTTTCAGATCAGTGAACTTGGATCTTCAAAAGCAAAGAAACCTGCTAAAGATATGCCACTGTACTATGAGGTATGTTTTTACTTTTTATAATGTTTTTAATCTATTAAAGTGGAATCAGGCAAAATTGAGAAATTTCTTAACCTTGCTGAATATACTATTATTTTTCATATACATATACTGTATATCATATACATTGTGACCACAACGGGGTACCACTGAACCCCAGACACAATGCATGATTAGTGGGTGCGGTAGATTGTAGGCACTTCCCACAGCCTCAGGTCTGTAGTGGTTGTGGCTTAACATTTATGAAGCATGACCTGTTGGACAGCTGAAAAGGATGGTGCCTCCAATGATATCCCATCTCCTGGCACTCAACAGTCTCAACATTCAGTGGGTTTTCCATTTTTCTTATTGAAGCAGAGGAGAAATTCTAAAGTGTTCCCCTCATTTGGTATCTTGTTCTTCAGTTTGCTCTTGTTTTCCCTAAACCAACATGGTGAGGGTTGGGGAAGATCTCAGTTCAGGTGATATCAATCAGGTCTGAGGATTGATGAACTGCCCACTATTGGGTAATTGATTATGTTTAACTGGGCTCCTCATTTTCCTGTGCCAGCAATGGGATGGCTCTATTTATTAAAGAGTGGCCTTTGGCAATCTCTGTTGCCTTTACTACACCATGGGGCAGTACCAAACAAGGACCAACAAGTTCTGAGCAGGATGACACTTTTTTGTAGCAGGGAGAGCTATCTTAACTCCCATATTAAGGGAGAGCCTGTTTCACTCTGTACTCCCATTTCTTTTCCCATCCAGTCTGAGTAGCAGTGTCAAAGACTTGAAGGCCAGGCATGAATTATTCTTCCCTTGTGCTTACTACCATTATAGGAACAAGTACTAATTGGTTCCCTTTAGGTTTGTCTGGGACCTGTTTTCACAGCATCCCTTTTTCACTGCACATCCTGACCTCTCCATTCTAAGGGTAATTTTGATAACCTTTTCTACTAGCCCATGAACCTTCACACTAAATAATGTAGTCTCAATGACCACTGACAGATTTAGATAGTTTAATCTCGGTCATAGTATTACTTTCAAACCATCCACAGATTCAGATTCAGTGGATGCTCATCAAAATACCTTTCAATCTTGATACTATTGGCAATCCCAGATTACTCTGAATCTCTACTATTTATTTTTATAGAGTGAGATACTAATGAAAGGTTTTTGTTTTTCTGTCGTCCATTGACAAGAACAAAATCTGTCTCAAAACTTACTTACACGCTACTAGAGCCTTTCTCTGAAATCAGTTCCCTTTTATGGGCCAACCTCTATTTTTAAAGCTTATCATCCTTGGCAACTTCTATTTACCCACATTAGTGCCTCTCAGATTTCCAGTGTGTGTTACTCTTCCTGTAGGCAGTTTTGTGCCCTTATCCTGCCCTCGGCCATTTTCATGGTCCTGTTATACCTTACAGTCTTTTGCCAGCCTAAAACTCACTGCTGTAAAAACATTGGTCTTACATGTTTCATGAATCATTATCATATACTGTATAGCAAAAGCCATATGAAAATAATATTTCTAAGAAAAAAAATCATGTCATAGGTTTTATTTACACCTAATTTGTATCTCTCTTATAAATATTATATTTTTCTTTAAGATTACGGATGAAGGAAAAATAGAACAGTTCATACAGAATAAAAGAAAAAATGACCTCCAACACTGGCAAGCCACTCTTTACTCGTGGTAAAAAGAATTAAATAAGTTTAAAATGAGTTTTCATAATATCAGCCAAGTTAACGGCTCTCAAGAGGAAAGATCCCAGGTGTCACTGAGTGGTAATAAAATCTAGTGCCAACAAGCCATAAAACATTATAATAAAAAAGTCAGATACACATGTGGACAGCTGTATATTTCATAGGCCGTGTTTATTTTCTACATCTGTGCTAAAATGAACACTTTCAGAAATGGAGGCAATTTCTTTGAAGGATTATGAAAGCCCTGGTACTGTCCAGAATGTTGTAATATGAGGCTTTAGAGTTGTCTTTATGCTGTAAGGGGTGGCAAAGTGGTCAGACCTGATGCCTCACTCTTCCAGGAATGTAGGTTCAATTACCAGTCCAGTTACTGCCTTTGTGGAGTTTGTACATTCATCTGTGAGTTTTTTCTGGGTTCTATTCTTCCTTACCACATTCCAAAGGTGTGTGGCTGGGGTTAATTACTGACATTAAATTGGTTGAGTGCAGCTATGAACATGATGGGAGTCTTCCGATGGAATGGTGTGCTGAGCTGGAATGGTAACTACTTTGTACAAGAAGCTAGTAGGGTTGGATCCTTCTTCCCTTGACTCTGCAAGATTTAAAAGAAGGTTACAGAAATGAAAGAATGTATTGATGGTGTAGAATAAAATGTGTTTTTTAGCATTACATAATTCTTTTCATGTCCTGTACATTGGCATCAGCAACAGGAAGTAGCATTCCTTAGGGATTGTATCAAACATGTTAAAAAATGCACAGTATGCAAATATGCGTGTGTTAATGATATGCTTATGTGATATCTCCTCTATATACCGGTATATAAAATCCTAAGCCTAAAAGTGCAACAATTTTGTGCATTGATTTTGTGACATTTTTATGTCATGTTTTTTGTCACGCTTTAAATCAGGCTTGTTAGATTTTCAGATTCTTATTACATTTTTAAATTATAAACTAAATAATATCAAGAACTCACATCCCATGAGACGAGACTTTGTTCCAAGAGATTTAACCAGAGTCACGAAGTGGCTTGCGCATAGTGCAGGCCGGGGGATTTGCAAGCAAAGCGAGCAGGGGGCGAACCCCTTAGTCTATACTAATAAAGGCAAAGCCCTCACTGACTGACTCACTGACTCACTCATCACTAATTCTCCAACTTCCCGTGTAGGTTGAAGGCTGAAATTTGGCAGGCTCGTTCCTTACAGCTTACTTACAAAAGTTAAGCAGGTTTCATTTCAAAACTCTACGCGTAACGGTCATAACTGAATCCTACTTACGTACATATATATGACCATAGCCTGCAGCTCGGTCGCAGTGTGAGGCGGAGTTGCGTCCCCCATCACCATGCCTCCCACGTAGTTGGCTGCCTGCCTATATTGCGTCCCCATACCCACGCCTCCTACGTAATTGAGTGCCTGCCCATATAAGGCCGTCCGTCAGCAGCAATCCAATAGACACGCTGCCGCTGAATATTCACAGGCAAATCAAAAAGTTAATACCGGGAATGCCTGTTAAACATCTTAGATTCACGAGTAGCAATTTGGGTGGTAAGATGTCTATCGAGGTGATCACTGTAATATTTATATGTCATTGAAATGTATTATTATCAGGCATGGTTTAGGCACCTATGTCATCAGGAAGGCACCAGAAAAAGGGACCACAAGGTTACTATTATGGAAGTTAATTTAGAGCACGATGCCGTGAATGTAAGAGCTGTAATAAATAAAGTTCCCCTGCATACTTTAAAAGAAAGTCTCGCCATCATTTAATTTTTCACAATTTGTGAAAACAAGACATGGTGTCAGAATAGAGGACAGTCATGGATTTTGTTGGAGTTCCCTCGCCACGAATTGACTGGGATTCTCTTAACCTGCCGGGAGAATGGAAAAAGTTCCAGCAGCACGTGGAGCTGATGTTTTCTGGCCCTCTAAAAGGCAAAGACGAGAGTGAGAAATGCAGCTACCTTCTCCTGTGGACTGGGGAAAAAGGAAGAGACATTTTTAACACATGGACTCTCACCCAGGAGGAAGCCAAGGTACTGAAAACTTACTATGACCATTTTGAGGCGTTTGTCATGCCTAAGACGAATACGATATTCGCGAGATACAAGTTTAATGAGAAGATGCAGGGTATAAACGACACTTTTGATTACTTTGTAACAGAGTTAAAATTGCTGGTGAAGGACTGTGCTTATGCAAACGAAGATGAGATGGTCAGGGATAGAATAGTATTTGAAACAAACTCAGCGAAAGTGCGAGAGAAACTTTTAAGAGCTGGGTCTGAGCTAACATTAAATAAAGCCGTGAACATCGCAAGATCGCACAAGATAGCACTAGCACAGCTGAGAACCTTCGATGCATGTACTTCGAGCGGCTCACGTGAACTGACTGTGAACGCAGTACGCAGACAACAAGCAAGAGCTCCAAAGATTGCTGAACAAAAAACGCATTACACAATTCAGAAGGCAGCAAAAGAATATGAAGTGAGTGACGCATACAAGCATATTCATAAGTGCAGCTACTGTGGAAACAAAGCACACGGTGGAAAAAGTCAATGTCTAGCTGAAGGCAGACAGTGTAAAAAATTTGGTAAATTGAACCACTTCGCTAAAGTTTGCAGGACTGGGAAAGGTAAACCCGTGCATGCAGTGTGTGATGTCTCAGATAAAGAGGAAGACGAGATGTTTATTGATGCAGTAAGAAAGGAACAACCCTCTGAAGCTGAACAAGCCTTTGCAGACATATCAATAGGAAAGCAAGGTGTAAACCTTAAGTTTAAATTAAGTCCATAGACACGCTGCCGCTAAATATTTACAGGCAGATCCACAACTTAATACCGGGAATGCCTGTTAAACATCTTAGATTCACGAGTACCGATTTGGGTAGTGAACACTTCGATGAATGAAACCTGTTACCTTTACAATGGTTGACAAACACGGAATGTAACTTGAACACAACACATCCTCCAAATACGAACCTGATTCAAAGAAATAATGATAATAAAATCCTTGATGACAGCAACACTCATAACAGTCACAAAACAATTACATTGACAATCATGTTACGTTATTTTTAAAATGTTTCCTTTTCTTTTTCATAGCTTCTTTAACACACTACTTCTCCGCTGCGAAGCACAGGTATTTTGCTAGTATAATATAAAAAGGAAATCATCAAGTTTTACTGCCCAAGACCAAAAGAGTTTGATTTTGGGTTAGTTTGAAAAATGAAATTATTTTTATCAGTACTCTACCCAATTCTTTAAAAGTGCACTCTGAACTGTCACTCCTCAGTTTGCCATTATTAAGGCAGTAATGATAATGGCCAGAGAGGTGCCTAAGCCAGTAAAAAATTGCATATATAGTACTTTGATAGCTTAAGGTAAAAATGTACTATTATAAAGTATGTTTGTCTTTCCTTTATCCAAGGTAACTGATAGACATGCATCTTACATTAACTGGTACTATTAACCTTAGATTGTCCAAGTATGAGTGATTGTGCTCTGCAATGAAGTGATTACGATTCTTGGGTTGTAGCTTGGCTTGCACCCAATGTTTTCATAAGATATTGTGGCTCCGCATGACCCCTAAATTTAGATTAATTCGGCTTAGTAAATGAATAGAGTACATTTCATAAGAATCATTCATGCTGTAATGGTGACAGGATAACAAAGCAATGTTTTCCATGGCTTCAGCTTTAAACCAACCCTTTTTGTAAAACAATATACAATTTTCTGACTTAGTAATTCATTGAGAAGTGTTGTCTTGCTTTTGTAATATACTCTTTAGTGCTTCAATATTTATGACTTTTAGGGAGTGCACTAATAAATAAGATTTTTTTAAATTTTTCCCCATTATGACTCTGGGTTGCATATCTAATTTAAACTAGTCGCTATTGTGCCATTTAGTTTCTGTGTCTTTCACGCTCTTTCACCATCTTTCTTAATGTTGTCATCACATTGTGGAAGTATTTCTTCCTCTCTTTCATTAATGTAATATCTGTGTCTTTTGTCAGTTTTGTTGCACTATGACTGTGTGTATTTATGGCATGGAAGTTCTAGAAGGGAAGTTGGCAGGGCTCCCTTAAAGAATGATATTTGTAGGTAATCTTTTTAGGGATCTCTCACAAGGAAGAGATAATGAGAGCATAAGTTATTTAAAAAAAGCACATCAATCCTCATTTTTGTTCTCAGCCAATTCAGGGTAGGTCAAACTACCATACAAGCTTAACAAAACAATACTTGATGTGTGGGTAGTATAAATCCCTTCTACTGTGTTCTTGGTAATTGATTCAGGGCAGTAAATGAAGAAGAATGACTGACTATAGGATCTTGAAAGTGTTGACTAAGAGATTCTGAGCAATATAAATAAATAAAAGTGAAACAAATACATTTATTATCTATACTAATAAAAGGCAAAGCCCTCACTGACTGACTGACTGACTCACTGACTCACTCACTCACTCACTCACTCACTCATCACTAATTTTCCAACTTCCCATGTAGGTGGAAGGCTGAAATTTGGCAGGCTTAATCCTTACAGCTTACTTACAAAAGTTAAGCAGGTTTCATTTCGAAATTCTACGCGTAACGGTCATAACGGTCGATAATGGTCGACAACGTCCGCCATGTTGAACTTTCTTATTTATGGCCCCATCTTCACGAAATTTGGTAGGCGGTTTCCCTGCGCTAACCGAAACCGATGTATGTACTTATTTCGATGGTAAGATGCCACTGTCGGCCACCATATTGAACTTTCCAACGTCACTAATTTTCCAACTTCCCGTGTAGGTAGAAGGCTGACCTCATCTTCACGAAATTTGGTAGGTGGCTTCCCTGCGCTAACCAAAACCGATGTACGTACTTATTTCGGTGGTATGACGCCACGGTCGGCCGCCATATTGAATTTTCCAAACGACACTAATTCTCCAACTTCCCGTGTAGGTAGAAGGCTGAAATTTGGAAGGCTCATTCCTTACGGCTTACTTACAAAAGTTAAGCAGGTTTAATTTCGAAATTCTATGCATAACGGTCATAACGGTCAACAACGTCCGCCATGTTGAACTTTCTTATTTATGGCCCCATCTTCACGAAATTTGGTAGGCGGCTTCCCTGCGCTAACCGAAACCAATGTACGTACTTATTTCGGTGGTATGATGCCACTGTCAGCCGCCATATTGAACTTTTCAACAGTCTTTGTTACTTATGGGACCATCTTCAAGAAATTTGGTACGCGGGTTCCCAACGCTAACTGAATCCTACTTACGTACATATATATGTCCATAGCCTGCAGCTCAGTCACCGTGTGAGGCGGCGTTGGGTCCGCCATCCCAACGCCTCCCACGTTGTTGGCTGCCTGCCTATATAAGGCCGTCCGTCGCTCCAGTCTCTTCATTTCCTTCCTTGCTTCGCCACGGGATTCACGTCTCCCTGCTGATAACTACAGCCTTTTTATTTAATCCACGGCTTCTCCGCTGTTTTATTGTACATTTATTACGATTATAGATATTGTGTAGGTATTTTAGACTTACTTTACATTGTTCAGGTACCCATTTCCTTTATCATTCCAACCGTACCCGCATTAACATGTCTATCAAGGTGATCACCATCGATCAAAGAACTGTCACTTACTGAGTGGTTTCCATGCCCGGAGATGGCACCTATCTTTTCCATTCTCTGTGTTACATATTGCACGGCCATATCAGGCTCACTCTTGATATCTGGAGAAACATTGTGTCTTATGTATTGAATGACTGGGACAGGTTCAAGGTGTGGACTGCTGACAGTACAGGAGATAATTATACTACACAGGAGCACTATAAGAGTGAAATGCTTAAGCCCTTCACCTATGGTTCTGCATGTGAGTTGATGGCTGCCGCTGAATTGTTCGGTTGTCGCTTTTAAGTGTACCGAAATGGCCAAATATTTTACACCTTTGGACAACCGCCAATGCCTCTTAAACATCTTAGATTCACAGGTGACGATTTCAGTAGTGGACACTTTGATGTTTATGAATGTTTAAACTCTCAAAAGCTGGATGTGAAGTTATCGATGAAACTGGTTGTATACTTACAACGCTTGACAGATTCTGAATGTCACTTCAACACAAGTCCTACAAATACCGTCGTAATTGAAACAAACCATGAAACTCAAACCGATTATGACAGCAGCAATCCGAGCTGTGAGATTTGAAACAAGATTACTGTTCTATGGCCAACTGTACGTTGCATGCTTAAGAGTAAGCTCAGCGCACAGCTTGGTCATATTACAATCGGAGGGCCTAACTCACAATGTGGTATACAAAGAGATCCTTAACAAATAATTATTGGTATATTTTCCCTCATTTTAAAAAGGTTTAATTTTCTTCTTAATAAAACTTTTAAGGCAGTACTTCGCCGCTGTGAAGCGCGGGTATTTTGCTATATATATATATATATATATATATATATAT
>JANRMT010028174.1:64307025-64317928 GCA_026402145.1 Polypterus bichir lapradei | reverse complement strand
TGTTAAATTTGGAATTAACTTGCTTAGAGATCTTTATATAGACAACGTCTTTGCATCCTATGAGCAATTACATTCCAAATTTAACATTCCAGCTACACATTTCTTTCACTATCTTCAAATCAGAAACTTTGTTAAACAAAACCTTCCAGATTTTCCTCATCTTGCACCCTCATCCATGCTGGAAAAAATATTGCTCAATCTCAAGGATTTAGACTCCATCTCTACAATATATAAAATCATTTTACAATCCCTCCCTTTTAAAGATCCAAGAGGACACTGGGAAAAAGATCTTTCAATTAATATATCAGAAAAGGAGTGGAAAGTAGCAATGCAGAGAATTCACTCGAGCTCCATATGCGCAAAGCATACAATTATACAACTCAAAATTATATATCGAGCACATCTGTCTCGACTAAAACTCTCCAAAATGTTCCCAGGGCATGATCCAACCTGCGAACGTTGTAACCAAGTCCCAGCCTCACTAGGTCACATGTTCTGGTCCTGCACCAAATTAACATTATTCTGGACAAACATTTTTAATTACCTTTCAGATAGCCTTGGACTTACAATCCCTCCAAACCCATTAACAGCTGTGTTTGGTGTTCTTCCAGATGGGTTTAAAGCGGAGGAAGACAAACAAATTGTGATTGCATTCACTACACTTTTGGCACGTAGACTTATTCTCATAAACTGGAAGAACCCAAACTCTCCTCTTTTAAGTCAGTGGGAAACCGATGTGTTATATTATTTGAAGTTGGAAAAAATCAAATATTCAGTTAGAGGATCTGTACAGACTTTTTTCAAAACATGGCAGGATCTAATCAGTAATATTTTAAAATAAGTTCAAAAGGCACAGAGAATTTATTAATTTAGGTATGTCTCCAAGTCTTAAATTTAACGCCGTTTGGCTTGCTCTCTCTCTCAGGGGTGGGGATCGATCTGTTCTTAATTTTTCTCTTTGTAAAAACTTGATTGCTTTGTATGGATTGTAATAAAATTAATAAAAAATTAAAAAAAAAAAAAACAAAAAAAAAAAAAAAAAAAAAAACATCTTTATAATGAGCTTTAGTGGGCACAGCACATTTAGGCTACAAATGTGCCAAGAAAACTCACCAAATCCTTTAGTTTCTCAGATGTCTCTATCTGTGTCCATTTACTTGTACAGGTGCACAGTGGAGTACATACTCTGTGGCTGCATTCCATCCTAGTATGGCATCAGTTCTGCTCCAAACCACAAAGCACAACAGAAGGTAGTGAAGTTGGCTCAGGATATTGTTGGCACACTGTTACCTTCTGTTCAGGACATATACAATATAACACAAGCTATTTTTGAAAAGCAAACACTATTATTAAATACCTCAGCCATCCTGGAGAGTAATTTTTATTCCTCCTCTCTTCTGGCAAATGGTTCAGTTCAATTGGCATATTCCTTGGTCATAAAAAACACTGACCAGTTCCTTAAAACTGTCTTTGATGTTACCCTATTTGCTTCATATTGCCTAATGTTGCATTATATTTGGTGCTATGTAATTTTGTACTGTTACATCGCTGTCAGGATTTAATAGAAGACATTCAAGAAAGAATCTAAACACAACACTAAATTTCAATTTGAAGTTCACATTGAATTTAATAATTACCCCCATTTATATGCGAATTGAGTTTAAAACAAGATAAACAAAGAGAATTAAGAAAGAAGTTATGTGCTTGCAAAAACAGAAGAAAAAAGTTTTGACGACAAAAAATTAATCAAGAGGAGACATTGAAAGTATTATACAATCTCTGAGAAAATGGATTGCTTTGGAAAAAGATGAAAGTGAATGGGAAACAGATGGAAGGAACAAATAAAAAAGAAGAGGACAAAGTGGGAAAAATAAAAGAAGTAGAGAACAAGACAACTGAAAAAAGCAAAAGAAAAAGAAAGTGACTAGAGCATGAAATAAATAATCAAAATGAAAAGAACAAAGGACTAAGCTAGGAAAAAAGAAAAGGGACCATTAACAATAAGAATGACCCATACTGGAGATTAAATACAAATAGCACAATAAAAGGAACTTCAGAACAGGAAATTAATGAAATTCAGACAGCATTATCAAACCTGTTTAATTCAATTTGGGAATATGAAGGGCAGGAGTTTAGTACTGGGTGCAGGGCATAAAACAGCTCTGGATGGGACACCAGTCTGTTACAGGGCTCACTCACATACACACTAACACTCAACCAATTTAGAATTGCCAATTAAAATGAAAAACGTCTCTGTGAGAGTTTGTGTGAAAAACTGAAGTGCCAAGAAAAACCCACACAGACAATGACTGGGCAAGGGGTTGGAACCTGGAGGGTTGGATCAATGAGACAGCAATACTGACCATTGAGTCAACATGCTTCCCAGAAACGCATATGTCAGCTTTGCAAACACCAAGAAATGGTTGAAAGAATATTGTGGAACTGGGAAATCAGTGCAAAGTCAAAGAACAGGGGATAAAGTTACCAAAGCATTTGTGTGAAATTACAAGAGTTATTGCTGATTTTAACCAATCACTGCAGGTTTAAAGATGAAGTAGAATGAAACCACTAGTCATAGGACCTCTTGAAGACAAAAGAGGTATGACCTGCAAAAATAGAAAAGATTAAAGACATGCACAATTAGCAGACATTCCTTTTGTATGAGATTTCAATTTAAGGTTTGAGATATGGCCACTTGCCTTTGATCTAAGAACAAATATGTCTGTCGAGTCACCACATTTTCTCATATGACTACTTTCAGACTTTTCTCCTGACTAGTACCACCTCTATACCCTCTATGCCGAGTCACCACATTTTTTTGTAAAACATTCATTTAGAACGGCAGTTCTCAACCTGTGGGGCACGTAACAAAAAAGGGGGCGCGAAGATGTGAAAAAAGAAAACAAGAATCAAAAATATGAAAAATACATCTATTGAAACCAAAACAAATTAACTTAAACTACATTCTGATACTAGAAAAATAAATATAGAGTTAGATAAATGTCGATAAAAGTTAAGTAGGTATAATAAAACTATAGTGGTGAGTCGACAGCAAATAATAAGGGAATACATTTTATTAGGCTTCCAAAAAATGTTAGGGGGTGTTATTAAAACTGTTATAAAAACTCAGGTCGCAAATACTTAAAGGTTGAGAAACGCTGATTTAGAATAAGATTAAAATTGAAAGCACGTGTGAGTAGGAAGGAGCTGTATGGACCAAGAGAAGGTAATAACACGCCAGGCCAGGGGGTGGCAGGGTGCACTAAACCTTCTTCTGTTGCCTCTGCAGTCCAAACATGGGAAAACCTGCCTGATTCACCCTTGATGATGTCACTTATGGTTCTGGCACCCTGAAGAATGTCATTTCCTGTTCCGCCATGTCACTTCCAGTTCTGGCCTTTAAAGCTTCCATAATTTTACTAAGAATTCAGTTTAACTGTGGACTCCAACCTATGCACATCAGTGTCATTTGCATAGCCTTTTGCAGCAAGGGATATTTTATGGGTGGCTGCCCCAAACCTTTTTTTGATTGTGTCGAGTCCGTTTATTTCACAGTAACCTAAAGCAATTCAAGCAGGCGACTGAGGAACCTCCCTAAAAGGTTACTTTCATGGCTCTCTGACTTACTCACTTCAATCCACACGTTGACACAGTTGTTTAAGCAGGCACACACATGAAACCTTCCCATTCATAATGTGTGCCTAGCATTTTTGAAGTCATTTTGTCAAATAGAAGCATGCCAATTTGAGTATACAGATGTGTAAGGGTGGTATAAACTTGTCCAATGGTGCCTAGTTAATATTACTGTGAAGAGATTTGGAGTTATGGATTATTAACATTCTACTGTTTCTTCATAGTTAATTTACAAGGATATTTTAAATACTTTAATGTTCCATATTATTAAATTATAACATGCGACAGGGTCAAGGAGTAAATGTTTGTTATGTTCTCTATATAAATATCTTATGTTGACAGCGCTTCAGCATACGTGAATAATCCTCTTCAGTTTCTGCATATTAACTTTTTACACTTGCAAAATGCACACTGTAACACGAGAAACATTTTGTTATTATGAAGTAATTTTTGCTGATTTCACCATGGCATTAAATGTGAGCAGATTGTTCTTCATGTCTACAAGTCCTGCAGTGTTTGCATCTCAACTTCTGGGTCGACATTTGGCTGACATTTCAATTATTAAGCCAGTAGGGATGCACTCCAACAGGACTAGATTTAGTTTTAAATTACATATGTGACAGGCCAACCTGAGTCCTTGGGTCGACAGTCAGGTGCACAAACAACCAGAGGAAAAACTCATGCTTTAACAACTACGTATTATTTAAAAAGTAGAATTTTACTTTAACGAAAATAGGATCACAAAGGTAATTCTTAGCCCCAAGACACTTCTGAACTAGTTTGTTAGATCCTTTTAAGTAACTAGTTGTTTCTCAGTTCTTTAATCCGTTTTAATCAGCTGTTGGAGCGTATGAAAGCTAAGCTCCACACTGTTCATTTACTAAAGGCTCTTCCTTTCACAAAATATACACATTTTGCACGGTAGATTTCCTTCATGTAGGCTGCTCTGATGTGAAGTGAACCTGTGTGATGGACAAGGGCAGGGGTGGGCTGACATCCCAGCCAGAATAAACCCCCATACTCTTACCTGGGCAGGAAGGTCAGCATAGTGGATGGAGAGGGCAGACTGCCTCCCAAGAATACATGCTACCCTGACACACTGGGTGGCAGAATTCCTGGACTGGTATGCCCATTCATGTGTCTGTAGGAAATGCTGGGAGTTACAGTCCCATGGGACCGCCCGGCTGGACTCTGTGGCGGCCAAGAGGGGAAACTCCTGGGGAGGTCTTCATTTAAGGGCTTTCGCCTGACCCGGGAGTAAAAACTCCTTGACACCAAAAGTATTATTCCTGGATCTGGCATAAAAGGGGCTGCCTTTGTTCACTCAGTAGTCAGAGTTGGGAGGAAGTGGATGAGACTGCAATGGAGGTGTAGAAAGACAAGGAGGAACTTATTGCTTTGTCATGTGGAATGGAAAGGAGGAAACCAAAACCCTGTGGAGGTATTGTGTGAAATAAACGCTTTGTATTTGAAGGCAGGACTGAGTTGTGTAGTTGTGTCTGGGGGTTTGGGGCACTGCAACTCCCCATTCAGGACACACCTGCCAGTTCCAGTCTCTTTCGTCATCAGTACCCTTGGGGGTACTGGACCCAAAGGACCTTGTCCTACACTCTGTATCACTGCCCTCACTGGGAAGTCATTGTGCACTTGGTGTCTGGTGACCCTACTTGGTGTGGCTTCAGGTGCTCACCTGGAATGAAAGAAGAACATGCCATCCTTGTCTAGGAAGAGGATGAGGAGCCAACCAGGACAATTATACGTAATGGATTAGTGAGTGATTTGCAAAAAGCAAAGATAAGTAAGGGTTATTTCCAGACTAAAAAAATAGAAAAAAGGTTATTGGTGCAACACTTTGGCTGTATATGCTTCACCAGATATTGCTTCATTTTTTCAGTGTGGAAATAACCTTTACCTATTTTTTTCCCAAACAATGTCACTGCATACCAAAAGAATGTATCAGCATTGCTGAGTTCTTTTTAAAATTCCACAGGGTAAATTTGAACTGGATATGCTTTGAATTTTCCAGATGGATTTGAGACTTTAGTACAAGTTCAGCTGTTGCTGATATTTTCTGAAGGTGGCTTACAACTAATATCAACTCACAACCATGTATGAGCCAAATGATCTTCCCTTACCTCCAGCTTTGATTTTTACATAAGGCGTATTAATAATAAAAAGTACAGAAGTTGATAACAAAACTATTTTAAAGTTACTGACATGCTGAAAAAATAGAAAATGTATTACTAAAGTGGTAAGTGCTGTTGCTTCTCTTCTTTACGGACCTGCGTTCATATTGCACCCTAGTCATTTTCTCTATTCACATGGCTCTTTCTCCTTTGGCTTTTCCCAGGCATTCATGTTTCCTCAGTGTAAACATTTAAAATTCGAAAATCTTTTTAGGTGTGGGCGCATATACTGTAATATTTTGACAAGACCACAGTTACTGAAGCATTGCACCTTAGAAACATACTAATTCTCACAGAAGAAAGCCTTCTTGGCATAAAGGAAAATCCCTATGAACTAAGAGGAGCATTTTTACAGTGCCATGGAGATGCCTACAAAGAAGTGGTTTTATGGTTCAGAGATCCTATCGGACACTGAGGCTGGGAATGCAGAGACTAGAGAACAGTTCTCTGCCTACAAATACCCCTTGTAGTATAGGCAGGTTTAAAATATTGGAGAAAAATGTCCTAGTCACTCTTATCTCATCAGTCTTAAAAGTTGCTGGACACATTTATTGACAGTTTTGGAGTCGGAAGGGAGGTAGAATATGCAACTTGTACACTTATTGTGGTGGAAGGCATTCTGTCACTTAGTCCAAATGATATAAACAATTTATAAGTGTTTTTGGATTTTTTTTGCTATGGTGATCAATAGTCAATCAAAAAAGAAAACACATAGAAAGAGCAGTAGCGTAATAAAGCATGACCTGGCAGAACAATTTAGGAACACATTAGCATATGAAATAAGTGCGTCTTTCATTGAATGAACATCCGCGAATAAAAGACATGGCCGACCCTTGTGATAACCAGGTCAATTAAACAGGACATACTAGATCACATGTAGCACTGTTAACGTGCAGAGAAGCAAGGCTTTCATGTCGCATAAAGAACAAGATTTTATAGAGAGAGATATGATAGAGGAAAGGTCCATTCTATTCTCCCACATAAACCAAATCAAAGGGTTGCAATAAGCAATTAGAGCAAGAGTTCCCAAACTTTTTTCGGCCGCAGACCCCTTTACCAAAAACGTTTAAAACCGTCGACCCCCTAGTCATTTACTTTACTTACTCAAATTAATAAATTTGTACAGTACTCGATATTAAATATTTCACTAGATATCAAACTTTTCATTTTAATCACTTGTAATTAATGATTGAAAAAGATAAAAGGACTATGGAATATGGCATTGTCTTGTGCAACATTTAATATCGAAACCTGCACTAATGAAAATTAAAGCAGAAAAATACGAGCAAAGTTTTTTTACATTTTTGACATTTATGAAATAAATATGTAAATTCAAAATAAGTACAAATAGTCCAAGCTGTACTGTCTGCATTTCTTTTTTTGGTTCAGTCATATTATTATCTGAACAATTTTGACAGCCCCTGTGATAAAAAAAAAAAAAAAAGTATGTACTTACTTGAAACAGAAGATTTTTGTTCAAACTCAAATATATAAACTGTGTCCTCTGATTTTTTTTTGTAGTACTGCTCCTCAATAAATAATTATATTCAAAGTTAAATCACAAATAAGTACATGTCACATCGAACGAACCAATTTATAGTGTTTTATGAAAGCATGACCGTACAAGACTGATAGATTCTGCTAATATCAAATATCCGTCGTGTCGTCCCACCGCGAGCAAGTGTGGACGTGCAACGGTTTTTCATGTCTGCATTTGCTTTGATACGTGCAATAAGACAATGCACAGACATGTTTGTGCTACATGTATTTTCATGCATTCTTATGTGTGACTCTTTTAATGACACATTTTACCTTTTCATTCGCAAGTTTGGTATGTAATGTGTTTTTATCAAAAAAGTGTTTTTTTAATTATTTTACTTCTTAATTAGGTACCTATTGGAATCGTAGATATTTTGAAGTAACACACAAATAGCAGTAGTAAGGGGGTCTATTTTTGCTGTCGTCGACCCCCAAATTTTCTTATTGAAACTATCGATCCCCTAGAAAGTTCAAATTGACCCCAGGGGGGTCGATATCGACCACTTTGGGAACTCTTGAATTAGAGTATCAGGGACAGAGACAATTACTGACAGCAGTAGTGAAAGCAGGTCATTGGTAGATTGAAAGCAGTTTGACAGTCATCAAAAAGCTTAACTGGTAACATCTTGGAGATATAAAGAGTAAATTCCTGAAGATTACTCTGAAAAAAGTGACACTATTTATGAAGCCATCTTGACAAAATGAATCAGCAAAGCTATGATTATAAGAAAACAAAACAGCCAGAATGAAAAATTCATATTTCTCTTGCAACACTGATCCTTCTCTTTGTGTTCTATCACAAAGATTTAAAGATACAAATAGACCTCATTTTTATCTTTGGCCATATTTTAAGTAATGAAAAACTACCAAATCTTTTTATCCATTTACATGACAACTTTTTGCACTTATTCAGGATTTAATCTTTTTTCATCATCTTTCTTTACTCTCCTTCATCACTCTTCTGTTAACTCTATATCACATTTTGCACTCCATATAACATTCTCAAGCCCACTTAATTCAGTTCATGGTTCATCCAAGGCCAAAGCCTGTTCCTGCAGCACTGTGTGCAAGGCATGAAACAACAACAACAACATTTATTTATATAGCACATTTTGATACAAATGATGCAACTCAAAGTGCTTTACAGGATGAAGAAAGAGAAAAAAAACAACATAAAAAAATAAAATTAGGCAATATTAATTAACATAGAGTAAAAGTAATGTCCAATGGCCAGGGAGGACAGAAAAAACAAGCAAACAAACAAAAACAATAAAATCTGCAGGGGTTCCAAGACCACGAGACCACCCAGCCCTCTCTAGGCATTCTAACTAAACAAAAATGACCTCAATCAGTCCTCATCGTATTCAGGATTGACATGAAAAAACTTGATGATGATGGTCATGTGGACTTCTGGCCTTCAATCCATCAATGTAGGTACATCATGGTGCTTTGATCGGGTGGTGGTGGCATAGATTGACACCACAGAAAACCGGAAAAAGCACAGAAAATAAAGTAGGGGTTAGTGCGATGAAACAGCACTCACAAACTCTAGTGCATTTACATAAATCTACATTATTATTATACTGTATACTTGGCGATTACAGGTTTAGCATACAGTATAACTGCTTACGTGTGTAAATCAATTTTGGGACTCGAGAAGGTTTAGTGAGTGCTTCAGGATCCCACTTAGTTTTAGACACTGAACTGACAATATTACTTACCTTAACTACATTACCACAGTTCCTGCCTGCTACACAAAAGTGAAATTGTAAAGTTTTTGGTTCAGTTTTAATTTTTTAATTTAGTTTGATATCATTAATATATTGTAGTTGGTAGTGCCTTCCTACTTTACATATTATTGAAGAGTTTAATTTTAGCTCTAATAAACAGCCTCACATCCTGTAATCACAAACATGAGCGTGACATTCCAGGGATGTCTGGCAATACTCTGACTAAATATTGGTAATGAAAATTTAATAACAACATTCTCAAACCTGCTCTAATAAAATTTTACTCACTTCATTATGTGAACAATGTGCAGACTTGTAGTATTATATGGGTACCATGGATTTAAAAGATTTTGTCGGCATCTTTGCTCCCACGCTTCCCTTCAGACTTTTCTGAATCCTAAATTAAAATGTATGTAATTGAATCTGAATTCCCAGCAGGGTTTTCATCACAGCAGCATTTTACTGCTGTCGCCATTAAAGCTTCATTTTACAAAAGTGCAAACCTAGTAGCTGAGCTGATGTTTTGGTCTTAAGTTGCAAGTAAGTTTGTGTCTTATGAAGTCGAGCCTGAGAAAGGACCCATAAATTAAAGTACAGATGGCATAAGCATAGGGAGGTGTTCTCACAGTTACTGACAAGATTGATATGCAGTTGATGGGAAGGTTTTCATGAGAGGGTGCCAACAAATAAACACAATTCAAAAATATCACCCTACCTCCCCCATTTTCCTTGCAATATAACTTTTGGGAGTGCAAGGAAAGAAAACATGGGCAGAGTAGAAAGTATCATTTCCCAAATTCCTAGTGACAGATCAGATAACATAACGGTTCCCACACCAGCAAGGTTTAGTAAGATTATACCTTTCTCGAGAAAAAAGGGACTAATAAAATTATAAGGTTTATGTCACTTTCAACAGCTGGTAGCTGCAGTACTCCATCTGTTAACCAAGAGTGAAGATAAAGTATAGACAGTTGAGTACTTGTATTTTTAGACTCAAAGGGACTGCAAGTTGTTAATTATATCTCTTTATATTTCATAATTTGTTGTCTACCTCTGTTCATTCCTTCCTTATATTTAATAATTTGAATTGGTTCTCTCTTTTTATATATGTTCATTTCTGGTGCAAAAGAAACGTGTGTATATATATATATATATATATATATATATATATATATATATATAGTTGCATGCGGCTGGGGGTGGAGCCCAGCCGGGACGCCCAGGAGGACCGGAGAAGGGCTTGTGCCTCCTCCAGACCACGAGGGGACGACCGCCCTGGTTGTGTTGGGGGCCATGGGTAGAGGGCATGGAAGCCCAACCCTGTAGGGGCCTGTGGCCACCGCTAGGTGGCGCCCCGGTGCCTGAAGAACCCTGGACCTCAGCACTTCTGCCACACCAGGAAGTGCTGGGGGGAAGAAGACTGGGGACACCCGGAGGGCTTCCGGGTGCGCAGCCGGCACTTCTGCCACACGGGGGTGTGTCCGCGGGGGATTGCCGGGAAAGCAGCTGGAGCCCATCCGGGTTGCTATTTAAGGGGCCGCCTCCCTTCCGTCATCAGCAAGAGTCGGGTGGAAGAGGACGGAGCTCGAGAGAGGAGTGGAGGCGGCCAGAAGGAAGGCAATTTGTGACTGTGAGGCCTGGACTTTGGGGTATCGGTGCTGGAGGCACTGGGTTTGTGCACTAAACCAATTGTAAATATTGTAAATAGAATGAGTGTGTTGGGTGCAAAACCATTGTCCGTCTGTCTGTGTCCGGGTCCAGTTCCACAATATATATATATATATATATATATATATATATATATATATATATATA
>JANRMT010028174.1:64167561-64307015 GCA_026402145.1 Polypterus bichir lapradei | reverse complement strand
TATATATATATATATATATATATATATATATATATATATATATATATTTACTCTCTATATATAAAATCCTAAGCCTAAAAGTGCAACGATTTTGTGCAACGATTTTATGTGACCTTTTTATGTCACATTTTTTGTCATGCTTTAAATTGGGGTTATTTTAAAACCTACATATATATGTTTGGTATCATTCTTTTTAGAACTTATTGAATTTTATTGTGACGTTGTTAGACTTTCAGATTCTTATTCTGTTTTTAAATTATAAACTGAAAAATATCAAGAACTCACGTCCCGCGAAACGAGAATTTGTACCATGAGATTTAACCACGCCAAGCTGGAAACAAAAGACAAAGAGTAACAACAACAACAACAACATTTATTTATATAGCACATTTTCATACAAACAGTAGCTCAAAGTGCTTTACATAATAAAGAATAGAAAAATAAAAGACACATTAAGAAAATAAAATAAGTCAACATTAATTAACATAGAATAAGAGTAAGGTCCAATGGCCAGGGGGGACAGGAAAAACAAAAAAAAAACTCCAGACGGCTGGAGAAAAAAATAAAATCTGTAGGGATTCCAGACCACGAGACCGCCCAGTCCCCTCTGGGCATTCTACCTAACATAAATGAAACAGTCCTCTTTGGATTTAGGGTTTTCATGGAAGGACTTGATGATGATGATGGTCACATAGACTTCTGCCTTTTAATCCATCCATCATTGTTGGAGCATCATGAAGCTTTGAGTAGGTGGTAGTGGTGCAGGCCACCACCACAAAGAAACCGGAATAAGAAACAGAAGAGAGAGTAGGGGTCAGTACAGATTTTAGAGCCACCATGAATAGTTATTATGATGAATTGAACATACAGAGTATCAGGATTAAGTTAAATTAAGTTAAATTGAAGTTATAAAAGGGCCATGTTAAAGTAATATGTTTTCAGCAGTGTTTTAAAGTGCTCTACTGTATTAGCCTGGCGAATTCCTATTGGCAGACTATTCCAGATTTTAGGTGCATAGCAGCAGAAGGCCACCTCACCACTTCTTTTAAGTTTTGTTCTTGGAATTCTAAGGAGACACTCATTTGAGGATCTAAGGTTACGATTTGGAATATAAGGTGTCAGACATTCCGATATATAAGATGGAGCGAGATTATTTAAGGCTTTATAAACTATAAGCAGAATTTTAAAGTCAATCCTGAATGACACAGGTAACCAGTGTAGTGACATTAAAACTGGAGAAATGTGTTCAGATTTTCTTTTCCTAGTTAGGATTCTAGCAGCTGCATTCTGCACAAGTTGCAAATGATTTATGTCTTTTTTGGGTAGTCCTGAGAGGAGTGCATTACAGTAATCTAGTCGACTGAAAACAAATGCGTGAACTAATTTCTCAGCATCTTTCAAAGATATAAGAGGTCTAACTCTTGCTATGTTTCTTAGGTGAAAAAATGCTGTCCTAGTGATCTGATTAATATGCGATTTAAAATTCAGATTACAGTCAACAATTACCCCTAAACTTTTTACCTCCGTCTTTTAATTCTAATGTATCCAGTTTATTTCTAATAGCCTCATTGTATCCATTATTGCCAATCACTAAGATTTCAGTTTTCTCTTTATTTAACTTCAGAAATTTACTATTTATCCATTCTGAGATACAAGTCAGACATTGTGTTAGTGAATCAAGAGAATCGGGGTCATCAGGTGCTATTGATAAGTACAGCTGTGTACTAGATGACAAAGACAGTTGCTGTACCGGCTTTTAAATGTTCGAAGTGCCGCACTAGATGCAGATCACACGGCACGGCAACAGCAGCAATCCAGCACCTGATTAAGCAAAGAGGAGGTAAAATAAAAACTGCATTTGTATTTGTATATATTTATATATATATTCATATGTTTGAATCGCAATCTGATTATTTGGATGGTTACCTATCAGGTAACGCTTTATGGTTGGTCAGCCATTGGACAAACATCTGCCATGTCCTCTAAGTTTTGACAAGAAGATCACAGATATGTGATACAGTACATTATTTGTAGCTCATCAGGTGAATGCAGTTTTGCTTCCCCTTATGGCGATTGAACCTTGGACGTCAGCACCTGAAGTGAAGACAATCACGTGGCAGCAGTGTAATGCATAAAATCCTGCAGAAACAGATCAAGAGCTTTGGTTAATGTTCACATCAATACCAGAATGTGAAAAAATCTGATCTCAATGATTTGACTGTGGTATGATTATTGGAGCCAGACAGGTTGGTTTGAGTATTTCAGTAACTGCTGATCTCCTGGGATTTTCTCAAACAACAGCCTCTAAAGTTCAATCAGAGTGCAAATATCTAAAAAACATCCAGTCAGTTGCAGTTCTTCAGACACAAACACAAGTCAGAGGAGAATGGCTGGACTGGTGTGAAGTGACAGAAAGGCCAAGCTATCTCATATAACCACTCTTTATAACTGTGATGAATAGGAAAATATTGAAAAATACACAATACATTGAACATTGTGGCAGATGGAAGAAAACAGCAGAAGACCAAGTTGGGTTCCATTTCTGTCATCCAAGAACATAAAGCTGAGGTGGCTCTGGCCACAGACTCACAAAAAACTGGATGGTTGAATACTGGAAAAATGTATTCTGCTCTGATGAATCTTGATTTCTACTGAAGCATACAGATGGTAGAGTCAGAATTTGACTCCAACATCATGAAACGATGTACCCAACTTGTCTTGTGTCAACAGTCCATGCTGGTGGTCATTGCGTAGTAGTGTGGGGAATGTTTTCTTGGAACACAAAAGTGTACTGTGCAAACTGTTAAACCACTAGAAGCAAACATTTATAAGTAATTTAAAATTCAACCACATAGTCCAGTATGAAGAATGTATGAAAGCTAAGCAAGCAAGCAAGCAGCACTAAGTTTGAGTATGGCTAGGTCTACAACGCAGAAAACATTAATTACCTGTTTATGCTAATGTATGCCCGTATACAGCAGTCTATTAAAAGTAAAATCAGATATCAACAGTCATCACCTTTTAATTATCAAAAGAAAAGGCTCAGATGTGTACAACAAAAGTTTTAAAAAGTTATCAACAGGCAAGGTAAGGGAAATCATGCCCTGTAGGAGTTACTCTTCTGAAGTCATGTTGTACTCACTTTATATTGAATGTCAGACAAAAATCAAAATGGATCTAAAACAAGTAGCACTTTGTGCAACCACAACTGGTTTATAATGGAGTAGAATTATGGAAGCATGCCCAAGAATAATGGTTCATTGTATTAATGAGGAGTATACTTTGAAAATCAAATGGTTGCAATGCTATGTCTTTAAATGAGTGTGCCTTTAATTACAATACTTTCTTTAAGAAGGGCGGCCATCACTATTCCAGGAATAAGTCCAGAAGAAATATAATGTTACAATGTGTTACTATCAGGTGGCACGGTGGCGCAATGGTAGCACTGCTGCCACGCAGTAAGGAGACCCGAGTTAACTTCCCGGGTCCTCCCTGCGTGGAGTTTGCATGTTCTCCCCGTGTCTGTGTGGGTTTTTTCCGGGTACTCCGGTTTCCTCCCACAGTCCAAAGACATGCAGGTTAGGTGCACTGGCGAGCCTAAATTGTGCTTGGTGTGTGTGCCCTGCGGTGGGCTGGTGTCCTGCCCGGGGTTTGTTCCTGCCTTGCGCCCTATGTTGGCTAGGATTGGCTCCAGCAGACCCCTGTGACCCTGTGTTAGGATATAGTGGGTTGGACAATGACTAACTATATACTTTCGAAATACTTCTTGAGCTTACTATATATTAATATTGTTACATTTAATACTTTTAAATACCAGTACACTAAAACTCTCAGGTTTTTGTTGATATTAACTTCATAATTTAAGATTTCATCATGTAGTTTAATTTTTACAAACACGTGAAATTTGTTTTCCCTGAAGCTAAAAAACTCATCTTGGTGTCAATGTGGGAGATTTAACACCTAAGGATTCTAATTCTGCAACTGGAATTTTGTCTATAGCTTCAGTTTAGAAGTTTAATATTTTTACCATTCTTTTCAGATGCTATTTTGTTTTGCTGAAGTGCTCTTATTTTGTGGGTTTTGTATTGTCTCTTTCCACTGGGATTGCCGAGGTTGCCCCCAGGTTGTGCTGCTTATAATGTCATCAACGTGCCAGTATAAAGGTCACCCTGAATTTGTTATGAGATTGAACCAAGCTAAGCATACTTTTGATTTCTAGTATTTTGAAATAAAGCTCTGCTTTGACTTTTGGATTACGATTTGGCTCTGACATTTCTCTCTGTTATATTATGTTTGTTATAATATGAAGTTTAATGTCACTATCTCTGTGCACACTGTTATGGATTCATTCATACAGGCAGATCAAGTATGTTACACAGGGGCTCAGCATTTAGAATTGACAGCCAAGGATAGGACTAGATAGCCAAAGACAACTGGAGGATTGTATAGTCAGCCTAAAAGACTTCTGTCCTCTGTCAGCACAAAATCTTCTTTCCTTGTTGGGAGAATGAGAACAGCAAGTAGGCATTGTGCTATTCTTGTTGGAGGTGGGGTTTGTGTTTACTGTCCTTGTTTGGAGACTAGAGAGGGGTATTGTACTATTCCTGAGATGAAACTGAATCCTTACTTTCCTTGTTTGGAGACTAGAGAGGGCCCTGCACGTGGAGAAGACAGTATAAATACATGGAACAAGCAGTCAAACCCTTTGAAGCAGTTGGGCGGAAGATTATGTCCTCCATTCGGAAAACCCTTTCAGCGTGGTGACGAAAGATGGCAGACTGCGTAGATCAAGACTCCTACCTTGATAAAGTCTGTTATAAGCTTCCCATCTGTAACCGTGTAAAAACCGTCAGTAAAGTAAGCTAAAGTATATCTCTGTCTCTCATGTGATGTCTGTACCGCCGTAATCACGATGGGAGGGATATCGCCTTTTCTGTCATATTTCTATATTTTTAGGTTACTTAACATGCTGCAATTTCAAAAGAACACATTTCCGGAGAGCTAATGCCTCCTAAGGAAACACTCTCTTTTTGACTTTTGCTTTTGACCCTTGCTTTTTCCCTTTGACACTGTTCTTTCTCCTGATCCTCACTTTTTAACTTTTTGGACTGACTGCCCTTTTTACCATCAGCCTAGAACAGCCTCTCAAGTAGAATGTGGGATTGTCTAATGAAGGTTGTTGAACTGACTCCTCCCTTTAATTCTTTCAATATTTCAGTAGACCATGACTGGAAGGGATATTCCTTTCACCTCCTCTTCAGCCTTCTTGGGCTGGGTTGTCCTGTTGTACTTAAACAAATAAATGTGCCAGTTTTTTATACTTTATGGCTTATTCAGGACTATTTATCCTAGTCAAAACACATCCAAAATGATGACTTCCTGAATGGATTTGGAAATTATGTTTACCCTAGGAAAAAAGAGCCAAAAGCGTTGCCTTTTGTTCAACAATATTAAATGGTATTATGTATAAAAGAAATGTTTAAATACCAAAATGTCATAAAAACAGCAGAAAAAGTATGCCTAGTGTTCAATTATGTACTGGTGCAGAATTAGTACATGTTCTTTGCACAATATACGAGGTGTGGCAGAAAAGTAATGAGACTGATTTTTTTATTTACCGAAGTTTTTATTTTTTTCAAACATCAATGTTATCCCCTTCAAAGTAGTTCCCTTGGGCAGCTACACACCGATGGAGACGTTGTTCCCACTGTTGGTAGCAGCGCTGGAAGTCTTCAACCGGTATGGTCTTCAGCATGTCCGTTACACTCTTTTGGATGTTTTCTAAAGTCCTGAAATGACATCCTTTGAGGACATTTTTCAGTTTAGGAAAAAGGAAAAAGTCACACGGACTGAGGTCAGGTGAATAAGGGGGCTGGGGAACCACAGGAATGCATTTTTTCGATTGTCCTTCTGCTCAATTGTGAGGTTTTTCGGCACCATTTTGGCACAGACCTTTCGCATGTGCAAATGTTCAGTCAAAATTTGATGAACGGTAAATCTGTTCAAATTTAATTGTTCACTCAACATTCTTAATGTTAAACGACGGTCTGATCTCACAAGAGTGTTCACACGTTCGATGTTTTCATTGGTTTTCGAAGTTGAAGGCCTCCCTGAAAAACTTGAGCTCGGGATAAAGAATGCTCCCCATAGGCCTGTTTTAACTTTTCAAACGTCACACTTGCCGATTCTCCAAGCTTAACACAAAATTTAATGGCACAATGTTGCTCCAAATTCCGCTGTTCCATTTTGCGTGACGCACAACCAAAAACACAACTTCGCTAATAGCAGTCACAAAAATCATGTAGTTAACGGAAGGAGTTGAAACTCGCACTGAGCTATGGGAGGGTACTGATACACGTGCTCTATCAAGGACAACAGCGCAGCGTTGCCAGATTGCTTGCAGTGTTGCCAGTCTCATTACTTTTCTGCCACACCTCGTATTTCGTTGACAGTCACCCACGCACAGCCTGATGCTGCAATCAGGACAGTAGAAGCAAGTTTCTTTTCACATCTCTCTATTATAAAAAAAAATCCTGGAAAGGAAAAGCAGGGCGACGAGACATGATCTTCTCGGAAGTTCTCGGAAGACACTTAAAAGACCCGCAAGACGCAAACAATATCAAATAAGAGCACTCAGTCGTGTAAAGGCACGTAGCACACACAGATCCTGTGCTCTCAGCACATACCCAAAAGTGTTGGAGAGAAAAGGCAGATAGATTATGAAAGCAGTGGAATTCAAAAGGCTCAAACAAATGATAGCGTGATACACATGCAGAGAAAAGTAAAGAATATGAAAGCAGTAAAATTCGAAAGTATTGTAGTGTCCCAGCTAGGTTGAAGCCTTTTTTGTTTATAGTGACTGTTAGGTCCAATTGAGGGAGGGAGGAGTACAGCATGAAAGACTGATAGTAGCGCGACAGCAGCAGAAAGACAGCAGATGATCCAACGGCACCTCCTTAGCATGCGTTCAGCCGCCCCCCACCCCCACCTTTGAAAATGCGAGCAGCATTATACGTCCTGAGAAAGAGATTTAACCACGCCCGGAGCCGGAAATAAAGGACAATTACTGTTTTTACAACGTCAATGAGGCAATGAGACATTATTTAAAACAAGTCCACAGACATCTAATCTAGCAATTGTTGGACTGCTGTTGGCAGACACGCTTCATGTGCTCCCAGCTGTTAAAACAACGAAAAGAGACTAGCAAAATACGCAGCTCACCAGCAGCAAAAAGCCTGCAGATGATCAGACTGCTTCTCCTTAGCATGTGTTCAGCCAACCTAACCCTCACCCCTCCCCCCCTTCACAATGCGAGCGACAGAGATGTGAAGTGGCAAAAGGACAGCTGCTGTACAGGCTTTTAAATGATCAGGCAGCGAGACAAGCAGAACAGGCAGCTCGCCAGCAGCAGAAAGACAGCAGATGATCCAACGGCATCTCCTTAGCGTGCGTTCAGCCGCACCCCCTTCACAACGCAAGCAGCGTTATTCGTCCTACGAGAAAGAGATGTAACCACGCCCGGGACCGGAAATAAAGTATTGTTTTTACAAAAGTTTTAAAATAAAAGTGAAAATAATGCATATGTAACAATTCCATGAAACTAACAATCTCTTTAAATTGTATATCCGGTAAACCAAACCCGGGGGTGGGCGAGCGAAGCGAGCAGGAGGCGGAGCCCCCTAGTTTCTCTTATAATATTTTTTCTTTGCTTGAACCTGAGAGAGTAGAATGTCAGTGCCAAATCTGTATGATAGACATGCCTCTAGTGTTTCTGTAGTCTACCACAGCGCAAGGCTTAGTGACTTCAACATTTCCCTCACACGAACATTGACAGTTGCTGCATTATGAGCAGTGCTTAAGGGGCTGACGTGGTGATGTAATGTGTCATGACTTCCATTTGTTACGTGGTAGCTGTCATGACTGTTTTTTTATTTAAATGCTTTTCTGCATTTAATTTTTTGTTTGTGGTTCAGATATTCCTTTCAGACAGATTGACACACCAAACTGTCTCAAAGAGATTCATTCTGCATCTAAGAAATGCTTACAGGCCTTTATTAACCTATTCATTTTTTTCCATTGATTTCAGGATGACAGTCTGAGAAAAAAATTAAAATTTAATTCGTAATCTTTCACAAAATTAGTGCCAGAAATGAGAAATAAATTGAGGTCCTTGATCTAAATCACATGTAGTGATAAAGTATTTTTATATGATGCCCTACAGAAAAAAAATGTAGGGTTAGGATGATTAAATAATAAACATAAATAGAACCCCAGGAGCTTCTCCCCTGGACTTCCAAATACAGGTTGAAGAACCAGTTTATATTGTAGGGACTCAACATACATTGCCTCTAGCACCAAAGCACACTCCCAGTCTACTCCAAAGACTTTTTCTTTCCTTCAGACATTTTATTATGTCTGTGCTACCTTGCTGCCAGTTGATACCGTGGTGGTCATCTTCAGAATAAATTGTGAGATCAGAAGCATTTTCAGAGAGTCTTGAGAATGACTGCATTTCATTCATTTAAAGTGACAGGCATCCATGGCGTCTTTGATATCATAGAAGCTGTATGCTAGTATGTGCCAGTTTAGGATAACTCTGTTAGGCCTTTACCCATCCTCTGTAACTTCCTTGCCCAGTCTATCACTGTCTGTATGGCACTGACACATGAGGGGCATAAGTTAGGAAAAGTCAGAGTATGTAGATATGCAAGCAGACTTGCAATTTCTGTTGGATTGTCACAGCATGCAAAACCAAAACCCTGTGGAACTACTTCACCATCTAAATATTATGGGAAATGTCACCATAAACTAGCTAAAACACAAAAAAAGTATTTATGTTAAGTGTCATGTAGTTACTTATAAAAAATATATAAGAAACAGTAACAATTTATAAGTGCACAAATTCCCCATGGGATTAATATAGTTTATTTTATCTAATCTAATCTAAAAGTTCATGTTGCAGTCCTATCGATAGTAATAATTTGCTGACCTTTTCACTCTTTTACTCTTTCTGTCAGTGAAATGCATGTCAACTTTGTAGCAAAACTTACTATTATTAAATATATAAAATCAGTCATAAAGCCCACCCTTACTGGTAAGAATATCAAAAAGTGATAATAATACAACCCCAAATCAGAAAATGTTGGAAAATGCAACTTAAAAGAAAGAAGAAGGTACAGGTACTGGACTGGCCTGCCTGCAGTCCTGACTTATCCCCAATAGAAAATGTGTGGAATATTTTCAAACAAGAAATGCGATGACATCCCCAAACTGTTGCACACCTTAAGACGGGTTTGCAGGAAGAATGAAACAAAATAACACCTGAAATGCTTCATCGCTTGGTATCCTCAGAGCCAAAATGTGTTTTAAGTGTTATAAGAAGGAATGGCGACAATACAAAGTTGTGAATGCTTTACCATCCAAACTTTTTTTGGAATATCTTGCCGACCAGAAATGCAGGAATGAATGTATATTAACAAAAAAACGAAGCTGATCAGACAAAACGTGAAATATATTGGGTTCATATTGTCTGCAATGAAATAAAAGTCAAAGTAAGTTTAAAAATCACAGCATTTTTTTTATTTGCATTTTCCTTACAGTACCAAGTTCTTCTGATTTGGGATTGTACGAAAATAGATGTATTGATTATACTGCTGAGAATGCAATAACTGAGAAAAAAATTTTATCTGGCAAAATGTGAGAGCTTTTACGAGAGATCAGATTTACACTCACTCACTAGTTCAGTTGGTGCGTGTTGCATTTAGATGTGTTATTCACACATGGATATCCATTTTTCCATATGCCTACACACCTACCCTGAATGTGTTTTTCTTTCTTAGTGAAGTTCTGCATAAAGCACTGCACTGTACTTTAAAAAGGACAGACACACTGGCATGCCAGTGTCAGTAAATGGACACTGCTACAGTTAGGCCTCAGAGGCAAATACTCCATTTGTATCAGAAGGGGAGAGGGGTCATGAAGTAGTGTTAGATGGCCTGGTGAAATTCCCCAGGTATCAGGTGGCATCTGTCTGGAACTTGTGAGATGGGAGCTATCAAGAGTGCTTGACCTTTTCTTTTGGAATTGTTGTTTAGGAATGCAGCAGTGGTACCTGCAGAGGGAGCACTAGTGAGACAGCCCCCGGACTTTCAAAGAGTGTTCCCGACCTCAGAAATGATTCAGGTATTGTCTTGGTAGTATATCTTGGGTAAAGATTAAAGTCCAGAGTTGATTTTTTGGATAGGTACTCACTTGGAGGTAATGAGGACACAGTGCAGGCAACAGTTTGTAAGTACTGTAAATCATTAGGTTTTCTCTTTAGCATGGATTCATTTTTTAGATGGGGGAAAGAACAGTCTGCTGAATTAAAATCACAGCTGTGCCAACACCTGCACTTACTTGTTGAAGTTTTGTCTCCAAATCACTCAACAGCATCAAGCCAGCCTTGGCTTTTCTGTAGTGTGTTTTGGCATCAGTGACAACAGAAATGAAAGTTTATTTGCTGTAGGATTTAAAATAGCAGCGTGCCGCTCATATTTTTAGAAATGCCTATAATGCAACTGATTCAGGGCAGTTCTCTCTTGAAAAAGTGTTTGCCGGCAGAATAAGAAGTTTATGTCAATGCCATGAGCTTGTGTGTTATGTACAGACTGCAAGGTCGAGGACTTCAGTTCACGGATGTGGGAATGGCAAGGATGGTAATAACTCTGCTGACAGATGCATTTCACCAACTGTGACTTCTTAACCCTTACATAACCACCTAAAGCAAAAGAACAGAAGCTGTTACTCTGTCTCCTGTCATCAGGTAAAACTCTAATAAAGAGGAACATTAACACAAAAACAGGATAAGACCCTCTTTCTGGTACTTCATATAGAATAATTTGCCAATAAACAAATGAAATAGTTGTACAGAAGAATCAGTGCATTTTAATGGACAATTTTGCCTGTTGATATGAAAAGAAATTCTAAGGGTAATGGTTTGTGATTCTACTGGGTTTTCTAAATATAATCGCATTAATGTATTAAAATGGTTTACACAGTTACTGCAAAAGTGACGGATATGCTTTAAACATTTTTAGCTACCACCTGACTGTTACCATTAGTCATCTGAACTGTGTGTAGAAAGGGGCTTCCCATCATCCAGAATTACATCAAACATGCACAAAAGGTGCTACAAACTAACCTTTGAAACACCAAAGAGAGGATACAAAATATTAAATGAACTAAAAGGAAGAAAACTCTGCTGACTCCTTGGACTTGCCAAAATGATTTGGAACTCTGTCTGCCAGGCTGGGTGTCTCTCTCACTTGTGTACATTAAAGTGGTACACTGATCCCCATTATTTCCTTCCAGTTCCAGCCTCTCACTCTCTCCCTGTCTCTGGCCTCTATTCTTCTATCCATTCAAGCGGTTGCATTATTCACCTCCTGAATTCACACTCAATAAGAAAATCTCATAGGGGTGGCCTTTAATCCAGTTCAAGGGTATATTTTTATGGCGACCTCATAAATTAACCTTGGGGTGCCCTACTTTGTCTAGATCCCTTTCTTGTGGTAGCCATCTCATCCACAAGACCAAATTCACAATTAAATAGCCAGACACTATTGGTATCTGCAATGTGACCTGACCTCCATAATATACAGCAGGCACCTATATATGTCCAAGAGAAACTCCTTGTTGTCACCTTTTGTGCTGGGGGAGTGCTCCTCCTGGCATCTTAGCAATTGCTCATACTGTCTTTACTCCATTGCACTTTTTCAATGGATGTGTCTCAGCTCTCCTTGGTGAAGCTCATCCTTCTGCTCCCACTTGTTTTCGCTATTGACTAACTTCATCTCCATCCTGTGCTGCCCTTTCTAGTGTGCAAACCCACTGTTGACCTGCCCATCCATCACAAAAGAGTAACTCACCCTTTCATTCAGTAAATTACTCCATTCCAGTTCTGGACTGAGATGAAGTTGTTGCTTGACTGACATGGCAGGATAGTCACCCACAGAAATCCAATTTGTGTTAACCATATCTGCTTGATTTTTGAATATGTGAGGGATCTGGAGTACCTGGAGGAAAACAGAGAGAATTTGCTAATATTGTGCAGTGTGGAATGAGCCATGGACGCAGACAGACGGACAACGCTTGGTCACCCAACACACACATTTATTTTACTCCAATATTTACAAGTTCAGTGCACAACCCAGTGCTTCCAGCACCAATCCCCCAAAGTCCAGGCCTCTCTCTCCAGTGACTGCCTTCTTCAGGCTGCCTCCACTCCTCTCCAGCAAGACTCTTGTCCACTTCCGCCCAACTCCTGTCATCGTATGGAGGGAGGTTGGCCTCTTTTATACAAGCCCGGATGGGCTCCAGGTGCTTCCTGACACTCCTCCACCGACACTCCCCTGTGTGGCAGAAGTGCCGGCTGCGCACCCAGAAGCACTCCGAGTGTCCCCAGTCTTCTTCCCCCCTGCACTTCCGGGTGTGGCAGGTCCAGGGCTCTTCAGGCACTGGGGCGCCCCCTGACGGTGACCATGGGCCCCTACAGGGTTGAGCTTCCAAGCTCTGCACCCGTGGTCCCCAACGCAACCAGGGCGGTCACCCCCTCGTGGTCTGGAGGAGGTGCAAGCCCTCCTCTGGTCCTCTCGGGCGTCCCGGTTGGGTACCACCCCCAACCGCATGCCACAACAGGCAATGCTTTAGCTGAACTTTGAACCCAGTAGAACTAACATTGCACCACTTCTAACACATTCAATTTAAATTTGGAAATAAATGTAATATAAAACTTGTTACACATTGTAAAAAATTGTTTAATAGTTGACCTATAACACCAGACCTGTTCTTAAGCAACATTTTTTTTCTATAGTGGTGGACATGACATGGTCTATAAATACTAACCCGTAAACAGAAAACAAACAGCTGAACCAGGAAAGGTGCCAAAGGCAAAACAAAACAAATAAAATATAAAGAACAAAACCCAGACGCAAAGCAAGAATTACAGTCAAAAATCAGAGAAGTCTAAACCTGACAAAACACAAATATTAATAAGAAAGAGAGAGTTTGTATTACAGTATTAAAGGATTTACCTGAAGATTGGATAAAGCTTGGCGCAAACACTGACCTTTTATCCTGTCGGGATGATGAACTCAAGGTCATGACACTGAAGATCACGCCCCTAGAAACACAGGAAACAACCCTAACAACTGTTACTCAAAATGGTGTCTAATAAAGAAAAAGGCCATAAGACCCTATAATTTAGCCCTGATCATGACAAATACCTCCTCCTTGAACAAGAAAGGACAGCAGCAACTCCACTTCCTGTAGCGCCTGAAGAGGACAATCCTTCCAGGCCATATTCTATGCAGGCACCATTGAAACCATCCCAACCAGTTCCATCACTATCTGCTTTGAGAATTGCACTGCGTCTGATCATAGGTTCATACAACAGATAGTGAACACTGTGGAGAATGTCAACAGGACTTCTTTTCCTTCAATCATGGACATGTTCACAAAGAACTTCATCCATAAGGCAACCAGTATTGTGGGGGAATCCATCCCACACCTCTGACAATTTCTTTTCCTGCTTTCTTTCAGGCAGAAAGTATTAGAGTCTGTGGACCAACATTGCTGGACTTAATAACATTTCCTTCCCACAGGTAGTCAGGCTCCTGAACACAATGTGTGTTCACCCTTATTATCAGCTCATAACTAATAAATATTCTGTTTTGTATTCCTTTGAATTCCTTGTTCATTGTATATGCCTCCTATTATCACTAATTGCATTTGTAAATATAAAGTCAATTTGTATAGATATTGTTCCTTGTTGTACACTCCCTTTTGTAAAATTACACACCCATCTGTATTATAACATTGTCATATATATTGTCTTAATATTGCAATGTGACCCTGATAAATGGAATTTCATACCACTATATAATGAACCAAGTTATTTGTGTAGATGGTATGACCACTTGACTTGAAGTGATATTTTCATACAAAATATGCAACTCAAATTGCTTTACAAGAAGTTAAAAGAAAAAGAGAAAAAAAGTATACCACTTTTCCATAACTGCTTTTCCAAATTCAGGGATGGGGGGACTGGCACCTACTGTATTCCAGCAGCATCAGACACAAGACAGGAGCAAGCCCAGAATGAGGTGTCTGTTCATCAGGGGGCACACCTTCTCAGTGACTGATACGAAACAATTTACAGTTCATGTCATGTCTACAAACAGACCGCTGTCCAGCATGCATAACTACATAATAATTAAACTATCCATTCAGATATAATAATGAAAAGTTTTTAAATGACATGTATGGGTAGGTAAGCAACACAGTGAAGCAGTGGTACCACTGCTGCCTCGCAGTAAAGAGACCAGGGTTTACATCCTGGGTCCTCCCTGCATAGAAAATGAATGTTCTGCCCTTGTCTGTGTGGGTTTCCTCTGGGTACTCCGGCTTCCTCCCATATTCCAAAGACATGTAGGTTAGTGGACTGGCAATGTTAAGAGTTTGTTCCTGTCTTGCGCCCTATGCTAGCTGGAATAGGCTCTAGCACAAATGACCATGTTCAGAGCTAAGTGGGTTAGAAAATGAGTGACTGATGAGTGGTTAGGGTGCAATCAGAGCAGGTACCCAATAGACTACCTTTATGACAACGTAACATTTGATGTGTTACCATGTTGTAAAATTGGAAATAACAAAATTATAAGCCATTACAAGTGAGGTCCTAGTGGTGCAGCAAAGAGAAAAAATTAAACCGAGAGAGAGAGTATCAAAAGTCACGCTTTTGGAAAAAACTAAAAAAACAAACAAACATCCTAAGCGATGATCTCTATAAGTTATAAATATCACAGCTGAAACTACTGACACTGACATTACACGGAGTCGATAACACCAACATAAATGTGAAGAACAATGTGTGGGACAACAAGGAGGAGACAAGACACATCAAACAAAACTTAACCTAAACATAGGAATCCCTCTATATAGTCTTTTATTTTATTAGATGTTAATATGAGAACCCAAAATGCTCAGTTACATATTACCTTTTGTCACATTTTTGGGCATAAGCCTTTTAAACTTTCTCGATGTTTGCTAACTCTGCAATCAGAAGAAAGCTGATTTCCAGCAGGCATGATGTTTGTTACATTCATTTTAAAGCAAAAATGAACAAAAATGAAGCTAAAGTTGGCGGATATAAACTTTTAGATATGAGTGTGTTTGATGGGGTAGTGTAAGTGAGGTGGGGGTCTTTTTCAGTCTTAATCCAACTTTGGGTGGCTGGCTCTCTTCTTGTATCTCATACTGAAAAGTCAAGTTCCAGAACCTCATAATGTGAAATGAGTGGATTCAGTAGTATTATTTTTTAGTTAAATTTGATGCAAAAAAGTAAATTGATACTGAAATATTTCATTCATAAATCATTTTGATTTTAGGGCCCTGCCAACCGTTTATACTGCAGCATGATTTGACAGTGTACTTCTCTGCAACAGTTTGCTTCCTGTTACAGACTCATAAATAATTATTCTTCTTAGGAATGAGCCGTTTACCTTCAGATCAGAAAAAGCAGCGTTCCAAAAGTGATTACAAATGTGCACTGATTTATGGACAAAGGAAAAGCTAGAGTAAAATAAAATCACTATCAAATACTTGCCCTTTACTGTAAGTATACTGATTTTGAAAGGTTGACTTATTGTTCAATCTGCCAGAAGTACCTTGGGTCTCGTTCACAGAGCAGCTGGGGAAATATGATTCACATGAGACTTGTTTTTCCTAAACAGCTGGGAAAACAGTGGATTCTTCAGGCTCTTGTTCGCTCTGCTACGGTTCAAAACACTTTTGCCATATTTATAGCTGTGCTAATAGGTCCACATATTAAATGAAAATATACATGGAGATTTTTCTTTTAACTTTGTTTTTTGGGAGAGTTTTATGGCCAAAAGTATAACAGCACATCATGAAAATATAAAACAGTGCTTCAAGAGTAGCATAAATGTAGATAGGAAATAATTTTTCTATTATTTAGTCTATTATTTTGTTTAGTGAAATATTGTTGAGCACATATCATCAAAAATGGAAAGTAATGAGACTGTCATATAAGGTTAGAATTATATAAATAGTTCTTATTTTGCTATTATCTTCTATAGAAAATTGCATTTCTGTATAAGATTGGAGGCCATCAAAGACACACTCATGCATTGGTCCAATTTACAGTTGCTAAATTTACCTTATATATGTATCTTTGAGATGTCAGAGAAAAATGGGAGAACCCACAAAGACACAGGGAGAACTTGAAAACTCTACAGAGTGAATGACTGATCTAGGACTTGAACCCAGATATCCTGGTGTGGTGAAGCACCAGGATTAACCACTGTGACGCCAAGTCACCTATATTAAGTGTAATGTACGACTACATAGAGATACAGATTTCCCTTAGCACCCCAACCTCATTTGTAACTCTGCACAGAAAGCATCTACCCTGGCTGGAATAGAATTGCAGTTTGCATTTGAGTCAACTTACCTTGTAACGTGGACTGACAAGGATGAGTGATATGGGCAGAACATTAGAACATTAGAAAAACTGAGATGAGAACAGGCCATTCAGGATAGCTTGTCCATCCTATTCATCTAGATTGTCCAAAATAATCTCATGCCGAGATCTGAGAGGTCCCTAAAGTTTCGGAGCCTCAATTATAAAGGTTGTGTACGCACAAAAAGAGGCAGTTTCCATGCAAACATCAAGATTTATAAATAAAAACTTAACGGGGGAACATGCGTATATTTACTGCAACTCTGACCCACATTCCAGAGAAACTGGGGAATTATGACACCCTTGATCAAGTAGGGAAATGCAGGCAAATCAGGTAAATGACATAAGTATAATCAATATATATAATTCACTAAAGGCATGCAAGACAGTGAGCGCAAGCAAGACAGAGAGCCCCGCCCGCCAACTCTAAGACCATGGGATACGCTCGACAGAGCCCCGCCCGCCAACTCCAACTCTCCTCCCACATCATGGGATACGCACGACTGAACCCCGCCCGCCAACTGTAATCCTCCTCCTGCATCCACCGTCGCTCTCGAGGCATGTGCACTGCCTGCTCATGTGCCCACACGCAACAACTCACCAAACACAGCCTCAGTCACTTTCGTCTGTGCTACAGTCCACATGAGAGAGACACACACACAAGCGCGTGAGAGAGACACACACACACAGGCGCACGAGAGAGAGAGAGACACACACAGGCGCACGAGAGAGAGAGACACACACACAGGCGCGAAAGAGACACACACACAGGCGCGCGAGAAAGACACACACACACAGGCGTGCGAGAGAGACACACACACACACAGGCGCGAGAGAGAGAGACACGCACACAGGCGCGCGAGAGAGACACACACATAGGCGTGAGAGAGAGACACACACACACAGGCGCGCGAGAGAGACACACACATAGGCGCACGAGAGAGAGACACACACACACAGGCATGCGAGAGAGACACACACACACATACAGGCGTGCGGATGCATTGTTGCAATGTTACTTTTCTTGGTTGTTTATTAAATTATGGATTTTTCAAATGTTCAATTTTTTTCCCTGTGCTTAAAAAAAAAGTGTTTTTAGCGAGCGGTTCATAGCGCTATAGCGCAAACTCTTGCAGTGTTAGTTTTCTCTGTTGTTCAAGGTTTTCTCAGTGTTATTCAATGTTTTTACATTTAGTTTACTATTATGCAGTGCATTCTATGATATAATTAACTATATTTGTGCTTAAAAACTTAAAAAAATATATATTTACATACACTTCGTACGGTCTGGAATGGATTAATTGTATTTGCATACAATTCTATGGGGGAAATTACTTCAGTTCACGACCATAATTCGTTCCAAAACTCTGGTCGTAAACTGATTTTCCACTGTATATATAATCAACCAAGTCGCCCAACCATGGGGTACGCACGACAGAGCCCCGACCACCCACTCTAACCCTCCTCCCACGTCATGGGGAATGCACGACAGAACCCTGCCCGCCAGCTCTCACCCTCCTCCCGCGTCCACCCTCGCTCTTGAGGCATGCACACTGCTTGCTCATGTGCCCGCCCCCAACACGTCACCAAACACATCCTCACTCGCTTTGGTTTGTGCTACAGTCCACATGCAGCTGTGAGCCACGTTGACTGTTCACGTTGATAATTATGAGGTGTATGCTACGCTGCGGGTTGGCTAGTAATTTATATTACTGAGCTGTTATAATAATATATATTGACATGACAAACATATTAAAGCTTAAAACTGTTGAATATGATGTGCAGAATGTATTCTGGTTCCCTTTTAAGAGGATTAATGCTGCGTATTTGCACTGAAGAACTTTTTTGCTTTTGTTTTCAGCAGTTTAGGCTACTGTACATGTTGCCACTTCTCAGAGATCTGGCTGACAGGTCAGAAATATCGAAGCCAAGCTTCACTCTGTCATGCCCACTGTGCTGGAAGCCTTTAACTGACTGACAAAGTGCTATATCCAGTTTTCGTATGGAGTGGGTGGACGTAAATATAAAGGCAATTTGCACCAGTGTCCATTTTCCTAACATAACCGGAGCACTTTAATGCACTCATATTGCAATAAGGGCAGTTACATTTTATTAATATGTAAGTCATCTGTGATGCCAAGATAAGACTGAAAATTGTCAGGACTGCTCCGAAAGAATGCTGCATAAAAAGGCATCTCCAATTACAGATGCCATTTGCAGATCGAAATCAGAGAGAGTAGATATGTTTTTATCCTCCTCTCATTACACACACACTCTGCAGGTGGCTAGCGATCCACTTCATCGCCAGAGATTGGACCTTTTTTTATTTCTGGCATGTGTGGCTGGAGCTCATGACATTTACAACAGCAATAACATGTTGTTGTTTAACATATTTGCACTTGTTGCTGACACCCGCGCTTAGGCCACTAAATAAAGGTTCTTTGTGTGTTTCTACTACTGGATTTGTCATGTGACTGCACTACCGACAAATAAAGGTATGCATCATCATAATTGCATATGTATGAGGTTGATTAGCATGGTCCATATATGGTTGTTTCATGGTGGAATGGGGCAGGGTTTGAGGCACGTTCACAAACACACACTTTACAAGATGACTGTGATTTATAAATTTGTAAATTGTGTAGAAATGTGTAAATGCCAGGTTTTATAAATCTGATTAATCTTTGGCCTCTCATGTTTTTCTGTTTTTTGCTGTATGCGTGTTTTCATGCTCAAAGTTTTATAAACGATGCCCCTGCTCTCTACCACATGACTTTGTGCCATACAGTATATTTAATGTTTTTTGCATGAAGAAAAATTTTGTAATATTTGTGCAGAATCTGCCCTCATCAAGTTTCCTTCTGTGTACCTGTGTTCTTGTTGCTGGATTTATTTTCAAAGTAACAGCTGAGATCCACGTGTACTCCTTGCATAATATCATTGCGGCAGTGCACAAAGGAGATCATATGATGCGTAACATTGCATGAAATTAATTTTTTGAACTTACACTACAGATTCACTAGGATTGTTTTGTTTACAACTTATTTGCCAGGTACATTCCCAATTAATCAAACAATGATTACTATGAGGACAAAGCTTAATAAAACTTTAAAACCTCTTTGACAACAATCTGTGAGCGGTCATTTTAAAACTCTATTTATGAAGACTGTTCTATACATGTTCTCATTAATCAAGCATCTTTTGTAGTTTGTGTAGTACTTTCATATTGGTTACGGAAACAAAGTCAACTTTTGTAAATACAAATAGTGGAGAATTACAAACCAGTGATGGTGAGAAGTCAATCAAAATGACACCTTTTATTGGCTAACTAAAAAGATTACAATATGCAAGCTTTCGAGGCAACTCAGGCCCATTCTTCAGGCAAGATGTAAAGGTGTCATTTTGCTTGACTTCTCACTGCATTCAGAATGTCTAACACGGTGATGATGGCAAATCAGTGATGATAAACTTACACATTGGAGCTTTAAATTTTTAATTTAAGTATTCCTTTTATTTAAACATTTTATCTAAAAGTAGCACAGTGGTTAGTGCCCCTGTCTTACAGATCCATGCTTTTGAGTTTAATCCCCAGGCTTTCTCGTTATCAGGGGGGAATGTTAACTATGTTTGCATGAGGGGTTTTCCTCCAGGTACTATGCTTTGGTTTTCCTACCACATACCTAAAGAGGTTTTTGGTTAGGTTCATTGGTGATGCCATCTGTCTCTGTGTGAGCTGGGTCTTGTTTCCTGCCTTGTGTCAGATTCTGCACAGATGGGCCCTGGCCCCACACAATCTTAAACTGGATTAAGTGACACTGAGAATGTTACATTATATTAAAGAATACATACAGTAGGTGCTCCTGTAAAGGAATATATAGTAAATTATGAGTTTGTATCAACTATTTAATATATGTATTAGGGTTTCTACCTTCTAATGCCTTTACTGCTGTAAGATGTCCATTTCGCCTGCTTTTTGAGTAGAGTGTATATGTTCTTCCATTGTTTCATGGTGTAACCACTAGGGGGGGTGCCACCAAGCCCCAAACTCCTGACACAATCTCATTCAACACAGTCCCAGGTTCAAGTAAAGGTTTTTTATTTGTTACCAACACGTTCCCAAGTGCACAAGTCAATATTAACACATCTACTGATCAAGTGAATGTCCTTTTCGACCTTCTGCTCCTCATGAAGAGTGTTGCCCACTGCCTCCCAATTCCTACTTGAGAGATGATATAGCGGACTCCTCTGAAACTGGACCCAGGAATGCCTCCAGGATCATGGTGTGGCCTGTTGGGAGCACTTCCGGGTTACCAGAGAGGTCCTCCTCTGGCAGCGCCCCCTAGCAGTACCCTAGGACACCAACAGGGCTGCTCTTTCACACTCCAAATCCCATGCAGCCCTGTGGGTGTTGAAACTGGCATGAGAGGGACACTGCCATTTGTTGTATGGGAGGATGAACTGCTCCTAGTTTCTACCTTTATCCAGTCCATTCATTGTTCTGTTATCCCAACTATCTCCAGCTATGCAGTCCTTCCATTACAGCCCCCCACCTGGGCAAGATATACTCCATCCAAATCAGAATGCCTGCCCATCCTCTATGGCACTTACAATGGATCTTAAGTAGGTTAATCGGCAATGGACAAACATTGCAGATAAGACGTGAATGTGTGGAGTGAGGGCATCAGCCGAGTTCCTCAGGGATCTGTCCTTGGACTGCTTCTTTTTCTGATTTATATATTAATGACATAGATTTTGGTATAGTCAGTAAACTTGTGAAATTGCCAGATGATACAAAAATGAGATAATTGGCAGACACTAAGGAGGCAGCAAAACAATTCAAAAAGACTAATTCAAAGTGGGCTAACACTTACTTGGAAAATGGAGTTTAACACAGTAAAGTGCAAAGTTCTACAGTTGGCAATAGGAACATCAATTATAAACACATGATGGGAGACACTGCCCAAAGGAAGCAACTTCTGAAAAAGATTTAGGGGTTCTTGTTAACACAACATTTTCATCATCTAAGCAATGTTCATAAGTTATTTAAAAGGCAAAAAAATATTAGGTTATACCAAAAAAATCTACTGAGTACAAATCAAGGAACTTTATGCTCAGACTATATAGTGCAACTAGTAAGACTACATCTAAAGTATTGTGTGCAGTCCAGGGGCCTCATGAATAACACCATGCAAAAAAATTCACATTAAAACATATCGTACAGGCAAAAACAGAAATGTGCGTACACATAAAAAAATCCAGATGCATACATCTGTGCGTATGCTAACTTCCACGTTCTTCCACTACATAAAAAAGAATAATTTCAGCAAATACCAAGTAGAGGCAAGGAAAAACATACTATTTGTTGATTAAGCAGTGGTATAAACAACAAAAGAAAGTTGATAGAGTGACGTAGAGTGGCGGAGAAACTCGAAAGTTCAAGTTCAGAAAGTTGCATAGTGTTCGAAATAAAAAGAAGTGGTCAGATATCAAAGTCGCAGTGAAAAGGTGAATTGTAGCCCACTATCTGTTAGTGTTTTATGGAAGCGTATTAGGGTACAGAAAAAAACAAACAAAATAGAGACACATTGGAACAAAAAATGGTTGAAATTTCCACTTTAATGGAACTAGACACAGAATACATTACATTTACGATATTACAGCTCTCAGAACAATTTAAATACCAAGATTGATATCATTTTCATGATGATAGGAATTAAAGCATGTATAAAACATGGGGGCACGGTGGCGCAGTGGTAGCGACGAGCTGGCACCCCATCCAGAGATGGTTCCTGCATCCCGCAAGATGCTTGCTGCGCTGTGCGTGACCTTCAATGAAATAATTTATTGCAGCAGTACTGTCTCTTTCAAACATACTAACCCCCAATTCCTGTCCTTCATTTTCTTTCTCCAAGTAACCAATTGCCACACAATCAGCTCTTTAATAAATATCAAGACATCTGTAAGCTTAGAATGCAGATGCTTCAAAACTTTTAAGAAACATTGAAATATCTTTCTGTTTAATTATTCCATCTATCTATCTATCCAGGGTCACACCAGTCCCAGCAAGCATACAGCGCAAGGCAGGACCAATCCCTGAACAGGTGCCAGTTCATCGCTGCCACTGTCCACACATTTAATTATTAACAGTATACATTGTCATGGACGGCCAGGGCCCTTGCCTGACCGGGACGCCTCCACACCGGAAGGAGCAGGGGCGGAGATATAGCCAGAACATTACCTCCCCTGGAACGCAAGGTGGCAGCTGCCCTGAATGACAGTGATGCCTTGATGCCTCAGATTCCTGCAGGCCTCCATGGGAGTTGGAGTTTGATACAGCACTGTTGGGGTCAACGGGTACCGCCAGGGGGAGCTGCAGCAGCCACACCCGGAAGTGCTGCTGGAAGTTCATCACTGAGCACCTGCACCATTTCCAGGCACCTTATATAAGGGGCCAGCAGACACTACACGGGAAGCCAGAGTTGGGAGGGGGAGGACAAAGCTTGCCGGGGATACTGGAGGAGAAATAGAAGAAAAGAAAGAAAGAGAGAGAAAGAAGGTGAAGAAAAGTAAAGAAAACAAAATAAAGAGTGTGTGTGTGTGTGCTTGTTGGGGCACTGTAAATTTGTAAATAAACCTCACATGTGCTTGGACTTGTGCCTCTTGCGTCTGTGTTTCGGGTTATAGCACTCTCTATCGGCCACAACATTATTTAAGTGAAGTTAAAAAAGTATCCGTATAATGTAATATATATACTTTACTGCACTTCATCTTAAAAATTATGTCAAGAACTCCAAGAAGAAAGCGCCTGGAAATCTAAATCGACTTAGAAGCCAGTCGTCATCATCTGTAAATATGCACTTTCTGCTATTGAACTAAATCACGTATTTTCCTATAAAATTATAAAATAACAACAATAATAATAATAATGATAATATGATAAAAAAAGAATGAAAAATGTACAATATGAAAGCATAGGTGGCCCAGGTTCAGCAATATTACAACTGTAGGTTTACAGTGAAGTAATTGTACTTATAAGTACAAACAGTTATACTGGGAGTACTTGATGGACTGATTGAGTTGTAGCTCTTGGGGTGAAACTGTTTTTGAACCGCGAGGTCCCCACAGGAAAGGCTCTGAAGCGTTTGCTGAAAGGGAAAAGTTCAAATAGACTGTGTGCAAGGCTGAGGCAGTGTGTGCTAGAAGGTTGTATAATTCTCTTCCCTCTTAACACAATCTGCTGTAGAACTTTCCGATCAGCTGCTATACAGATGTGATTCCACACTCAGAAAAAGTGGACTAAAATACTCTCAGAGCACCACTCAGTGTAACAACATTAAAGCAGCTGTGGTATTTGGAATAGTTTGGCAATTCCATGCACAATTATATTGTTACAGGTTGATTACAATCAGATGCCTTAAACTAAAAAACGATATGTGGTTAATTTCAGTGTATTTGATAAAGCCATGTCTGGGATGTGAATCTAAAAAATAAAGGAAACCACACAGGAACAGTAGTACTGATGTGATGCTGGGTGCTGCCAGTCTGCAAAACCGAGTTGAAAACTTGAGTAGGTAATGGTTTGAGCTGGTGTGAGAATGTGCGTGACTTTATGCCAAGTTTAGTTTTTATACATCACGATGTGAATATATTTGTACGAACGCACCATTTATACATGAGGCTCCTGGTCACCACAATACAAAAAACATGGCAGCACTTAAAGCTTAGCAGAGGAGAACAAACAAGTGCATCCCAGGAAGTAAAGGCGTGTACTCTGACAGACTCAGTTTAGTCCTGAGCAGGGAAAACTGTGTGAGCACCTGCTGAGGTATTTAAAATCCTCAAAAGAATTAATAAAGAAGATCCAGCAGAATTCTTTAAACTGAACAGTGAATCACATATTCAATGACACCAGTAGAAATTAAGAGGCAGTGCATTTAGAACCTAAGCCAGGAAGCATTTATTTAACAAAGAGTTGTGGTAATATGGAACAAATTACCGAGCCATGTAGCTGAAGCAGAAATCTTGACAACCTAGATTGTATGAGTATAAGATATTGGGAGATCTTAGCTATTAGCTAAACAAATGGGCTTGATGGACTAAATGGTCTCCTAACGTTTGTCAGAGTTCTTATGCATATAAGTTTCCCCTCACAGTCTGAAGACATAATGTTAGCAATAATTGTTTCTTGAGTTTAAATCAGTCAAGCATGAATGAGTATAAATGTATGGACCCTGCAATAAATGATGGGTAAGTGAACTTCACCAAAATCCTGTAGTGTTTGCACTATATTAGTTTATAAAGTGTAAGAATAAATAAGACTGAGGTTGAAACACAAAATCTAATCTATAGGGCAAGAACAGACCTAGTAGCCACTATTCTAGTTCAGTCATGTATACCTCACCTTAGATCTATTCAATGTAATTTAATTTAGTTAATTTTACTCTTGTATAACACTGTTTACTGAGTGTAGACTCAGAACAATTATAATAATTTACAACCATAATATGATGACAATAAAATACTAAGCCTTTCAAGATTTACCTACATAAACAAACATTATCAGTGTGTTATCAAATTCATGGAAATAAATACTACATTCCTCTTAAATTAATAATTGAGCTATGACCAACTGACAATTTAAGAGAGGAAAACAAAAACTCCAGCTATCAAAATTCATGGAGAAAATTAATCTCTGAGCAGTGCAACAGTCTTTATAAAATGTAAAATCAGAATATAGATGACTAAGGCCAGCACCCTTTTAATCATTCTACAATATCATAACATCATATGAAAGTCTACAGCTGTATAAGATAAAGTAAAATGATAAAATCAATGATTGTGTCAGAAGCTGTTGAACTCCATCCATCCATTATCCAACCACAGGGTCATGGGGGTCTGCTGGAGCCAATCCCAGCCAACATAGGGCACAAGGCAGGAACCAATCCTGGGCAGGGTGCCAACCCACCGCAGGACACACACAAACACACCCACACACCAAGGCCAATTTAGAATCGCCAATCCACCTAACCTGCATGTCTTTGGACTGTGGGAGGAAACCGGAGCGCCCGGAGGAAACCCACGCAGACACGGGGAGAACATGCAAACTCCTCACAGGGAGGACCCGGGAAGCGAACCCGGGTCTCCTAACTGCGAGGCAGCAGCACTACCACTGCACCACCGTGCCGCCGCTGTTGAATTCCATGGCCCCCAAACACCTTAACTCCAAATAAATTATTAATTAATTAGATAAATCAGTTAATTATTACATACACAAAAAACCTGTTATGAAACAGCGCAGGCCAGAATCCTTACTGGATTCTGCTCAGGTATAGCTTCACCCAAAGGCAGCCAGTCCCCAACTACTACATGCTGGCTTCAGCCTGTATAGGCCTGAAATTGGGAAACTGGTTTAAAAAGTTCAAAATATACTTTAATGTCCCAAAATATGAAAAATACCTCAACAGAAGGAGAAATCATGAAATCTCTGGATTTAAGAGACAAATCGAAATGAAAGATTTTTTATAAATCCAAATGTTTATTTACAAAAATAGCGAAAGCACTAAAACAAGTAAAAAGGAGTTACCTAAAAGGCAGTCTTAGGTGAACAAATCCCAGATCACAATCCAAGAGAATAAACCAAGAAACAGAGCAGATAAAAAGTTGAATGCCAAGAAATCTAAATCAAAAACTGTACTTGCAATGAGACTCCACCAAACTGCTGCTGAAACCTTTCCTCTGGGCTACTTATTAAGGCAGAGGGAAAACGCAGCAGCAGTGACATCAGGATGGCTCCGCCTCCTGGGGCTCCACCCACAGAGTACAGTAGAACCTCAGTTCACGACCATAATTCATTCCAAAACTCTGGTCGTAAACCGATTTGGTTGTAAACCAAAGCATTTTCCCCCATAGGATTGTATGTAAATACAATTAATCCGTTCCAGACCATATGAACTGTATGTAAATATATATTTTTTTTAAGTTTTTAAGCACAAATATAGTTAATTAAACCATAGAATGCACAGCGTAATAGTAAACTAAATGTAAAAACATTGAATAACACTGAGAAAACCTTGAACAACAGAGAAAACTAACACTGCAATAGTTTGCGCTATAGTGCTACCAACCGCTGACTAAAAGCACTTTTTTTAATGAGTTTTAAGCACAGGGAAAAAAATGAACATTTGAAAAAATCCATAATTTAATAAACCACCAAGAAAAATAACATTGCAACAATGCACTCTATGAACCGATCACTGGAAACAGAAGTGAAAACAAAATCAAGCCCAGTGCATTCTTTAACTGCCTTCCTACCTTAATGCGTCCAGCTCTCTCTCACGCTGCCTGTGTGTCTGCATCTCTCTCTCGCGCTGCCTCTGTGCGTGTGTGTCGTGCTCTCTCTCGCTCTGCCTGTGTGTGTGCGTCTGTCTCTCTTGCTCTGCCTGTGTGTGTGTGTTGCGCTCTCTCGCTCTCTCTCTCTTGCTAACTGCACAGGAAATGCACAAACCGAAAGGGAAACTGGCATGTTCGTATACCGAGTGTGTGGTCGTGAACCAAGGCAAAAGATTGGCGAACTTTTTGGTCGTAAACCGAGTTGTATGTGTACCGAGATGTTCGTGAATCGAGGTTCCACTGTACGTGAAAAACACAGACATCGAAAAAGACAGTACATAGTTTTTTTTTCAAATATGATAAAAACAACAATAAAATTAATAAATTAACTCAAACAGGGTGAGGTCGATCATCTAAAACAAAAAAACTAGACCACATCATCTGGTAAATTAAAAAAAATACATGAGAATTGCCTTTGTGTCCAAATACTAGAAATATGTGATCACTTCACAAAAAAACTTTCAAATATTCCCATTATCTGTGAGCTTTTTCTGCCTGTGTTATCAAGAGCAGAACTACTGTTCAGAAGCTTGGAATGATTTGTTAACCGGTTACTTCTCTACCCTTGGTTTTTCTTCATCATTTTAGAAGTTCAAACATTAGATGAGTGATTTCATATTCACTTTTTTTTGTAGATAAAAAACATGGTTTAGGTTTAAGTTTGAAGGATTAAATCACAAACTAAAATTTCATCTCATCCATGTCAACTTTTTGTTCAGTAGAAGGTTCCAAACATGGACAACTTATTTAATGGTGGCATATTCTGAAATGATCATTTACCCTCAAGTAATATTAACAGTTTCTTTTTTTCTGGTAAATACTTCACTGTACTTTTAACAAAATAAAACAAAACAAAAAATAAATAAATAATTGTAGATTAAATTACAAAATGCACTTGCTTTACATAATGCTCTCTCTGATATATATTACAATACTAAAAGAATATGAATGGGATTATAAAGTCAAATAAATAAAATTAATAAAGACAAAACAATGCTACATATCTGTGAGGCTTTTATGCAGCTTCCCATGCTTTTCATAACAAGCCAGACTCTTCATTTTCTCAAAGTAATCAAAACTGTCATTAATTAACCAACATTTACTGCACTGTGCTGCACTGCCTTTAGTCTTTAGTTTAAAATCTAAATGTTAAAGGGAAAACACTGATACTTTTTAATTAGCAATGTTTCATTTTTTTAGGGAAAAAGCCCTACTATATGTTATTTTGCACAAGTCCCATTTTTTGCTCCACTAGTGATATATAATAAGGGCAGGTTGAATACACTATGTAGTAGTTTAGTTTTTAAAACTGCCCCTCATATTTCTCCTTTTTTCCTAACTTTCTGTACATTAGGGGATAATGCCTCATGTAATGCCAAAGATCTTCCCTAATGAAATGTTTTGCACTAAATATGACTTCCTGCTCAAAAGTGCCTACTGAAAAACTGAGGTTTCAGTCAGTTACCTTACCAACAAACCAGGCTACACTCCATCATGTTTGCCAAAGCTGTTTGTCTCAAAATAAATAAATCACAAGTTGGCTAAGGCCATTAAGATATGATGTTTGTCAGTCTTATCTTGGCATCACATATGGCTTGTGCATTAATAGAATGTAGCAGCTCACGGTGAACAAAAGCAGCTTCATTCTTGCTAGATGCCCATATTGCAATAGGAGTGCGGTAAATTGATCCAATTTCATTAGGAGAGCCGCACACTGCTGCAAATTGCCTTTCTTATGTTAGCAAAAGCATGCTATGTTTTACGTATGTACCACCCACACCATATGAAAACTGGAAGTAGCACCTCCTCAGTCAGCTAATGGCTTCCAGCACAACAGACAAGATGGAGTGAAGTTTGCCTAAGATATTGCTGAACTGCCAGCCAGTTCCCTGAGAAGTGACAACAGGTAACTGATTTAAAGTGATGAAAAAATAAAAAGGTTCTTTAGTGCAAACATTCAGCATTGGCCCACAAAGGAAAGCTAGAATAAAGTCTGTGCATCAGAGCCAAGACTTTTGAGGTTTAATAAGTTTGTCACGTCAATGCACATTATAATAACGGCTCGATAATTTGAATTGGTATGCATATGCCTTGTCATTCGATTGTTTGCCTGCATTTATTTCCCTGCTTTATCAAGGATATTGTCATTTCCCAGTTTCTTTGAAATGTTGCATACTATATCACACATCAAGTTTCCTTTTACAAATCCCACCATTTGCATGGGAAATTCCATATGCACATTTTGAGCCTCTTTGTATGCATACACAAGCTTTATGAATGAGGCCCCTGGAGAGACCGGACACTGGAAGAAGTTGGCATTTGATGTCACAGTGGAGCTATCTTCATACCATCAAATTTTCTGAGGTTTTGCTTGGGCAGGTGTCATAACAGAAGCAATGTAAGTAATATGGTAAAAATATACATTTTTCATAAACTTGGCTGGCATCTATGTTTCTTCCACACAGTGATGAATTTCCTCTGACCTTTCCAACAATGCTCGTGGTAGGCTTTGCCACTTGAAGTTCAACATAAAATGCCTGATCTTGCTGAAATACAATGGAGTCATTTAAAGTCAAGTTCCACCACGTAATTAAGGAATACTGGAAAGCACAACTCAACTCATTGTTTCTTCCATGCATGCTATATGATCTTCATTTGCTCAAAATCCACTAATATAGTCTATTATAATACTTTTTGTAAAGTATTTTGGCAATTCAATACATTGTACTTGTTTAATAATAATATTTAAATGGTCCATAGAAGGACATTTCTGGCACACCTATCCTTTTGATTCTACTTCATAATACTTTGCCAAATCTACCAAAAACATTTTTCTTCCATTGTATCTTACGGAATCTTTTGAATCTTTACAGTACTGGGGTCTTCTATATGTTTATTTGATTTTGTTTCACACTCAATGCTCTTTCTTATGATAACTTTGAAAAAGTATTGTGAAGGATTGTCTTTTTAGTGTGTGTAAGTTTATTTCCATGTATACTGTAGTGTAAGAGAGATAGGCAAAATATATCTAGCTCTTTTATGCTGGTAATGTACAACTTTATGTCAGTATGAAGCCTAATGATATTGCACGTCTTATCAATTTAATGAATCATATCTCTGATATTAATGTTTCTTTGTCAAGCCTGACCTACTTGACATTTAACTTACTGTTATTTGTATTCTTGTTTTTTTATTTTATTTTTTAATCACGTTTAATATTAGGGTAGCACTTTAGCTACTGCATAAAAGTATCTATTGATTATTTACTCAGTTTAATAACAAGCACATAACAACGACTTCTTTTGGTCTTGAAAAACACGCATAAAACATCAGTAGATAGGTCATTCATCTCTGAGCACTGTCACAAACTGGCATGATGGTAAAATGAATTGTTAATATGAAGGATTCACAGGTCTTATACTAAACTAGGCTGACCCGACTTTTAAGGCGACCGACTTTTAAGTTGACCACTTCTTAAGGCAATTCAATATGTAGATCAATTTGATATTTTATACAAACTCATTAATTTGGTTATATTGCATTTGAGCGGTATTACTTTAATACTCGTAGTTTCTGTTATTTTTGTGAGAAATTTAAACTTTTTTTCTATATTGAGGTCGCCCTTTTGAACCCCCCTGATATTTACTACGCGGTGAGGCATTTGTACTCCATCAACATTAATTATTTCCAGAGACATAATTTTGTCTATTTTTCCAGTGCATCGCGCACAAAAGCAAGGGAACGATGGGAGCACCAGAACTCTGCTCACATCATGTCGCTTCGTACCGCAAGCTGCAAGTAGTATGTCTGTGATAAGCGGAATACCGCTACGCTTTCCACTCACGGGACGGAAGGACAATCCCGACCGCTTTTATATAGTAAGAAAGAAGAAGAAGATATCGCACAGTCTGGAGTAGAAAGTCATCTTTTACCTGGAAAAATGAAACTACAAATCCCATCGTGCATTGCAAAATGGACGGGGCGTGTGTGAATCTCCGCGCCTGCGTAGCACTCACGGGACGGAAGGACAATCCCGACCGCTTTTATATAGAAGGATATGTAACATCAAGAGAGAAGTGTCTCAGTTAAGCCACCTCAGAGCTCTCCAAAGTGACATTTTGTCAGTAGGTTATATTGCAGAGATGAATAAACACTTTATTGATGCTTGATAAGTGTTATGAAGACTCAAAGAAGAGTCTGTTAAGGTCTTCTTACACAAAGAGTAATAGATGCATTTTTGCAGTACTTAAAGTGTTACCGATATTAGTTTTACTATTGTTTTTATTGCTTGTGAAGCACCTTGTAATGCATTTCTGTACAATAGGTTCTACGTACAGTAAATATATAATAATAATAATAATAATTATTATTATTATGAATATTATTATTATCAAGGCGGCACGGTGGCATAGTGGGTAGCACTGCTGCCTCGCAGTTAGGAGACCTGAGTCCCTGTCTCTGCGTGAGTTTTCTCTGGGTGCTCCAGTTCCCTCCACAGTCTAAACACATGCAAGTCAGGTGCATTGGCGTTCCTAGTGTGTACTTGGTGTGTGTATGTGTGTGCGCCCTGCGGTGGGATGGCGCCCTGCCCGGGGTTTGTTTCCTGCCTTGCGCCCTGTGTTGGCTGGGATTGGCTCCAGGAGACCCCCGTGACCCTGTAGTTGGGATAATGGATGGATGGATAATTATTATTATTATTATTATCATAATTAATATTATTAAACTTGGCAGGTCCTGCACATTTGAGATAATATGCGGTGTTGTAGGGAAATGGGCTGGTGCTGGAAGAAAAGAGTGTTTTTGTGTGCAAACAGCAAACACAAGTGATATACATACAGCAAGTTAGTTTCCAAATCCACTTTTACATGTCTTACCCATTTAGGTGTTGCACTGAAAATGGTAGACGTTGGCCCGTGATTTACACACATTGGGGGGCTTTTATGATAAGTTCATTGTTAGCTGCTGATGCTTCTGTACAATTAAAACCCAATTTTTGTTGTCTGGGTCACCATCTTCAGACTCATTCATGCGACTGGCTACAACACAAACATGAGTATGAATATCATCCACAAGAGATTGAGACTTAAGATCCCATAAAAGATTTTTATATACTCATTTCATAAATAGTGTATTATTTAATCTATAATCCCATTTACCCTTCCTGTCATTTTTTTTTTGTAGTAACATTAATCTTTCAACGTATGCACTTTAATTGTAGAATTTTCTTTCTTTGTATTTTAAATATTTTGTAGGTTGAACACAGTGTGTGTTATGCAGAAGGCCACAAATCTGATTTTCTAGGGATAACCAAAGGTGTCCCACAGGGCTCCATTCTGGGTCCTATTCTGTCTTCTGTTTTCATAAATGACCTGGGTAAGGACATTCAAGCAAAAATGCATTTCTATACTGATGATACTGTCATTAACACGTATGCTTCTTCCATAAAGAAGGCAGTGAAAGAGTTTCAGAATGTGTTTCAATGATTACAGACTGCTTTTTTCAAAAGCCTAAAATTGGTTTTAAATGCTCAGAAAACAAAGTTTATGGTCTTTTCAGAAAGCTCAAAAAATTGTTAGATAATTTTTGGATTTTGACAATCGATGGTAAAGGGTGACTTCATATAAGTATTTGGAAATATGGATAGACGATAAACGTTTATTTAAAGTACATATAGCTACTTTAGTTATGAAACTGAAAGTGAAGGTTGGTTTTTGAAATAGATCTTGGTTTAATTTCAGTACCAAGAAAAAACTTGTGGAAGCTACTTTTTTGCCTGTGATTGATTATGGTGACATATTGTATATGCAAGCATCCTCCTCCTCTGTCATATGGAGCCTTGATTCAGGGTACCATATATCTATGCGTTTTATTGCAAATGTAAAGTCTATTACTCATCATTGAATTCTTTATGATTGAGTGGGTTGGACATCATCGACCACTCGCAGACAACAACATTGGTATATTTTTATCTATAAAGCAATTTTGGGTAAAATTCCAGCTTATCTAAGAAAGCTACTAATACTGCATTTTCTTATTATGCACCATGGACAAGAAATAAAATGCAAAAAGATCTAAAATTAGATAGATTTATATACATTGATTAATCTAGGTTTATCATAAAGAATGTAGTGAAGGAGACATGTAGTTGTTTTTCTTAAGAGGTTAGTGTGTTTATGTACAATAGTTATCTAATTTTGGACATTGTATATTATATTGTATATGATGTATGTTACATTTGTATATACATTGAATATATGTTGAATATTACATTGAATATGTTGTACTTTAACATGCTGCATGTGTGTACGGCTGCTACCTTGGCCACGTCTCTCTTGTTAAAGAGGTTTCAATCTCAATGGGACTTCCTGGTTAAATAAAGGTAAAATAAAATAAATAAAAATAAAATAATGCTCATTCCTTCCAAATCTTGAACCTGTGTACTTCAGTTCAGGTTGAATGTCAGAGCCTATTCCAGTAGCATTGAGCACAAGGTAGGAACCAACACACTATAGGGTGAAAGATTGATTCAGCTTTTTACGAAGTCTTTAAAATAATTTAATGTAAACTAGCATGATTTGACTAAACCAGTGCCTGTGTCAATACATTTTAAACTTCGTGTCATACAGCACTTTGAAATATTCCTTTATATATTCTACTTAATTTTATGCTTTCCATTTTCAAAGCAACAGTTTGACCATAAATGCTTTAGAATTCAAATACAAAATTTTCCAATTTGTTAGAAGGTGACTTTTTAGTAATTGACTTGACTCACTAAAGGCCTCATACTGAGTCATTGACAGGCATTATACTGCCAGATTTGTAGTTTGCAATTCAACACCTTGGCCACTTGGTAAAAGTCCATCCAAAAATTCAATAGAATTTCCTGCTAATCTAATTCAAGACTGCAGTTGCCAGAGGCTTTCCCAACAGCATAAGGCAAAAGGCAAGAATGAGCATAGTCCAGCCCAAGGCTAGTCCGTCAAATAGTGCAGCCACGCAAACACACAGAGAGATAGACAGACAGACAGACAGACAGAAACACAGACAGACAGACAGATAGACAGATAGATAGATAGATAGATAATACTTTATTTGTCCAAAGGGGGAAATGTTACCTTTTTCATACTATCAATGAATGAATAAATAAATAAATAAGTAAGTAAATAAATAAATAAATAAATACCCACCAGAATTACTAAAAGAAAAGATAACTTCTGAATTGAATAAATACATAAAGAGCAATTACAGCGACAGTGAGGCATTATGTAGATTGTAAGAGCTAGCCCGGCCACAGACAGACACGACACCGCAATGTCCACAACACACATGTTTATTATACTATTTACAACTAATATTTACAATTTTGCATTCAGTCCTTGGTCCTTCGGGACGCCTCCACTTTTGCCTTGCAAGCTCCGTCCTCTTCCACCCGACTGCAGCTCCCAGAATGGAGTGAGGAAGCCCATTTTGTAATGCCCTTGATGTGCTCCAGGTACCTGATGATGAACTTCTAGCAGCACTCTCCAGTGTGGTGGAAGTGCTGCCCTTGCATTTGGAAGCACTACGGGCGTACACCATCCCTGGTCTGTCAGCACTTCCTGGTGTCCCAGAAGCGCTGTCCCCCAGGAAGCAAGGACCGTCCAGGTGCCCAGGGAAGAGAAGTGCCGCTTTCTGAGACGCTCCTTCCTCCAGGTGTCCTGGCAGGGCAGGGTTCCTGTCCGTCTATCACAAGATGTATTACTATTGATATAAAGGAGCCCCAGTAATGTTTCTTGACACACTTGTGCTGAATAATTCATTGTCCTCGGTGTTATGGTGTCAGAGAGAGGATATGCAGCATTGTTCGTAATGGCACTTAGTTTTGTCTTCATTTTCTACTCTGCTACTTCCTCCAGCAGATCAAGAGTGTGTCCCATAACTGAGCTTGTCCTTTTAATTAGTTTTTTGATTCGGAAGGTATCTCTTGATGTGATGTTACCAGCCCACCACACCACATTGCAGAAAATTGCACTGACAATTAAAGATGTATAGAACACATGAAGGATGTCACTACCCACATTAAAGGAATGCAGTCTCCTAAGAAAAAAAATGTCTGCTCTACCCTTGCTAGTATAGTTCCTCTGTGTTCTGAGACTGGTCTAGCCTATCATTATTGTGGACCCTCAAGTACTTATAGCAATGTACCTCCTCCACATTCACTTCCTGAATAGTGACAGAACATAGAGCAGGGGTGCCTAATGCGTTGATTGTGATCGACCGGTAGATTGCAAAGGTAGTGTAGATCGCATTGCATTCAAAAAAAATTTTTTTTAAACGTTAGTCTATCATATATCCTCCCTATGGCATTTACCACTTGATTGACATACAGGGCGGCCAGTCTGAGATCTCTTCTCTTCTAACACACTGGTAATCCCGCACGCACGATGAAACGTGCGAGCTACTGCAAAACTCCGGCTGTGATCTAGTTAGCTTTCCAATTTATATTGACTAAAGAAGGGATTTAAAAAAAATTGTTTGGGGAGGGTATAGGCTGCATGTGGAATTAGAAGAGGATTTTTTTCTCACAATGTCACAATCGAAGTGCGTTTGTCTGATCTGTCAATCTATCATTGCTATTCCAAAGAAGGAAAATGTGGAAAGGCACTTTCGAACTGTTCATAAAAACTACAAAACTGACGTCCTTCCAAAAAGCGATCTGAGAAAGAGAAAGGAGAGGGACCTAAAATCGCAGTTAATCGGACAGCCGTCATTTTTCACTTGGCTGAATTCAAAAGCTCCTTGACTGCATTATTCGGCTCTACTTATTTATGCGAGTCAGCCTTTTCCCACATGACGATTATTAAATCCAAATAACACCTTTTTTAAAGTGTTTGTATAAGTAAACCTTTTATTTGAACTTGGAACTTGTGTCATGGGAGGATATGTCTGGTGTCTGGGGCAATGTAATTCCCCCTTCTGGGCACACAATACTGTTTCATTGGACTAGGTGTTAAAGATCAGTCTTTCTAAGGAAAGACTTGTGTGAGATGAAGTTTTCCTAGCCTAATCAAAGCCTTGAGGTGAATTTAAATGAATTCAGCTAACAAGTGTAATAAACAACTACAGTGGAAACTTAGATTGCGAATAACTTGGTTTGCGAGTGTTTTGCAAGACAAGCTAAAATTTTTAATAAATTTTGACTTCATAAACGAGCGATGTCTTGCAATACGAGTAGTACATATACACTTTGTCTGCCAAGTGCCACGTGATCACAACTGAGCTGATGGTTCTTCTCTCTCTTGCTGCAGGATTGTGGGTAATTGTCTCCCATTCTCCGTCTGAGTTGGCATGCCTCACTCATATAGTCAACATCCGTACCTGTGTATACTGTTTACTATAGCATGGTGACCACGTGTGTGTGTTGCAACGTGTGAGTCCCTGTCTTGCACCCCAAAACACGAAGCTGAGTCTCACTACTTTAGCGACACCAGCTTTATTCAGCTTGAAACAGGAACAGCACGGTTATTTATTGTAGCGGGATCTGCCACTAACTATACACAGACACAGCAGTCAGGCAGGGTCGGGGCCAAGTAACACTGTGCCCTGTACATTTATAATGTTCCTGTATTACCCATCAACGGCAGACGCTTATAGCATGACTGTGATCTTTTCAGATTCGCTTTTATGGTGAACTGCTACAGCACTTGGAGCCTGTGGTTGGTTCAGGACGCTCTTCCGCCTGTCGTCCCGTTGGGTGGAATCCCAAAAGAGTTTAGAAACTCACTCACACCAGCCATGATTCTTTTCAAAGGTAAAGTGCAGGTTAATTTGTTTTATGTATTTTTACTTTATATTTTGTATTAATCATTTTTATATGAATAGTTTTGGGTTGTGGAACGAATCATCTGAGTTTCCATTATTTCTTATGGGGAAATTTGCTTTGATATATGAGTGCTTTGGATTACGAGCACGTTTCTGGAACAAATTATGCTCGCAAACCGAGGTTCCACTGTATAACTAAATTAGAATTGTTGTAAATATGTGAATCATGCACATGACCTGATCAAATACATAAATTAATTAGTGTAATAAAACATACTGGAAAACTCCAGGAAAAGTTGGGGAATGACCCTGTATAATGTCCATCAGACAAATGAAAAAAATATATAAAAACTGGATCAAAAACAAGAGCATTTGACAAAATGAAATCAGTACATGGATTTTATATAGGCAAAATGGTGGCAGGAAATGAGTAAGATAGGAAATGACATCCAAACAGACAGTGTGGAATATGGCCGGCCAGTCATCCCGGCCAATACCCCCAGGCCGCCAGGTGGAGCCCTCCCTGCACCATGGAGGTGCCCCAAATGTCAGCAGGGAATTATGGACCATGGAGTATTTCTTTACAGCCCTTCTGGATACCACGGGGGCCGCTAGAAGGCGCTGCAGGGAGGAGCAGTGAGTATTTTCCCTACAACCAGTAGTGCGTCCGAGTCACACTGACAAAGGGAATGACATGCTTCCAGGTTGAAGAAGAGGAGTTTTGATCTGACCCGGAAGTGCTAAGAAGTCACATGGACAGGGGTTCAGGAGCACTTCCGGGTCACGGACTATTTAAAGGACTGAGGGTGATCCCAGGGTTGAGCTGAGCTGGGTGGAAGAGTGGCAACGTGTCTGGGAGTGGTGGATTTATTGATTAGTGTATTGTGAATTGATTTATGAGTATTGTGGAGAGGAGGGTGCTTTGTGCACTGTTATTTAATAATATAGTCAATTATTGGACTTTTACCTGGTGTCTGGTGACTGATCTGAGGGTTCAAGGGGATGACAGCGCCCCCTATCTGTCACAACAGATGGAATTGATGTCATCAGGGCTGAACCAGATTGAAGTTATCACGGAGGGCTGGAAGCAACATCATCATTTTGAGCCGGAAAGTGACGTCATCATGGGGGATCATTGGGAAGTGACATCGTCGATGTTGTTCAGAGATAGGATTGTTGGGTAGTAGCCATTTTGAGGAACCAGAAGTATTTTGGATGAGTTAGGGTTTTTCTTCTTTAATTCTGTTGAAGGAGAGAGAGAGGCATTAGTATATACAATCAACCCTTTATCACTTGTAATATCACTCACCTTAGGGCTTGCTGGCTGCCTCCTATGCGCACGAGTGTGACATTAGATCAACACACAAGCTTCCCTTTTCATAAGGAACTTTGCATTTTTCAATATTTATCTTCAATGAAAGACTAAAATTAATTATATCCTGCATTACCAGGAAACGCCAAAAACAATATTATTTCTTAAAGATTTGAGAATTATGTATAGCTTTTACCATAATAATAATATTGTCAAAGGATGACCTTTTTGGAAAAAGAGGTCCAGCTGACATACATGCATTTTACTTTGGCAATGTTTTGGGGCAAGTAGGGCCATGTGTAAAAGTTTGTCAAGTTCTTACAGGACCAACCCTTTCCAGTAGTCAATGGGGAGAAGAGTGAGACTGCTAGAGATCTGTGACTCAACAATAAATAATTGGAGTTACTTGGTTTGGAGTCAAGCTTTAAAATTTGACTCAACTAATGCCATGGGCTATGAGGTACTGTGCATCTATCGGAGTGAGATTTTGTGTCTTATATTCTCAATGATTTACATGTAATAGTTTCTCTAACCTCCAATTCAGCTGAATCAAAAATAATTTAAATTTTATTATTTCAAGACATAAATTTGAATTATTATAGAAAGAACAGAGCTTCACAAAAAAGACATAACATAATACAAAAAATACTATATAGAAATAAACATGGATATATACAGTTTAATACAGTAACAAACTACACTTAGACAATGTAAAATTTCTCAGCTGAAAGACTTCTATAGAGAGTACATATTAAGTTTGCATCTGTCTATTTAAACACACTTAGCAATAGCCACTGGGATGAACAAATACATGAAGCAGTTGCATTTTATCCTTAAACCTAATGGCAAATGTTGGAATTCTGAAAGATGTGGGTGAGGTCAGTCAGGGACACATGCTGCTTTCTATAATAATTGTTTATATAATTACAGTGGTCTCAAAGAAGAAAATGCAAAAACAAAAAAGAATGAAAAAAATCACAAAAAAGTCAGCTTAAAAAAATTAGGCAGTTAAATTAAGAAAACATAGCAAATGAAATTACTATCAAATTAGTTAAATTGCTGGTCTTAAGTTTCACTATAGGAAAGGAAGCAAAATATTCATTTCTGCAATGTCTCAGTGTTAAAAGCCTTTTGGGAGCTCTCCCTGCCAAATAATAACAAGTGTGCTGGATCATAAATCCAGCATTATGCATTAAAAGAGAATTAAGGTCTGATCTCACTACAGTAAATTGCCTTTCACATCCATGATCAAAAATGGCAGGTCTTGCTTGCCCTAGATTTGTAGTTTTAACTTCAACTCTGTTATTTCCTTATTTCCATAATGAGGTACTGTAGGTGAGCCTTGTAAAGTCTCAGTGTTGTTCACACTATTGTGCCGATTTGTATTTACATGCCATCTGTAAGTGCAATTTGTTTTTTTTAGAGCCCATCTATCAAAAATAGCATTTGTGATCCACAGTATTAGAGAAGATGAAGTCAACATCTGTTCTTTTAATAATGAATGGACAGGAAGTAAGAATAACTTTAATTTGAGATTGGTATCTATTAGGATAGGAGTAAAATGAAAAATAGAGCTTCAAATATGGAAATGGTTGACCAGAGAGGTGCTATATTTGTAAAGTCTAAGAGATGGATGATTAAGTAGGTCTGGAGAAGAATAATGAATAAATAAACACATACCAGTATAGGTATTCATGCTCAGGCAGACACCAGCTTAAGAGAACAGGCCATTTGAGAAGAAGCAGAAGAATATAAAAACCTGAGTGCAGTTTTATTTCCATCAGTTTACACAAATAAAAAACAGAGATGACCTGACAGTTAACACCCAAGCTGAAAATTGTTATTTGAAGTTTGTGAGATAGTAGTATTAGAGTGGCACATATTTAGAAGTCGCTGAAGACGATCACCTTGTCACCGACAAGATGCATTGTACAATATTAATCACCTTCAAATGTGTTTCCACCAATAGTGCAATATGAACTTTTTACTTGTGAAAGAACTAAAATAATGATGAATGATATGTCAGTTAGCATAAACCCTAAATGTTCAACAAGGCAACCACTAAAACAACTATAATCAAAAATCAAACATAGGGGTAAAATGTACAGAAGGGAAAAGGCTGATGTGAACTGACAGTAATAACCCAACGTGCAATAAAAAGAAATTGACTGCACCACCCCACAACAGCCTGAAACTAAAATCCACAGCCACCTTACAAGAAACACAGACAGGGCTGAAAGAACAAAGTGCCCGCCCCCCAGTATCAGTCCTCACTACAATTAATAACAACCAGGAGCTGTCCCCAAATCCCACCCGCTATCTTTCTCCACCAGTCCAATAAGACAGAGAACAAAATTTATTGAGAATATAAAAATGCATAAATATAAACACAACCCACCTACCCCTTTACAAACTTTTAAAATAAGCTCCACTAACCTCAGAAACAATTTTAACTGGTAGTAAAAACTGAAGTGAACAGAACAAATCATATAAACAGAACCAAAGAAGCACCTATTAAAACAGCCAATCATTGCACAATGTATGTGTCCTTTGTACTGATAATAGAGTGCAGGAGAGCCAAGTGCAATGACAAACAAGCACAATTAAAATGAGAGTCACTATGTATGTTTATTGCTTTAAACTAATTTATCTGTTAGTGAATCAAAGAGAAGCTGGGACTATCCCAGGTGATGATATGCCTAAGGGAACTTGCAAGCCATGAGAGCAGAGTTTTATAAAATAATGCTCCTGAAATAATACTAAAAAGCATGCCTTCCAAGCACAAACAACAACCACAACATTTATTTTTATAGCACATTCTATTATAAAAGGAAATCTTGACACGTGACTTTTTGCCAGGAGATTTTTTCAAGTCTCGCAAGACGAGACTATTGTCTAGAGATTTTTGCCTGGGGGTTGGCGAGCGAAGTGAGCTGGGGGCAGAGCCCCCTTATGCATATATATGTATTAGGAGTATTGGTCGTAAATTTTTATTTATTATGAATATGTTCTTCTTAAGTTTGCATATGCTGGGTTTATGTCCAAATGTGAAATAACAACCGCTTAGATGCTGTAAAGATAGACAGACACAGCAAGAAGGTTTGGGGTTTTTAGCCCCATATACTGTAACGAAAATAGGTCAATTGTTTTTACAAAACTCAAAAGACATAGAAGGATGGGAGGACGGACAATTTATGGGGTTGGACCGGAAATTAAACAGTGGGATGCTGAAAAAATCGTGGTGGTGGATCGGTGCCTGATGTCATCACACAGGGACCAGAGGGAGGAAAGGAACCCGGAAGTGTTGTGGCTTTTTGGATCATCCAGGCAGTATTACGGTGCCGGCTCCTCATTCTTGCTGAGTAAATAAGAAGAGAAAGGTTAGTACGCTGCCGTTGTCCCCTGGCATGACTTGTTGCTGTGCGTCTCGGGTCCTTAAACTGCTCCCCATGCACTCATGTGTGACAACACACAGAATTATTATAAAATGAAATCCAGCAATGCTAACCTCCCTGAAGTTTGTGGACTACCTACATAAAACACCATTGAAATTTAGACCAGTGGTCAGCCTAATAGGTGGACCAGCTTACATCTTGTCAAAAAGACTTTTCCAGGTACTGAAACATTTAACTTATGACTCGGAATATTCGGTGAACAGCGCCGAGTTGGCATTGCAACGCTTGAAAGACGTATCCATCGCTGAAGACAAGGTCATGGTCTTGTTTGAAGTTGTGTCGCTATATACCATGATTCCGATTCATCTGGCCACAGAAACACTACTAATGAGATTGAATAATGACCCCACCATAGAGACAAGAACTAAGCTGTCCACTAAAAACATAATGCACCTAATATCACTTTGCCAGAAAACTCACTTTCATTTTAATGGAAAATACTACGAGGGATATCCAGAAAAAAAGGTTACAACAGCTGTTAAAAATCGAAAAATGAATATATTTCAACCAAATTTACAGGGTATGTTCCAAAATATGTGTTTATTTCTCAACATAATCGCCGTCAACTTCGATGCACTTCTTCAGCCTGGGCACCAGCTTTTTTAGACCCTTGTCGAATACACTCCGCTCCACCTCCGAAAGCCACTTCTCCACTGTCTCCTTCACCTCCTCATCGTTGGAAAAACGTTTCCCACCCAAGAATTCTTTCACAATTCTTCCACAAGCTGACGATGGATCTCGGCCGCGGATTCGCGACGCAAAGTGAGGAACTTGATGACCGAACGAATCTCGCATTGGCAGTAGGTGGAGCAAACGGCCTCAGCAGAGGTTGACGAACTCGCTTGCTGTGATGACATTTCACAACTGACTGACGCGGTCCCGGGCTTATTTTGACCGTTAGGACCCCCCTTCACGCAGGTATGCCAACCTTCGAAAAAAAAAATTCCCTGCACCCTCCAGGGCACTTGTAACCTTTTTTTCTGGATATCCCTCGTACATTCATAAAGAAGACATGCCAATGGGATCGCCGTTATCAGGACTTCTAGCGGAACTGGTAATGCAGCGATTTGAAAACCGTGGCTCTGTCTCAGTTCACACCCAAAATTTGGATACGCCACATAGACGGATGTAAGGAATGCTATGCAGACAAGATATTACACTTCTCCAGCAATCACCCAGCATCTCATAAACGGAGCTGTAAATTAAAACTTTATTCAGAAGAGTTCACACCCATTGTAATACGAAGGACAGAAAAACGAACGAAAGGCGCTATCTTTTCCATCTTTTCACTTCACTTCAAACGGATACTCAAATACATTCATTAAATAATGCCTACACAGGAGATGCCAGAGAACCCAGCAAACAGTAGACTCGAATCAGACTCCCCATTCCACCTGACACATTCTTTCTTATCATCACAGAGTGTCAGAAGGTGCAGCACACATTCTGGCCAAATCAGGCGTCAGAAAAGCACACAAGCTTTCGAACAATCTGCGCACTGTCCCTTTTAATGCCAAAAACAAGAAATCGACAGCAGAAACACAAAATGCAGTTTATAGCATTCCATGCAGTTCTTGCCCAGCAGTATACATAGGACAAACATCAAAAAGAATCACAACACGTATACAGGAACATCACAACGCTGTCAGAAGGAAGGACTCACGATCACTGATCTATACGCATACAAAATCAACAGGACATACATTTAACTGGGACAATGTACAAGATTAGATTTAAGGCCAGTACTAAAAGTGCCAGAGAGCTGGCTGAATCTTGGCTATCAGATGTAAACGCCATCAACAGACATTTGGACATAAACCCAGCATATGCAAACTTCATAATAAATAAAACTTTACAACCAATACTCCTCATTACCTTCCCCCTCCCGCACACTGACCTACCCCCACCACCTAATTTTGCTATATATTGCCTTTGATTCTTGTTATGTATAAGCATTATCGTCGGATGAAGGCTCCTAGCAGGGGCTGAAAGCTCAGGAATAAAAACTACTTTATGATACATGATTCATATTCTCCCTTTATGGATCTCCAGCTGCAAATATGCAAACCTCATCACAGACCTTCGTTTCCATATATATGTATATCTGTACAGTAACAAGAATGACACAAGTACATCAAAAAGGTATGGGGCATCCACCCATATATTGTGTCCTGGCTGCAAAAGAATAATTTTTGTGAGTTGTGTTCAGGTTGAAGTCCAAAACAGAACTGCTGGCATGGAGACAAGATGACGGTTTTAAAGGTCAGGAAGTGATGTCATCGGGATCCTAACCGGAAGTGATGTCATCAATGGCGTTGGAACCTAGTGGGATTTTCCGTGGATGGTCTGCAGAGGATTCAGAGAGTGAGTTAGTGCGGTTTGCCACCCCCTGGTCTGGTGTGGTACTACTATTAATCAGGACCTCGAGCTGTCTCTAAGTCTCTAAAAGTGAATATGATGATAAGGTCAGATGGCTTAAAGGACAGAAAAAACAAAATATGCAGGGTTCAATGCCAAAAGAGCACTGAATCCTGGCTGACCATTTTACCTAAAATAAATGTCCTTAAGTTATTCCTCACTGTTTCCATGGTTTGTCTCAGAGGATTCATCACAGTGGATCTCATGGATCTCAAGCATCACAGGTGGCTGCACAGTGCCTTGATAAGAAGAGAAAATTAGAGATTAGTAGTAATTGAAAATATCTGAAAAATATGATAATCCCATGCATACATAGTCTTTTAGGAGTACAACAAAAATGCAGCTACAAAAAAGGGCAAAATAAAAAAGTGGGTTTTTAGGACTTTTTCTGAAATGATACACAGTATTAGCCTTGTGTGTCTCTATCAGTAAAGTATTCCATATTCTTAGTGCATAGCAGCAAAAGGCTGCCTCACCACTTCTTTTATTCTCAATTCTTGGAATAGAAACCAGACCACTATTAGAAGATCTAATATCACAACTTGGAATGTAGGCAGCCAGGCACTCCAAAATACAGGAAGGAGCAGGATTATTTAAACCTTTATATCCCACTAGTCATATTTTAAAATCATTCCTAAAGGACATGGATAACTAATGTAAGAATGCTGAAACTATGAAGATGTGGTTAGATTTTCTTTTCCTGGTTAGGATTGTTGCTGCTGCATCCTGAACTAAGTGCAAGCATTTGATTTCTTTATTAGGTATTCTTTTGAGGAGTGCATAGATAGATAGATAGATAGATAGATAGATAGATAGATAGATAGATAGATACATACTTTATTAATCCCCAAGGGGAAATTCACAAACTCCAGCAGCAGTGCAAGGTAAAAAATGCAAGGTGGAGAGTGTGAGGCAGGTATAATAGTCTATAATCTTGTGTAGTGTTAACGTTTACCCCCCCAGGTAGAACTGAAGAGTTGTATAGTGTGGGGGAGGAACGATCTCCTCAGTCTGTCAGTGGAATAGGGCAGTGACAGCAGTCTGTCGCTGAAGCTGCTCCTCTGCCTGGAGATGACACTGTTCAGTGGATGCAGTGGATTCTCCATGATTGACAAGAGCCTGCTCAGTGCCCGTCGCTCTGCCACAGATGTTAAACTGTCCAGCTCTGTGCCTAGGATAGAGCTTGCCTTCCTCACTAGTTTGTCCAGGTGTGAGGTGTCCTTCTTCTTTATGCTGCCTCCCCAGCACCGCATAGAAGAGAGCGCTTGCCGCAACCGTCTGATAGAATATCTGCAGCATCTTATTACAGACGTTAAAGGATCCCAGCTTTCTAAGGAAGTATAGTCGGCTCTGTCCTCTCTTGCACAGAGCATCAGTATTGGCAGTCCAGTCCAATTTATCATCCAGCTGCACTCCCAGGTATTTATAGGTCTGTACCCACTGCACACAGTCACCTCTGATAATCACGGGGTCCAGGAGGTGCCTGGGCCTCCTAAAATTCACCACCAGCTCCTTGGTTTTGCTGGTGTTCAGGTGTAAGTGGTTTGAGTCGCACCATTTAACAAAGTCCTTGATTAGGTTCCTATACTCCTCCTCCTGCCCACTCCTGATGCAGCCCATGAGTACAGTGTTGTCAGCGAATTTTTGCACGTGGCAGGACTCTGAGTTGTATTCGAAGTCTGATGTATATAGGCTGAACAGTACCGGAGAAAGCACAGTCCCCTGCGGCGCTCCTGTGCTGCTGACCACAATGTCAGACCTGCAGTTCCTGAGACGCACATACTGAGGTCTGTCTGTAAGATAGTCCACGATCCATGCCACCAGGTATGAATCTACTCCTATCTCTGTCAGCTTATCCCTAAGGAGCAGAGGTTGGATGGTGTTGAAGGCACTAGAGAAGTCCAGAAGCATAATTCTTACAGCACCACTGCCTCTGTCCAAGTGGGAGAGGGATTAGTGTAGCATATAGATGATGGCATCTTCCCCTCCCACCTTCTCCTGGTATGCGAAATGTAGATGGTTGAGGGCGTGGAGGACCCTCAGGTGGTGAAGCAGCAGCCGCTCCATGGTCTTCATCACATGTGACGTCAGAGCGACAGGCCGGAAGTCATTCAGCTCACCAGGACATGATACCTTTGGAAGATGTTTTCCAAAGCCTCGGGACTCTCCCCTGTTCCAGGCTCAGGTTGAAGTTGCGCTGTAGAGGACTCCCCAGCTCCAGCGCACAGGCCTTCAGCAGTCGTGGTGATACTCCATCTGGACCCGCTGCTTTGCTGGCATGAAATCTCCTCAGCTCTCTGCTTACCCAAGCTGCTGTAATTGTGAGTGGGGATGTCTCTCCTATGCTGGTATCAGCAGAAGGATGGGTGGAGGATGCTGTACTCTGAGGTGAGAGTGGGTTAGGGTAGTCAAATCTGTTAAAGAAGTTGTTCATCAGGTTTGCTCTCTCCACTTCTCTCTCAATGGTGGCACCCCACTTCAAGCTGCAGCCAGTGATGATCTTCATCCCATCCCACACTTACTTCATGCTGTTATTCTGCAACGTCTGCTCCAGCTTTCTCCTGTAGTGCTCCTTCGCCTCCCTGAGCTGGACTCGGAGTTCCTTCTGCATGTGCTTGAGCTCATGCTGATCACCACCTTTAAAAGCCCTTTTCTTCTGGTTCAAAAGGCCCTTGATGTCACTTGTAATCCATGGCTTGTTGTTAGCATAGCAGCGTACTGTTCTTACTAGAACTACAATGTCCATACAGAAGTTGATGTAGTCAGTAGTGAAGTCAACACCCTCCTCAATTTTCTCACTATAAGATCCGTAGTTCCAAAGCAGTCTCTCAGAGCCTGCATAGGACCACTTCCTGAATGAGCGTGTGGTTGTAGGTAGCTCCCTCACTCTTGACTTGTAGTGAGGCTGAAGCAGAACCAGGTTATGATCTGCTTTCCCAAGCGCAGGCAGCGGGGTGGCACTGTATGCATCTTTAACGTTTGCATACAGTAGGTCAATAGTCCTATTTCCCCGGGTGTTACAATCCGCATACTGGGAGAAGGCAGGTATTGTTTTGTCCAGCGTCACATGGTTAAAATCTCCAGAGATTAGCAGAAGCGCCTCAGGGTGCTGTGTTTGTAGTTTAGCAACAGTGGCAGGAATGATGTCACCCGCTATCTCCACGTTCACCCGAGGAGGGATGTAAACAATAACAACAATAACGTATCCAAACTCTCTGGGCAAGTAGTAGGGACGCAGACTTACATTGCAGTAATCTATTCAATTAAAATCAAAAGTGTAAATTAATTTCTCAGCATCTTGCAATGTTATAAGAGGTCTAAATTTTGCATTGCTCCTTAACTGAAATAATGCCGCCCTAGAAATCTGGTTAATGTGCCATTTAAAGTTTAGGTCTGAGTCCATGAGTTTAAATGCTAAGGCAACAAACATATTTCTAATATCTTCATTAATTACATTTTAATCTACTACTAAGATTTCTGTTTTTTTCTTATTTAGCTTGAGAAATATACTACTCATCCATTCAGGAATACAAGTAATAATAATTCTTTGCATTTATATAGCGCTTTTCTCACTACTCAGAGTGCTCAGCAATTGCAGGTTAAGGGCCTTGCTCAAGGGCCCAACAGAGCAGAGTCCCTATTGGCATTTACGGGATTTGAACCGGCAACCTTCAGATTGCCAGTGCAGATACATAGCCTCTTGAATTGGAGAGATCAGAGTGTCAGGTTCATCAGGCGGTATAGAAAGGTAAAGCTGCATATCATCTGCATAGCTGTGGTAGTTCACCTTGTTGTTTAATATAATCTGGCCTAAAATAAGCTTGTATAGTAGATTGAAAAAATCAGCTGCCCCAAAACAGATCCTTGTGGTACACTGTCTACAATGTCATGGACCTCTGAATCGTAATTGCTACAGAATTTTCTACCTGGTAAATAAAACTGAAACCAGCTTTAGACACTACCAGAGAGAACCACCTAATGTCTAAGACAATTTATAACAATACTGTGGCCTATGGCATCACATGTTGCACTCAAGTGTAAGAGAACATGAACATATATGTGGCCTGTGTCTGAATTAATCCACAAATCATTTGCTACTTTAACCAGAGCAATTTCTGTACTATTATTTATTCTAAAACCTGACTGAAACTTATCAAGAATAGAATCTTTATTCAAGTAATCATTGAAAAACTACCCTTATTATTTTTCAAATGTTGTAAATGTGTGAGAAAAAGAATGGTTGTGAAATCAAAGGAAATGTCTTAATTGTTGTCTAAAAGCCTTTCTCTGAATATTAATTTTATTGTGAAGGAATTTTTGATAATCGAAAAATCTGGATGCATGGTAATGCATGCCATCCTCTTAAATAATGGCAACGTCATAAGCCGCACCCATATTACATAACATGTCACACCCAAATCATTGGCAGTGTGCAATGTTCTATACTTAGTTTGGTGGTAGCTATGCCTTAACATAGCAAAATGGTGTCACCCATGAAACATGGCAGTGTGATAAGTGATTAAATACAGTAATTACAAAACAAGCACTTAAATTAACAAACCTGGACCCATGATGAAGCTTAATCCCTGTCATGGTCTATTTAAATCCTAAGGCCTATATACACTCACTGTCCACTTTATTTAGGAACACCTGTTCAACTGCTTGTTGACACAAATAGCTAATCAGCCATTCACATGGCAGCAACTCAATGCATTTAGGCATGTAGACATCATCAAGACGACTGACCTGCTGAAGTTCAAACCAAGCATCAGAAAGGAGAAGAAAGGTGATTTAAGTGCCACTGAACGTGGCATGATTGGTGCCACATGGGCTGGTCCGAGTATTTCAGAAACTGCTAATCTACTGCAATTTTTGATGCACAACCATTTCTAGGGTTTACAGAAAATGGTCTGTAAAAGGGAAAATATCCAGTGAGCAGCAGTTCTCTAAGTGAAAATGCCTTGTTGATGCCAGAGGTCAGAGGAGAATGGCCAGACTGGTTCGAGCTGATAGAAACTCAACACTAACACAAATAACCACTTGTTACAACAGAAGAGCATCTATGAACACATAACACGTCAAACCTTGAAGCAGATGGGCTACAGCAGCAGGAGACCACACCTGGCATCACTTCTGTCAGCTAAGAACAGGCAACTGAGACTACAATTCGAACAGGCTCACCAAAATGAGACAATAGAAAATTGGAAAACCATTGCATGGTTTGTAGAGCCTCTATTTTTGCTGTGACATTTGGAGGGTAGGGTCAGAATTTAGCTTCAACAACATGAAGGCATGGATCCATCTCTGCCATTTTGGGCCCCTTAGTACCAATTCAGCATCATTTAAATTTCAGATCCTACCTGAATATTGTTGCTGACCATGTCTTTCCCTTTATGACCTCAGTTACCCATCTTCTGATGGCTACTTCCAACAGAATAACAAGCCATGTCACAAATCTCAAATTATCTCAAATTGGTTTCTTGAACATGACAATGAGTTGACTGTACTCAAATGGTTTCCACAGTCACCAGGGGCCTCATGTATAATGCCATGCATAGAATTCATACTAAAACATGGCATAAGGACAAAAGTGGAAATGTGTGTACGCACAAAAAAATTCAGATGCACAAAACCATGCTAAAGCCAACCTCCATGCACTTCTGCTCCATAAATCCCAGTCAGTGTGAAAAGCAACGCACATGCATGCGCCTGCCACCCCATTCCGACTCCTCCCAGAATTACATCCCTTTAAATATGCAAATTGATACCAAATAAGACGCTCCTTAAATTTAGCGTTTTGTGAAAAGACAATGGCAAAAGTACAGGGAAAAAAGAAGAATTTCAGCAAATGTGAAGTGGAGGCAAGGAAAAACATACTACTTGTTGGCTTAAGCAGTGGTAGAAACCAAAAAAATTAAGTTGTTCGAGTAATACAGAGTGGCGGAGATACTCGAAGGTTCAAATTCAGAAAGTCACATACTGCCCGAAATAAAAAAAGAAGTGGTCAGATATCAAAGTCACCATGAAAAGATGGGTTGTAACCCACTGTTTGAGTGTCAAATTGAAGCATATTATGGAACAGAGAAAAGAAAAAAAAAATAGAGACACTGATACTGACACTGACACTTTAATCTTGGATTTTATTTTGTCATTAAAGTATAACGTTGGAAACTTCATCTTAAAATCATTGTTGAATTTACTAAGGTTTCTCAAATCCCATCATAACTAAAGTAGCACGTCAAATGCTTTATATTCTATGTGTTCTATGTGTGTGAATCACTATGTGCTTCTTAAACAGGATTTTGCTTTCGCAGACATGACTGCACAGGCACTAATCTCCATGCAGAATACATTACATTAATGATATTATAGCTCTCGGAACATTTTAGAATACCAGGATGTATACTTGATATCATTTTCATGATGAAATCCATTAAAGCATGTATTAAACATGGGGGCTCCGTGGCGCAGTGGTAGCGATGAGCTGGCGCCCTGTCCAGGAATAGTTCTTGCCTCCCCTGTTCAGGAATTGTTCCTGCCTACTGCAAGATGCTTGCTGGGACACACATGACTCTGAATGTAATAACTTAATGCAGCAGTACTGTCTATGTCAAACATACCAACTCCCAATTTCTGTTCTTCTGTTTTTTTTCTCCACATAACTAATCGCCACTTTCGTTATACATGTTTTATTTTTCCACCGTGCCCCCACATGTTTAGCTATTAAGCGTATACATTATTTAAATGAAGTTAGATAAATAGATAGATAGATAGATACTTTATTAATCCCAAGGGGAAATTCACATAATCCAGCAGTATACTGATACAAAAAACAATATTAAATTAAAGAGTAATAAAAATGCATGTAAAAATAAACAATAACTTTGAATAATGTTAGCGTTTACCCCCCCGGGTGGAACTGAAGAGTTGCACAGTGTGGGAGAGGAACGATCTCCTCAGTCTGTCAGTGGAGCAGGATGGTGACAGCAGTCTGTCGCTGAAGCTGCTCCTCTGCCTGGAGATGACACTGTTCAGTGGATGCAGTGGATTCTCCATGATTGACATGAGCTTGCTTTGCACCCGTCGCTCTGCCACAGATGTTAAACTGTTCAGCGAATGTGCATGGCTTCACTCTGTTTAGTTTTTATACATCGCAATGTGAACTTGGAAGCGGGCATACACAACATGAGGCCCCAGATCTCAGTCCAATAGAGAACCTTTGGGATATGGTGGAATGGGAGATTTGCATCATGGATGTGTAACCAGCAAATCTTTAGCAACTGCATGATGCTATCATGTCAACGTGGACCAAAATCCCTGAATAATTTTTCCAGAACCTTGTTGAGTCTATGCCACAAAGAATTACACCATTTCTGAGGGCAATAGGTAGTCCAACCCAGTATTGGCAAGGTATACCTAATAAAGTGGCCAATTAGTATAGATCATGGCAGTAAAGGATTAATATTCACATTGTTCTCAGCTTATTCCACTTCATTTAAGTCCAGAAATCAGTACACTATAACAAGTAATGTATTCCTAAAACTAAAAAAAAAAAAAGACTTTTACAAAAACGCATTCCTCAACACCATTTTTTAACTCTCTTACTACAGTTAAGGGCCACAGATGGCCCATGTAGCATTTGGTGCAAGTCAGGAGCCAGCCCTAGACTAGACTCCTGTACATGTTGCTTTTTCTATGACTAAATCTACGACACAATAATAAAACGGCACATACTGTAAATTGTGGCCCACAAATAAAGGTTAATTAATTCTTCCAAATTAATTGACCTGTTGATTTAAGAATTGTGACCTGATCCAAACGTTCACATTACCATTATCATGATTCATTATTATGAATGACTGAATATCATAAGTAAATTTGTACTTTATTGAAAACAGAATAAATGTACTGTTACATCATGGTTACATATCTAAAAGTTTGCAGCTTCTTACTTTGTGATTTTAGCTTCATTCTGTATATTATCATTTTTAGTAATATTTTAATGCTGTTTTTTGTCATTTTGATTTTTGCTCACTGCGGTGGGCTGGCGCCCTGCCCAGGGTTTGTTTCCTGCCTTATGCCCTGTGTTGGCTGGGATTGGCTCCAGCAGACCTCTGTGACCCTGTTTTTAGGATATAGCGAGTTGGATAATGGATGGATGGATTTTTGCCCATCTTTGTAATTGTGATGATGTTCTATATAGCAAGCATTAACATGTTGTAGTATCAGTTGTTGTTGCCTCATATTTTTTATAGTAAGTCCAGAGTCCAATTATGTGATCAATGCCAAGGCGACATGTGACGCCACTGCATGTCCTTATTTAAGATAATGGCATAGTGTACTCTTTATTCTCACTTTTGAATAAATTACTGTGTGCATTGTGTTTGATTTTTGTAAACAAGTAACACTTTTCCTAGGAGAATATATATTTTTGTTTTGAAATTTGTCACCATATCATTGTACTTTCCTTTGTAAAGACCTTACCGGTTACTTCGACCGCATTTTCTGTCTGCTCCCATTTAACCCTCTCTTTTTCTGGCCATAACACTCATTCTTATTCAATTGCATTTCATTTTGATAGTGAATTCACACAAAGTTTTGAATGAGCTATTCATATATACAGTACACGCATAATGCTGTATAAAGACACTTTTCATTCGAAACATAAGACATAATAATCTTAGCCTCTTAACACACTCTTAATCTTTTAACTGGCAGTTAATAATTTTTGTAGCTGGCCCAAGTCGTTGCTTGGGTAAATATCCTAATACATGCCCAAAAATAACTGACATTCTCTCCTTTAAAACTTGTTCCTTTTCCACCACTCATGACTTGGGTGTTTCACAAAGTGATTCACTATCATCTTTGGTTCTGCTGACTAACTGATATTAGCCTTCTTCATTGTGATGCTGAAAATGTTTCAAGCTTCTTGTTGTGTTATATGGTTATCCTCAACTATGTTTTCTCACAGTGCCTCCAAACTCCTCTGTGGTCTTCTTTTCTCTTTTACTAAGTGGAGTACCATTTGTAAAATATATTTTGTCATACACAACACAAGTTGGGTGGCATTCCATGCAGAATGATTGGTTTCTTACCTGGCTAGATAGTCTTTTTAAAGGAAGGATATGTGTTGATGGGTATCTGACTAGGTTGGCTAAGGGTACCGTTCTCAGTTAAGAGGATGTTATGATGGAAAGACAGAGGAGGACATCCTCCTGGGGCCATATGGGTTGGCAGAATCCTTCTGGCATGGTACACATTTGGACTCCCACAGGGCTGTATAAGAGTTGTAGTTTTGGGTATCCATGTTAGGGTCCTCAAGTGCCACTAGAAGGAGCAAGGACTCCCCGGTCACAGTGAAGTTCTGCCTGACCCAGAAATGATTTCAGGTGGTAATCTTTTTGCACAAAAAATAGTCTAGGGTTCATGTTGAAATGTTGACAGTTTTCACTGGAGAAGAGTAGAGGAGGAGGAGGAGGAGAAAAGGGATAAATAATTGAGACTGATTATAATTATATTGTGTAAGAAGAGTCCATAAAAAGGCACTTTGTAAAATAAAAATATTTTTTTAGATCTGGGGTTATTTCTGTGTGGTTGTGTCTGAGGTTTGGTGGTCTGAGGCGCCCAACAACATGAAGGGAAGGTTTCATCATTTATGGTTCCTCTTAGAGTGGACGTCACGAGGTCTGCTCCTGGTTTGACTAAGGCCTGTCTATAATGAGAAGGATATCTTCTATCAATGAAAAAAAACTCATCACTGCAGAGGTGGAGATGTTTAAGGAACTGTAAAAGAGCAAGAGACTTAGTGTGCCAACATTGAAAGGAGCTGTAGAGAAGGTAAGTGTGTGAGAGTGTTGGCAGGTTTTAAGTCCAAGAAAATTGATATAAGGACTTGGAACCTAAACATTGCATAGCTGTGGAAAAAACAGATTATATACTTGAGAGATGATTATGGAGCAAGATGCAGTACCAATACAATTTTATGTTTTGTACAGCTCTGATACAAAGCCCAGGTTTGAAGTAAAGAAATGCTTGTCCACCAAGTTGATGAAGATGTTGGCATGGCTGGGCCCCATTCTAGTACCAACTGCAACTCTACTGAGCTGTTGAAAAATGTTATGATCAAAACACAAGGCATTGAAGACAAGAACCAGTTCTGCCAGTCTGATTAGGGTATTGGTGGAAGGATGCAGGACTGGGTCATGGATTCAATCTTCATTAAAGAGCTTCTGTGCAGGCAGTGTGGTGTTGTGGTTAAGGCTTTGTCTTTCTATTGCTGAAGTGTTTGGGTTTGAATCCTGCTACTGACACATAAGCAAGTCTGACTGTAAGCAAGTCATTTCATCTGCCGGTGTCCATTTGGGGTGAAGTGATTAGTTGTATCTTTCAAACGTTGTACGCTGTCTTAAATAAAGGCATCAGACAAACAGGTAAATATTTCAATATTCCTTATGCTGGCCAACTAAAGTGAGTCCAGGAGGACCTGAGAAATCTCAAGGAATGCCCTAGTGCTTAATTAGTAATGATATAGCCAGAGTGGTGAATAATAGGAATCGGAGTCATGTGAGCTATTTGGTTATAAAGTTTCTGTAAAAATGTGCAGACAATTTTTTGCACTTTGACAATATATAATAGATTTTAAAGGTAGTGGTAAAAGAAATCCTACATAAATGTATTTCTGTTCGTTTTTTCAGTGTAACAAAATATTAAAAAGTCACCATATTTACCTCTTTGCTATAATAACAGATAGAGTTTTACAGAAGTTTCCTAAAAATCCAAAAGCTTTGATTTTACAGTTTTCTTTTTTAATGCTAAAACTGGATGTGAGATCAAATATGTATATATATATATATATAATATTTATTTCTCATTCTTAGCTATAAATTTGATTGTGCAAGTACTCTTGATCAGCATTTTAATGTAACATTCATTTCCAAAAATGCAAAAAGGAACACTATCAAAAATACCTTTTTTTCTCTTTTAGCATTTCCAAATGGATGGAATCTGATACAACACCAAAGCTTGAGATCAGTAGGTTTCTTCTGATTGACAGAAGTAACTTTAACCGCAGTAACATTAACAGGACATTTTCATTCATACCGCTAAATTCCAGAAGATACTATTGTTGGCTGACAACACTGCATAATTGTACACAGGGTGAATGACCAGATTAACTCATGTAAAGTATGATTATTCATTAAGATCCAATGAAAACATTGTACTGGGACAGCATATAAAAAGAAAGTTCAAAATATAGCACAACCATGTTACGCTCTGCTGATTTTTAACAGACTACCATTGATTAGGAGAAATAGATCTTGAATAAGTTGTTTTCGGATGGTTTGTACCTTATGAAAATTAAATCATAAGTACAAAAAACAGCCATAAGCTTGCTTTTTTAAATAACAGAAAGCTTTGTTAATACTGTGCTGTGAAAAATTAGATGAGTGTCTCTGTACATTCATCAAAATGCTAAAGTCTCTTATACTGTATGTGTTTTGCCAGGTGAGGTGATTGGAAAGAGAAAAATTGGCCATATGGTAGTTACAATTGCATAAGTCATTTGTAAACCTAATTAGGACATGTTAAGTTATTGAAATTACAAAAGTTAGCTCCTCACAGCATTTCTGGTGAAAAAAAAATACTTTACAAGTCGTACTTTTCACAAATACTACCTGGTAGATGCACACGGCTCATTAATAAAAATACATCAGTTTTCTGTGTGGACTATTATAAATTGTTGAGTGTAAACAAAATTGCCAATGATAGTACAGACTGTATTTATAAAGTTATTCTAGCAAATGTAAAGTGTGTTTTGGTAGTTTCATAATTTTTATTCACAAACAGAAGAGTAGGACATTTATTTACTACTGTGTAACAATCCCTTACTGTATTTTACTTGCCTAAGTGCCTTCCATGTGTAGTGAATATTAAGGAATAAATAGGCACTCTTCAAACTTGACAAAAAATATTGACAAATTACACATTGGAGCACCTGTCAAATAATACAAAGAGTACACGACACATGCCTCACCCGGCCTATGCACCTTTGCTTCCCGTTGCAGGGACTGAACCTCAGACATCAGTGCCTGAATTCGAAGCTTCAAACATTGTGCCACGGTGGATGGTTCACTTATGCGTCAGGGCGTAGATCAGAGTGTTATATCCCTGAGGTCTGAATCACAATCAAATGTGCTTACACCTGATGAGCCCCAGTTAAGGCAAAACACGTGTCGTGTACTCTTCGTATTATTTGGCAGATATTGTATTACATATCTATGATTTTTTTCATGCAAATGAGAGGACATGGCAGATGTTTATGTCATCAGTAAACAAATCTTTTATGGCAGTGGTCAACTTCAGATATTAAAAAGAACAAAGCGGTTAAACCTCAAGGAAACTACACAAATCAACAATAAAGAACAAGAGTCCCTATTAAACACCAAGAAGTGGGAGATGTTTCAGTACATTCTTAGAAATAGTAATTCTAAATTAGCAGTTTCCTGAGTTCTGTGGTCTCTCATAAAGAATCATTTCATTCTGGGGTGGATTCTTCGCATATGAAACTGTTTTTTTAGGCTTTAAAAAGGTTCTTAATATGTGGATAAAACAGAAATCTTTAATGTATAGTAGAAACCTGAACTGATTCTGTTTTATTTTATGCAGCAAGAGACTTTTTATATAACAAACCCATTGGTACTAAACATATCTGTTATTATCAATTCATGATTGTTTTTGAAACCTGTTACAGATCTAAATAAATAAAAGTTCTTTCTGGATGCTTCATGGGGTTGGCTCTTTTGGGAAACAAAAATAGTTCCTCTATGGCATCAATCTGAAGATCCATTTTATTTTTAAGAGTGTAGTATGCAGTGGTCAACAATTTTGGATGGAGGTAGAAGACACAATTAGGATGAAGTCATTAACCATTTAAAAAGATCTCCAAAATGCTCTGGTGAGGTTGCAGTGATTGAAATACAGTAAATGAATATCAGCAATGTGATGAGCTATAAAGATGCATCACAGAGCAAGATCAAAGTGTGAGCAAATGTTAATCAGAATAGAATATTAAGATTTTACATCTGAAGTACAGGGATAACACTTTTGCGAGCCCAAGGACATTGGGAACCATGCCAGAGTGAGGGGACTGTGCCCTAATTAGCAAAGTGTGTAAAGTGCCGTGGGAACCGTTGCTAAGAAACCAAACGCAGAATGAAAACAAGGGTGCTTACTCACTAAAAACAGCACACAGACCATAAAACACTAGGGGTGAAGGAACATGACTCCAGATTGATCTTATTTTTGATAGTTTAAACAGTATTATATATATACTCATACTTTTATAAACTATATATTTTAATTAAAAATCATTAGGCTACATTTATTTTAATTTGAAATATTTGTCAAATGAATAGTACATACACTGTATGAACATTTAAATGAACATGTATAACAACAACAACAACATTTATTTATATGGCATGTTTTCATACAAATAATGTAGCTTAAAGTGCTTTATAATATATTAGAAATATGAAATACAATATATAAATATAATTAAATAAAATAGAAATATATCAACATTTATATGAAATATATAGTACTAGGGTGTTGTACCGTGTTAGCCATTATGAATGCAGATCTACATCTTGCTTGAAGAAGGGGCCTGAGCTGCCTCAAAAGCTTGCATATTGTAATCTTTTTAGTTAGCTAATAAAAGGTGTCATTTTGCTTGGCTTTTCTCTATGAAATATATATAAATATAATGAAATCTAATAAGATATATTAACATATTAACTATGCATCTGTTTCCATATAACACAAAATAATCACACAGTATATCTGAAGTCTATTGAGATATCTCAGAGTGACTTCCTTTTCATTTTCAGATACTTGGCGTGCATTTTTTGATTATATTAAATACATTTTTCAATAAATTCCTTCTCCAGGCAGGATGAGAAACCCTGAAAGTGATTGATATATCAGGAGAGAACGTTTCATTGGCATTGCCCAGGTAGAGTTTGGATCCTTGCATAGCTGTCCTGGAAGGGGAAACTAATAAAATGAACCAAGGTAAGGCTGACTAAGTTAAAACCAATGCTACCTGCAGGTTTCTTGTGGTTTAACAAAGTGAGTAGTCAGTAAAGTTGCTAATGAAGATAATAATTAGGTTTCTTTATATAAATACACCCATTGTTTTAGTTAATCATTTCTGTCAGTTTTCACCTGTTTGCCGTTCCAGCTATCTATATTTAAGAAACAAATTCTCTTAACCAGACCAGAGGCCTGAGAAACTATTTCTTTCCCATCTGAATACAGGAAGCAATTTTAACATTAAGTTCCAAACAGAAAAAGATAAAGAAGTAGACTAAGGGTGAAAGACAAAAAGAGCATTCATTTGTCATTCACCATTACAATGTTAAGTGCAGGTGCCAAACATACGACTTGCTGTTTGCATTTATTCCACAGAGGACATGGCAAAGTGGTATGTACAGATACCGTAGCACGAAGCACAACACACAATGATGGGGGCATACCATCTTTATGGAGTGTTGTATCCCACAATACACAGAAACACATCTTACTCCTTTAACGGTCAAGCAGTTAATTCACAACTTTCTTCAGTGTAGCATGCCTATTTTTTAACAACACATTAGAGCTGCAATGTCCGTAACACCATAATATTCAAGTTTGTCGCAAAGTGTATACAAGGCTGACCAGTCTTTCAGCCTCTTTTGGCTAACTAGTTGGTTTGTTCCAGCATTTCATACTCCCAAAAGATGCAGGAGTTTTATTTCAGCAGAATTTATTGGAAAATAACCCCCTAATCTCTATTTTATATACAACTTCCCTTAGTTGAAACCAAATGTTTCTGACTGCAGGTTTAATTGTTTCAGAGGAAGAATTATGGAATTTTTGAGTGTGATTTCATCTCCCAGGTAAAACTACCAGATACCACTAGTTGAGGAGTTGACAGGGCATGGAGGTGAGGTCTAATATTGAAAACAATGACCAATATAGTACAACTGTGCTATAGGTCCCTTTTTCGCTCGCTATCTGATGGCTAAACAAGTTACAGTAATCAATAATAAAAAGGGCTAATGAGAATTTATTCCTGCAATGTTTTATCTGCTCATCAGGAGAAAAATTAATTCAATTTAATTTATTTCAGTTTATTTTTGTATGGTGTTCTTCACTGAATGCAAGTGCATAGAGCCATAATGTTGACATGTAGATGAAAACAAATGAAAAATTTACGAAATACTAATTACATTGTAAGTACACATAAAGACAAAAACTTGCTTAAACAGACAGGAAAAAAAGTAGTTTGAAACTGATTAATGTAAATGGAGCTCAGTAATATCTGTCCATTAATTAATTGTTGAACTACAGCCAGTTGATAATAGAGAAGAGGAAAACAAAACAAAAAAATGATTAGGCAAACTTAACATAATACATTAAACTGAAGAATATCCCCTCACTATTTCATGTACATGGTGGAAATAAACCTCTAGGGGTCGAAGGAGTAATGTTTTACATTAACAAAGTTTTACTTTAAGCTGAAGTGTACAGTAGACTCTTCAGTACAAACCAGTACAGGCTGATAGAACAAAAGGAGCACACTTAACTAGCAGTTACATACTCATTAACCCAAGTGCCACAGGATGTCTCAGAATTACAAGTTCCCATGTGTTCAGTACTGCTGAGCTCTATTGGTGCCTTGGCATAAATAAAGAAAACTTCAAATCATCCAGACTTTTGACTAATTTTTTAATAAAGAAAAAAATCCCAGATAGGGTCAATGGTCAGTTATAAAAGACAAAGACACAAATTTAATGACATTGGCCAATTGGCTCCCTATCACTCAAGATCATTATCATACAATATCATTAATATAAGCTGAAATCAACAACTGTATAAATTAAAATGTGATCCTTTCCAGTTTCCTGAAGCTGTTTACCCATCTCTTTGTTTAAGGACTGTGTGGCTGCATGAAAGAGAAACACAAATATTTATATCAATTCCTTTTACTATTTGTAATCTCTAGTGGTGTAAATCTTTGCTCAAATGTAAAATTTGGGTCTTGGACAACGTTCCTTGCTGTGAGAAATCTTACACATCTTACAATAATGCAAAAAGTGTGTAGCAACTGCACATTAATATCTTCAGGTTTTGGAAAGTCCAAGCATTTATAGTGTTTTCTACAAAGGGATTTGAATTAACCATAACGGCTGTAAGGATCCATAACATCTCGTCCATATGTGAAGAATAAAGAATTATGCATATTGCATTATTATGAGGTACATTATTTAGAGGCATTTTTCTAAAATCTATAAAAGTTCAGGCCAACACCCAAATTGACACCCCTGTGCTAACAGGTTAATGTTTTGGAGCAGCTTGCTACATTCTGGATGGATCATTACATGTAGCTAGATTGTAAACAGCCTATCAAATAGCTCATTCAGCAAGAAGAGATTCCAGCAGCCTAGGAGATTAAAGCAGCTGACAATGACAAATGTAATTAGGAAAGTTAAAAAAGGTCTTGATGATGAAGTTTCCACACTGATGCCCATTTACCAGCTGGAGATGGAGTACGAATAATTCCTGTAGTACAGCATGTTTAGAACCAGCTACTGGTGCTAAAATTCCATGAGCTAATCTTAAAGAAATTGCAACAGAGGTGCACTGAGCGGAGGAAGCACAGCATGGTACATGGAAAGTCTGTGACATACAATCCCTCTGTTTGCTATAGAGAATCGCTAAGGTTGGTCACAGAGGCAGAAAAAATGCAAAATATATTAAAAAAGTTTGAATATTCTAAAGCCTTCACACCTCTGATCATCACCTATACAGGTAAAATTTGTCCATCAATGTAATTGTTTCAGATGCGACATTCTAATATTCTGACTGTTTAGTCAACCGGCTTCAGGATTCAGATTCATACCAGCAAGGGATATTACTACATTTGATCAATTTCTTTATATAATTTACTACCTGTGGTACAAATGTTCAGTAAAATTCTTAAAACTCATAGAAAAATGAACAATTATCCCAAAAAACTTTTGTTGTCCGAGTTAACTTAATTGTACTCTTTGGCTCAAAGTTTAACCGTATCAGTTAACAGCGCTTACCCCTCGCCTGCCTCCTATAGCCGCCTGAAGGCTGCCAGGAGCAGCTGACTGATGCAGGCACTCAATTTAGCATCGGGTTGCTGAAGCCAGAGCTGTCTGGTTCTGCCTGACCTCACTTCTAAAGGACTATGTTTAGATCCACTTAGGCGTTCATTACTGTAACCTTCCATAATAAAACGGCTTGTGTTCACATTACTCAAAGTCAAAATACGCTGCTTAATGATTTTATTTATAGCAATGTAACCTCTTCTGGATATTCCAGCTGATCAGCACTACTGTGATGAACCATGGATTCCATGTATGCTCACCCACAGAACACCTGCCTTTTGTGTTTTATCGTTAGTTATGCAACCTTCTGCTTTTTAAGAAATTAGGTTGTGCCTTGAAGAGGAAGAGTTACATCATTAAAATAAAAAAATGAAATAAGCCTTATTACTGCTACCTTTCACCTGAAATTCTATCAGTGCCTCTATGTCCTTCTTCCATCATTAACCTCTCCTCTTTTGCTTTGGTGCTCTGTAGTATTTGAGAGGGTTGTTACATCATTGATCCAGCCACACATAGTTCTGCCTGAGAACAAGGTGGCTTTTCAGACAGCTAATTTCTAGTATTTTTATTCCTATGCAGGCTTTATAATTGGTTTTGTATGATACTTTGTCACAGTACTCACCATGGAGGGCACTAAATGAGATAAAGACTGATTGACTGACCATGTATGAGTGTGGCACTTGTATGAATGTGCTCTGTGATGGACTGGTGCCCCGTCCGGGTTTGTCCTTGCCTAATGCTGCTTGTCCTCCATGACAGTGAAATTGTTTAAATGGCTTTAAAGATTGAGGGTGGATAGATTGATTGGTTTGTATTATGTCAGGGTGAAACTCTTCAGTCCATGTCAGTCTGTAGCGGCTGAGGTGTCGGTTATCTTTGTAACTAGTTTCCAAAGTAGAGGCCAACTCTAGGTTATCTGATATCATTCTAACTCCAACTTCTTGCTTTCTTGTTTGTGCACTTCATGTGGAGATCTAAAATTAAAGAGATGTATGAATCACACCAAGACTCTGTGTTAATACTGCAATAAATTAGTGTTTATGTGTGTACTTACTCTAACTCTTGATATTGGACTCAAATATGGAAGTGCACTTGAGAATAACTTCAATAGTATATATTTTTTGTAAACAACTAAAAGATTTCATTGAGGAAATGAGGATTATAAATCATACAACACTCTACTGAAGAGCTCACTACATGACAGCATATTTTTTTAAATAAATGAAACACACAGATCTATGGTGCTAAAATAATATGCATTATTTGTAGTGAGTCATTTTATTAGTTCTAGAGGCTCACTGATAGCAAGTAGGACTGTTCCATTTTGGCAACACATTCTTTTGTTTTCAACATCAAGAAATATAGCTCAACATCGATCTCATCATTGATGTAACTTTGCTAAGTAACAGTACTGTATATACTCGTGGATAAGTTCTCCCGCAGATAAGTCGAGACTTGATTTTACCGTATAATTTCCAGTATTTTATAATGTCAGTTGTATAAGTTGAACACGGAAAACTCACACTATTGGTACAAGGGATTATGATGTACCTACGTGACCACACAGTAATACCCAAACTATTCCAAAGCAACGTTTGCACTGATTTGTGTTTTTTGTATCTCACACCCTCATACACCTTTATTGTAAGAGCATCCCTTATCTACGACGGAACGTTCAATCAGAACAAAATATGAAGTTTTTGGTTTTAAATTGCAACAAAATTTGATGTGTCTGAGAAACTGATGTGAGATTGGAGGAGGCAAGAAGTTGTAAAAAAAAAAATGTAAGTGTCGCATTTTTGAACGGACATATAAGTCAGGGTATGATTTTATGATTGATTTTTCGGGTTTCAAGATCCAACTTATGTGTGAGCATATACGGTATTTGTGTGACAATCAGTTGCTCCTCTTATCGTGGTTATAACTTGATTTTGTGATGACTTTATCGTAATCACGCCAAGTGTAATAAATGTCCGATGTTTAATTATCAATAAACACAATACTTATCAATAGATGACCTCACAGGGACCGTACTTTTATTACAATAAATGTTTTTGCCCACCAGTAAAGATGCCACTAGGTTTCTGCAACCTAATTTATTCAGAAGTAGTACTTGCTTGTCTAAGTGCTTCAGTATAAAAGTGTAAAACTAAGGGGGGCAGGGCTTTTGCAGCTGCTGCTCCTCGCCTGTGGAACTCTTTACCTCATCACATAAAGGAGTCGTCTACAACTGAACTGTTCAAAACAAGATTAAATACTCATTTCTATTCACTTGCATTCCGCGACCTTCAGTAATACTGATGGTTTCCTCATTGTGATTATATAACATTACTTCTATTTATTTTATTTATGTTCATTTATTTTATTTCTATTTGTTTTTTTATGTTAATTGTACGTTTTTCTTTCTTTTATTGTAAAGCACTTTGGCCGCAGCATTCCTATGTTGTTTTAAATGTGCTATATAAAAAAAGTTGACATTGACAGCGTCCTGTCTACTTCTCATTCCTTCTCATTCTGCATCATTTAATGGCCTTGTATGATATGCTTGACGCTCAGCAAATGTTGCCACTTTCCTTTGCCTTTATTTCTATTATGGTGTTCATTTTCACAGTGCTTTTCTTGATTCTCAGTGAATGTCACTGGTGTTCTTTTTCTTTCTGCCATGTCATTTGGTCTGCCAATCACTGTGCCATAAGAAACAATTGACCAAGGGTCACTCTGCCAAGGCTGTCGCCACCTAAAATTTTCTGAATTTCCAAAATAGATCAGGTCATAAGCTTTCAATTAAGACAACATCAAGTTCTAGACCTAGTAGTTTGTGAGTAATCACATAACAGGCAAAAAGCCTTTTCACTACTCCTGTTCATATTTTATAATGTATTAATAGATGTCTGGGCCACATTACTACAAGAGATAAGTATAAAATATCTGCAAATAGTGGAGTAAGGATGAATTACCACTACAATTAAATAAAGAAAGATCATTAAAGAAATAAAGATCATCACTAGAAGGAAGTTTGACCATGTAACTGCAGGCCTTCAGTTCTTACATTACTTTGCAGTTAAGCTAATAGATTGTTTAAAAATCCTACTTCTAAAAAAGAAAGTTGTAAATGGTCTCAGAACTTGATTAATACCACCACTCTAGAGTGAACACTTAGATCACAAGATGCAGATATTATTAAAAAGCCAAGTATAAATAAAACTCTTGTAGGACTAAGAGATTTTTCACCATAAATTAGAGCATTAGAAAGGTCTCATTAGTCTTGGCATTTAAATCAAGTCTGAAGTCTCATTATTTTAGAATGGTGTACATTTGTTCAGACCGCTGCTGAGTTTGTTCATAGTGCTTTTTAGCAGTTGTGCCAATTGGCTCTTTTTTACGCCCTGGGTTAATTGAGATATTCAGCAACTCACACCAGTGATGCTCCGAATGATGCCAGCTATACCAACAATGGCCTCTTTTCTGTGCTGTGGTCAGGTACAACAATGGCTGCCTAAAGTCCAGCTCAGAGAGACTGAGGAGGAGCTTCTTCCTACAGTCCATCTATATCTTGAATAAGGAAGCTGTCTCAAACTTGATAATACCCTAATGTAAAGTCTCTAACATTAAGTTACTTAAGTTATTAATTTAGTTATTATTTATGACATGTTTATAATTCTGTTCATGATTTTTGAATATTTAAAAAGTCATGTATTGTTATTGTCCCTTTATATTCTTCTTAAAGGTAAAGTCATTGTAGTTAAGCAACTAAATATTTCACTACATATTGTACTGTATGTATAATTTTAATGTGACAAGTACAATGTGAAATGATCTGATTTGATTTGAATATCAGACTTTGACAAATTTATATTTTCAAAAATATAAATATTCTCAATGTTTTCTTAAAATGTGTTGCTTTTATTTGGGCTTGCCAGCCCTCTGACCAAGGAAAATTAGAATTTTACTTATATTTTGTTATTTAAAAGATGACTGCCCAAAGATGTGAATGCATATGGTGCTGGGCACCAGCCATTGGGTGGGTTGGTTTGCCTCCTATCAAACACCTTGCCTCAGCTACCAAAAACACTCTCCCACTCACCTCCTGCTCACTCTGAAACCTGTATCTCTAGGTATTAACTGCCCACAACACCTCCACACCATGCCTCAACATATTCTGGACTCTAAGGCAGATGGACAACTGACACTCTCACCCAAACGGTACTCCTGAGACAGTCCCCAGAATTTTTACTGGGTCAAACTCTTGGGCCTGGCTGTTATGAGATACACAATGTGTCTGAGGATTTTTGTAAGGAAGCGAAAGACCAGGAGATGAGATACATAGGAAAAAAGACATGGTCAGGTGAAACCAAGGGTCAGCACCGAGTATTCAAGAAGTAAACCAGAAACCAAAGGGCAAGACATTAATCAGAAGCTGAGGACAAAACAACATGCAAAAGAACCATGAAACACACAAAACACTAGGGCCTAATCATGCTAAGAACACTGATATGTAATTTTGCCCTCTGTAGTTTGTGACTACCTCCTCATTTATAGCGTCACATCCTGTGAAATTTTCCAATGCAATAGATGTGGTCATGTAACACTTCATGGAATGTTGCATATACAAACAAAAAACAACATGATGATAAAATTAAACTGCCAAAACGAGTAAAAATAACAAATCAACCACAAAACATAATTCCTGAGTCAAAAAACTATAAAATACATAAATACACAAATAATTTGGCTGTGACTTTTGTAACTTTTTTGATCTTCAATTTCCCTTTGTCACTTGAGTTTTGTAGATCTTCCAGTTGGCTGTAGTTCTTGACCAAGATCTGTCACTCCCTTCAGAGGCTTTCATGTCCTGATTTTAAAAATCTCATCCCTGCTGTGTGGGCACCTTGCTTTTTTAAGGCATTTCATAATAAGGGCCATGGACTCTTGGTCTCTTCCACACTTCTTTCCCTTCATAATATACAGCAGGTACCCATATGTTCCAAGGTGCATTTTCTTGCTGCCACTCAGGACATGAGTAAATTCTCCAGTCCCTGTGCCATTCCCCATGTCTTATATCAGTGTGAAAGAAGCCATTCTTTAAATGGTATATATGCACCAGCCAGTTGTTTACCAAAAGTTACACTTGGATGAATTTTCCCTCTTTAGAACGACAAGACCCTACTGGGTCACATCCCGCATCGATTATTGTAATTCCCTACTGGCAGGTGCCCCTTCTAATCTCATATCACAGCTCCAGATAATTCAAAACTTTCCTGCAAGAGTCCTTACTCGAACCAGCAGCAGCGAGCACATCACACCCATCCTGCTTCACTTTCACTGGCTCCCTGTATCTTACAGAATTGAATATAAAATTCTACTAATAACCTACAAATCCTTAAACAATCTTCAATGACCTTCTCCATCACTTTGTGCCTGCCCGCTCACTAAGGTCCTCTGATTCTGGCAATCTTGTTGTACCCCACACTAATCTACACTCCATGGGTGACAGGGCCTTCAGCTGTATAGCGCCCAGACTCTGGAATGACCTTCCGAAATTAATCAGGTCAGCTGACTCTGTGAATTCTTTTAAAAAACAACTCAAAACTCATCTGTTCAGGAAGGCTTTTAGCTCTACTTGACTTTATTACCCTTCTCTCAGTTTCTCTCTATATCAAGATGCTCATATAACCTTTATGTGTGTGTGCAAGACTACCAATTATGTTGTCTGTTAGGCTTTCTCTGAATTTACTGTCTTAATCTTCTTTATTTATTTATCTGGTTTGTACAATGCTATATACTGTATACCCTGCCATTCTATCTTAAACTCTGTGAAGTGCCTTGAGCATGGGAAAGGCGCTATATAAATAACATATATTATTATTACATCTCCTGTCATATATTAACTTTTTGCCCTTTTTACCTGAGTTAATCCTTGACAAGTGAGCAACCTGTCACAGTATGCATTTTCTCTGTACACATTACTTTAGGTTCAGAATTATATTTTTGTGATTTTATTGCATGAATTTGGGCATTTTACTTTAGTTATACTATAGTTATAACAGCAGTAGTGTAGAACATTGTAGAAAACTGAGTTTAACTCAAAGCTGTTTACTAGTCACTCTGCAGCTTCTTTGACATAAAGAACATGAGCTGATAAACATTTACAGCTTCCAAAAGAAATAACGCATGATGTAGTGCTATGCATCTAAACTTATCAGCATACCACGCATTTGTGTCATTTTTAGAATGCCGCCTCAGTTTGGCATTACTATGACCAGGGTAACTCAGGGGAAAATGGCACTTTTAGGGTAGTCAGCTGGCACCTTGACAACCCTCACTATTTACATCACAACACACACCAGAGGCATGAATTGGAATGCCATCATGCTAAGAGTAAGATATACATTGATCCCTCAGGTGTTGGGTTGCTTGTAAGTGACACTGCCGTAAGAGAAGAAAGCAATGAAATAAAAATAAATAACCAATCCTTTGATTTTTCCAAACCTGCCTTTCTCAATTGTATAGCTGGAAGTCACAGTCTATTCTGACATCAGTGGGTACAAGACAGGCATTGAGGACACCAGTCCATCCCAGGGGAAAAAATAATAAACAAAACAAGAAAGAAAGACAGAAAGAACGAAAGAAAGAAAGAAAGAAAGAAAGAAAGAAAGAACAAATTAATAAACATTCTAAACATTAAATAAACCAGAAACAGCATGTAACATTCTCAAACGTGCTTAATCCAATGTGTGCTGTGAGGGCTGAAGCCTACTTTGGCAGCACTGGGACCAAGGCAGGAGCCAACTAATAGTGAGGTGCCCCTCTGCTGCATACACTAAAACACATTACTGTACTTATTTATATAGCATAATTGTGTTTTCTGATAATTCTTTCGATATTTTGCTTTAGCATGGCAATGGACTAATGTTCCTAACATTGTGGATTTCCGTCCTGTATCCAGTGAGATTCAATGTGGCCTGGTTGTTAGTGCTGCTGCCTCACTGTTTCAGGGGATGGGGTTTGAATCTTCACCATCCGTGTGGAGTCTGTCCATACTCTTTAGTTTTCATTCCAAAGATAAAGTTCCAAACAGCCCTCAATGGACTGGCCTCTTATCCAAGTTTATTTTGTTTTTGTGCCTAATCCTATTCCAGCCCTGGTGACCCAGAATTGAACTGTGGGTTTAAGGGTGGATGGAGAAATGACAAATATCCTAACAGCCTGCATTTTCTAAGCTTCTCTCACTGTCTTTACTGCTGCATGTGAGGTTTCTAAACAACTCACAAGTTTCACTAATGTTCTCCACTGACTGTTTCTCAATACTTAATGGCACCCTCAGCAAGTGCACATTTGGAAAAGACTACACTACTGTTTCTTTCACAGCATGTTGAATTTGCACCACAGCAGGTCAAACTGTGCCTGTTGTAGTTTTAATCTACTCTGTGCTCTATCATTAGGATGGATCACTTTTCAAATTTAGCAAAATAAATAATGAGGTCATTACTGGCGACCAGCAAATCTGCTTTCCATCTCATAAGATGAAAGCTAAAATGCAGCTGTGCTCGCAATGGCAACTGCAAGTCTCATTTCTAGCGAGATTCCTTTACTAATACTGACTAGTATGTAGAGACGATATGATATGTGAAAAGGAACAGGAAGCCGTTTAAGGGAGAAAAGGCAGAAGAAGAAGCAGCAAAAGTCTCACTGCTTTAGCAACCCTGCTCTTAAAAGGAAAACAGGATTATCGGGGTGGCTGACAGTGGCCAAAGGTCTTGCAGCCTCTCTGCAGATGGATATGGCAGTGCAATGCCCCGGAGACCTGTAATTCCACCTAGTGTTGATAGATTGAATAAAGGGGCTAATCGGTAAGTGAAAGTTAAAACAAGAGAAGGCTGCATGCAAGTCTGCTGCTCAACAGCTCCAAAACCAAACAGCTGAATGTGATAATCTTAGTGCTGATGGAACTGATTAATTACTGTCATCAGGCTAGGAAAGCAAATTGGTAATTGGCTGTTAATGATGGAACAAAGGGCAACCAGTGGAGGATTTTGGGAGGATGCCATCAACGAATTAGCATAAAATAAGTTATTTGTCAAAACAGTTTATTCTATACAAGTAAAATAAGCATTTGAACAAGAAGATTAATTTATTATATACAAATCTTCTCAGTGCGTGAAAGGGCTGGGGTTCTGCTCCAACGTTGCTTTTGATTGGATTTTCATTTATCTTTTTATTTTCTCAATCTGCTTTACTCAGTATGTTTTTGGATTGAACCCCAGTCTAGTGGAAGACACACACTTTTACTCATACTGAGGTGATTTAGACTCACCCTTCAGTGTCTTGGGGCTTAGCAGGAATCATACACAGAAGGCAGTCAGTACAGTGTCTTGCCAGGCCACCTTATATTTTTTATAACAAGCAGGCAGCACTGTGGCATGGCGCTCAGCATGCCAGCGCCATAGTCAAAGCCTGGATTGGCCTAGTGATTGTGTGTGGTTTCTCTTCTCTAGGATGGGCAGGATGGATTGATCGGCAAGTCACTGTGACTGTCCTCCATGTCACTCTGGTGTCATTTCCAATGTTGCTCTCAGTGCTGCCAGGATAGGCCTGGACTACTTCAGACAAAGCTTAAAATAAATGAGTTAAAGACAGAGCAAGCATCATCAAACTGTGCTTTATAAGGCGTGTAATAGCACTTTTTTTTCTAATTACAGGGTTGTGCAGAGACTGAGCATACCTTGACAGCAAAGAGCAGAAGGTAGGATCCAGCTCTGGACAGCACACCATAGCTACTCACTATGGAATGATCTGCAGTCGAGAGTTTGTCTAACATGCATGTTATTGAGATATTAATGAATACAGTGATGATGTGCAAACTCCTGTGGAAGTATAATAAAATAAATAGATTATATCAGCAAACATCAACACTGTACAAGAACACTCAAAACAATGAATTTACCTGTTTGCTGAGGTTCTGAAAGATGTTTTGAAAAATAAAACTAAAGAGAGTGAAAGGAACCGTTATGAGGTGCTGACCTGCTTTGTTTACAGATTACTAAAATGCTTAAAATATACATTTTTTGAATAGGTAAGAATCATAGTTGTAATGCTTTTAGAAAGTCTACTTTGTTATAATTTGGGAATGCCCAATCTACATATTCTATGTTTTGATGGTATCAAATGTAATGTTGTGTTTGCCCCCATTTAACCAGTGACACTACAGCGGTGCTGCTTCTTTCCATGTGACTTTGTGTAGCAATAAAGTGCTTTCTGACATAAAAGTTTGATTCTTCCACCCTGTACACAGGCAGAAATTAAATTCACATTTATGGATTTGTGAGAAAGAAGTGCTAACCAGTGTGCCACCATGTCACCCCTTTTTACAATATAAATACAATTCAGATCACTGGAAGATGGCTTGTAGGTCCTTCTCATTAGGTGAACATTCAAGTTTCAAATCTCCCACTGGTTTGCGTGTGATTTCGCAATTGCAAAATGTGAAACTCACTAAAGCAAGATTGTTTGTGGTTTTTTAAAGTTTTTTGGGAGGAATGTATGTATTATTGCTCCCTATGGGTTATTAAACAACTATTTGTTTCCTTAGCTACCTTCCCAAGGCCACACCAAAGTTTCATGGCTCCTTCCATAGATATCCATGCACTATCATAGCAAAGTCTACCCTCTCACGCCACCCACCAGCTCTGCCTCGCACCAGTCATTTAGAGGCAGAAGTAACACCATGAGTAATACCTGCACCCAGTTTCCCCATCTCTGCAAGCCAAATGCAAAGGCCAATAGATTTTAGTAGCAGTGAAGTGTTTGCACCTTTCAGCCCTCTAGAATATGCTTCGCCATGGTTTTGCATATGGAGGAAGAGGTTGCAAATGAGAGGAAAATACATATGCTAATGGCATGGACGCACAGTTTGTTTCACAAATCTTTTGTGAAGGGAAATTCCAAGTTTTGCTGAAAATTCAGTTTTGTGCAAATCATTTCACTAGTATGTTGTAATATATTATTGTTTATCATGACATAAGAAAGTGGTGATGTGTTATTCAGAAATGTAAGTAAGAATTTCACTGTACTTTGTACATGTGACAATATTAGCACTGCTACTACTAATACTGCTTCTACACTGAGACAGTGCGAAGACCCTTCTTGCCTTTGGTTATAATTAAAACAACAAACTAAAGATGGGGTAGGTAGGGGGTATTGATAGGATGTAAGAGACAAAGAGTCAACCACAGCATGGCAGATCCAAAGCACTGACAGGCACTCAGGCTCAAAGAATGTTCCTTTAGCTCAATTAGATGAGCACCTGGGAATTATAACCAGCTTATGACATATGACCTGGGAACAAATTAATTAAAGACTTTCAAATCCAAAATATATGATAGAAACATTTCACTTTTTACATCCAGGTAAGCAGAATTGAAAATGGACGGTTGGATAAATGAGATGTGAGCATTATATGACTTGGACACAGAGGGGGAGCCACAAACGACAATGAGCACTGACTGAAAACTCTGAAATGCAGCTTTGCGAGAGCAAGAAGGCCAGTGTCAGAAGGTCTGAGGTGTCAGACAGGTTTGTCAAAAGCGAAGCAGTGATGACAGGGATTCCTAGGAGTTGTAATTTATAGCTTTTTAAGTCAGCAACAGAGTTCAAAAGAAGATTTTATGTCGGACAGCAAGTCAATGAACTTGAGCCTTTTGAGGTGTGTTCATTATTTTTGGCTGTGTTTTGGGTTATAAGTTGAGTGGTTGGCCAAGTGATATTATGAAGGCAAAAAGATATAAACACAACAGCATGAGAAAGGGGCTTATCTTGATCTTATCAATCTGCCACTGACAGCTCCTCTTCATAATACGTGTCCAAAAAATGTCTTCATCAGCTGAGGTCTAAAGGTCCTGAAGTGCTAATAGCGAATGACAGACCAGTTAGTCTGGTATACTGGAAGGAATATTTCTTCTGGTATGAATTTTGAAAAAACCGCTTTAAAAAAAATGGGATAAACCTAGCATTACCTGGGTAAAGCTTGCATTAACCAGCAGACCTGGGTAGAGATGGAATAAAGTATGAGTTTCTAACTTTACCCAGGTAAATCCATCCATTTTCCAACCCGCTGAATACGAACACAGGGTCACGGGGGTCTGCTGAAGCCAATACCAGCCAACACAGGGCACAAGGCAGGAACCAATCCCGGGCAGGGTGCCAACCCACCACAGGACACACACAAACACACGAAGCACACACTAGGGCCAATTTAGAATTGCCAATCCACCTAACCTGCATGTCTTTAGACCGGGGGAGGAAACTGAAGCGGCCGGAGGAAACCCACACAGACACGAGGAGAACATGCAAACTCCATGCAGGGAGGACCAGGGAAGTGAACCCAGGTCTCCTAACTGCGAGGCAGCAGCGCTACCACTGCGCCACCATGCCGCCCACCCAGGTAATCTCTTTCGGATAATATCAGCTTTAACCAGGTAGTGTTAGGTTTATCAAATTTCTGATTCTATCCGTAACATATGCAAAAGGAAATGGAAAATATGATTTTGTGCTAATGTATTATTGTTTTAAATGTAATGTCTTTGTGTATAGGCTAGTGCAGTATGTGAACCATCTGTAATATGCAAGCCCACCCTTTTAAGAGTTTTACCCACAGTGCTGTGTGGTAAGTCAATGCAAGAATGAAGGGAGGACAGGAAGTACAGTCTGCTTGGCAGTGGTGGCGAGTGAGTGAGTGAATTACAGAGAGAGAACACAGCTGTAACATTATTGGTTCAAGAAAGATGAACAACTACTGTCAGTTCTATTTAAGCAGAAGAGTTTTAAAAAGTCTTTGATGGATAAGAGGCGTGTCTGTGTTAATTACATCAATCATCACAAGACATTTTCATACAATAAAATTAATCTGAAATACATGTTTTATTTTTTTAAAATTAAGCTTCAGTTCTAAAATTATATATAAGCACACTACACCTGTATGTACAAAAAACTGTCAAGCTACACTGCTGCTTTATCAATTGTTGGCTCTGTTCCTCTTTATAGGAAGTCGCTTTTTAATGTCTACTTCTCCAGAAAAAAGGGAGAAATAGTGGGACAGATATATCAAACTTTTGGTGCTGGGCGAAGTCCAATCCTTCCCTAACACCTTTCCAGTGTCTTTGTTAGATTGTAAAGGAACCTATTAAATCCACTGTAGGGGCAAGCCTGAAATCAGTCCAACACAGAGTTGCCTGTGTAAGCACAACACACTCATGCAGACATCCTCCAGGACTGAGCCATTTTAGAGTCACCAGACATGTCTTTGGACTGTGAGAGGACACCCATACAAACATGGAAAATCCATAAAACTCCATACAGAGCTTAGTCCAGCCTAGAGCAAAACGTGGGTCAAAATTTTACCGGCACACTCAAATCAACATAAAATATTTATTGGGCTCCTCTATTTTAATCTTGCATTTGTTGCCCATATGTCTACTGTGATTTGTGTAGTTTTTAATCACTTATGCAAATTGTGTTAGCAGGAGATACATAAAAGTGTAGACACTTACTGATTCAATCACCCGCTCACTCACTCACTCACTCACTCATTCACTTGCCTACTTGCCCACTCACTGTTATGTTTGATAGGCAGATGAGATTGGGAGTAAACAGGAGAAAGACCTGAAAACAGAAATGAGTCAAAACTGGGAGATCAAAGAAAACTGTGTGTCAAAGCCAAAAAGAGCAAAATTATAAATCAAGGACAAAAGCTAAAGATCGATACACAAAAGAATGAAGCACAAAGACTTTAGCAAGTGATTGAATTGGGTTATTATATCCACAGCTTGGATAGGAGAGGATTGCCCCAGAAACCTTTTATTCTGTTGTGCCATAATTCCCAGGTCACAACTTCTGAGGAAACACCCATAACAACCTTTGAATGTCCTAGAAGTTGGCACCCAAAATTGCATTGAATAATGGGATCTCAGGATTGCACAATTTGATGAATTGTTGCCTTTAAAAAATTAAAAGGAATAAATCCTAACTTACTCACTCACTCACTCACTTACTTACAATGAAGCATTTCAGTGTCTCAGACTGGTCTAATAGCTTTTAAATACTGGAGAACCTAAATCTAGTATGGAATTTCACTTTTGGAATGTTTTTTGTTAAGGGTAAAATTATTTTACATCTTACTGCAATGCTGGTGTTCATGGTGTTACTATGCGGGGATGGCTAAAAATGCATGGGGTGTGACATCCCTGACACAACTGTGGTTTTTTTTTGGAAGGACTTAGTGAAAGTTTGATAAATTGTCTAGTACAATGGCTCTCAGCTTTGTTAGTGACTATGAGAGTTTAGCGTTTTGGTGACCCAAATTCAGGCTATTTTTGTATTGACTCTTCTGACTTTGTCTTATCTCCTGGTTCTTTTAAACACGTATACTGATGTTTATTCCCATCTGGCAGAACACTTGGGCAAAATTACGGTATGAGTGCAAATGTATACTATGACAGGGGCGTTTCCTTGTGGCAGCAAATGCCAAAAAATGATACAGTTATCAAAGAAATTAACACAAGGAAAGGATGAACACAGGAAACTGCAACTCTGGGTCAAACAACGTAGGTCTTGAACCTTTGACCGCCTAGGGGTTGTCTTGCCTATTTGCCATTCTTCTAAATACAAAGAGTATGGAAAAGTTCTGAGCTCCTGCCAGGCTCCCATTTCTCATCTCCCATCTCAACTTTAAACTGTCTTCCTCCAACGGGTTGAGCCTTTACCCCAGCTAACCTCCCAACTCTTAATTCAGTGTAAGTTTTGTCAAAAAGAAGCTTTACGCCCCAATATCAATTCCATCGTCAGTGGCTGCCTACATTTTTTACAGAGAAACTACCAGCTACCACTGGTATCAATGCACCTCTGCACATTTTTTTGCCCGTCAAAAGCCGAGTATGACATGCAGCCAGTCAGCTACCCATTACCTTAAAGGGACACCAGTGCCCCGTATGTTTAACAGTGTGTGCCCTTCAGTGGATGGATAGAAGAGTCCTGCCCCCCCTACCAGTCTACCCTCGACTGATGCTGTAAGAACAAGCCTAACCACATTTCTCCAGTTAGAGGCCATCTGCCTCCACTAGTTGAGTAGAAAGTCATGTGGCCCCTGTTCCCCCTTGCACTTCCTGGTCTCTCTATTGGGAAAGCATCTGGAATCCTGGTCACTGAATGATTCTACTCATGCTGAAACCCAATCTCACATGGGTTAGTGCCTTTCTGCATAATCCTTCTAAAGCACCTAGCACATATTGGGCATTTCTTCCTTACATTGCCAAAAATGTATGTGCAGGAATTCTACTGTTGCCAGGATGGTGATCTTTCATTCCTAGAGGTTTTCAGTATGACTTCATCCTGCTCTGTGCCATCATGGTTGAGCCTTTCCTACCAGAAAGTTATTATCGGCATCAACACTCCTTACAATTCCAGAAACAAAACAATTTCTAAACATATCCTAATCACCCTAGTCTGAGTATGCCATGTCAGCACTATTAGAACCTACCCATATTATTTCATACGTGTTGATGTTAACCTTACTCGAAAGCTTTCATGCAATACTTTGGAACGAAGCTCTACAGTATGCTTTCTCTTTCCACAGTGAAGGGGGTGGAGCACCACCCATGGTTTTGTGTCTACATCTGCAGCTAAAGGTTCTTGGAACAGAATAATCCAACAGTTTGTGCAGTTCAAAAAACACAGCGATACAGCATGAGTGAAAAGGTCAGTCTACAATAGCTGGATCATTGCTGGAAACCAGATGTGTCGATGAGGGATGTGGTAGACTGTGAGAGACAGAGGGCTTAAGGTCTTTGCCTGCAGAGTGACGCGAGTCCGGGTTCTATCATGGCAGGAGTCTGGCTACCTCACACATATTCTCCCTTGTGTGTTTGTGTGTGGAAGAGGCCCCCTTGTTTGTTTTACAAAAAAATTGGCACACAGCAGGTCATTAAAGCTGCCCCAGCCTTCAGCACATTTTACTTTCCTAAAATAATTAAATGGTCTGTCTGTCAAAGATGCAGGAAAGCACACAATACTTTTATACTGCCTTTAAACAGCTGGGCTTTGTGCTTTCAGTTCATTTTAATCTCAATCATTAAAAAACACTTAAAAACTCATGCATTTATTCACTCATCACACAGAAAAAAAAAAGTTAATTCACATCCAGGAATGTTAGTAATGTATTAATTAAACCAACTTATTTAAGTAAAAACAAAATAAGAAACTTGTGCTCTTTGACTACTTTTATTTCATCGCTACACTGCTGAAGAAATGTGGATTGGGGTTCAAATAAGAGAAGCTGGCTTGTAAGCACTCTTTTCTACACTAGGAGGCACTACTGTGGTGTACATTCTGCTGAAATGACTCACCATGAAAATTCTTTCCTAAGGTCCCTTTGGAGATTTTTGAAGTAAAAGTAATCTCGATTATGGTCGTTATAAATGGAGCGTGACTTTATATCTGTTGCAGCTTCATCTTTTAACAGATGTAGAGTGGCCTCTGGCTAGGGCTGAGATTGCAGAATGGTGGAATTGCTAAAGGATGCACATTTCTTGGATGTTTGAGAGCAAACCCAAACAATGACACAGGAGTGCAAAGACACAAAAAAGGGTTTATCAACATTGTCAGATATGCGTGTCAGAGGGTCACCCTAAAAATTCTTACCATGTGGTAACTGTCTTATCTTTTTCTTCCTTCACAGTGCAGAGAAACTGCCCAATGTGGGCTACTGACTCCACCCCTTCTAGTCCCCGGGCCATAAAAACAGGACTGGCCAGAAGGAGGCATCACTTCTTTTCTGTGGGACCAGAGCAAAGGAGCTTCTCAGTCATTTGAAGGGCAGACTAAACAACTATTATTATACTAGCCACGTTATTCTGGTAGCCACAGGTTTTGTTTTCTTTTTACTCCATCAAGCATTGTTTTTGCTCATAGTGTTAGTTGGCACCCCAAAATGCACTCTTGTTTGAGCTTGTCATTCCTTCGGATGACCACAACATATAAATGAATAATTACAGAAAGGGACAAAAGAGCAAAATAACAAACACCTAAGCCATTGTAATCAATAAAGTAGCGCTGCTGATTTGCATTAAGGAGATTGTGGGTTCACTTCCCGGTTCCTTCCTGCATGGACAGCGCTTTGAATAGTGAGGAAATTGCTATATAAATGCAAAGAATTAAAGTCCTTATGTACCCCATGAAATGGGTGCTTCAATCACCCATAGCTTCCCATAATGCCCTGCTTGCCTTCTCACATGAAGCACTCTCATTTTTCATCTCTAGCCTTCCTTCTATTTTCTCCAGATGTCATAACTTCGTCTTGGTTCCCTGGTTCCTGGTCTTTGTCCTTTCTGACAAAAGGACACACCAGGTAATCCCGCTGGGTCACCAAACCACAGAGTACCTAACTAACTACTAGTGCAGTACCTAACTAGCTGTTCTTCAGAGTACCCTGTTGAATATGACATACAGTACTCTTTAAAGGTGAAAGGGACATCAATATTACTTATAATTTATTTATTCTTGTTTGATCTTTCTGAAAATCAGAGCCCATGCAGGTTAACGTGGGTGTCATTATTATCAAATCTTTGACTCAGATAAATAGCAGTGAGAGCTGATAAATTAATAGAAGTCCTCTTGGCTGCTACAGTGCAGCTTGGTGGTCCTCTTTATAATGTGTGGACTGCTACTGTACATTTGGGATGAGAGGCTTCCTATCAGTGCCTGCTCCTGTAAAGGACAACTGGGATTGAGGATAGCATGTCCATCCGAGGCCACTCGGGTGAGCTCCAAGAGTATGACTATTGGGCTTCCAGAGCATGTATATGACCTCAGAAGTGATAAGGAGCTTAGCCCAGTCTGTGTCTTAAAATGTCCTTTCATTCAATTTGGTGGTGAACGTGGTGTTCAAAAGTGAAATGAACATGTTTTCATATAGCTGGGGAAACAGATGTTAAAAGATCATAACTGGAGATTTTGAAATGGTGCTTAATGATATATATTTTGGGAAATGGACCAGCCATGCCATTATAATGACAAGAGATTTGATCTGTTGTATGACTAGACCCAGAGAGGTATCAGGGATTTGTTTTCCCTTTATTTTTATGTACTTTTTTGGTGCTTCCCCTGATCCATTCCTTGGACCTCATATATAATGCTGTGTGTAGAATTCACACTAAAACATGATGTACGGACAAAACTGTAAATGTGCATAAACACAAAAAAAAAATCTTGATGAATAAAAAAACAGTTCCACGCACTTGCCCTTTATAAATTCCAATAGACGTGAAATTTAATTCATTTGCACGCACCTACAGTCCCCACCTCAACTCATCCCAGAATATCTCATATTTGAATATGTAAATTAACATAAATAGCCCCTTCCTTTCAGTGTTTTGTTAAAAGACAAAAGCAAAAGCATGTGGAAAAAGAAGAATTTTAGCTAATGTGAAGTGGGGGCAAGGAATAATGTACCATTTGTTGGCTTAAGCAGTGGTATAAGCAACTAAAGGAAGTTATGGAGTGATATTGCATGTTGGAGACAATAGAAATTTCAAGTTGGTCACATGGTGTCTGAAATAAAAAGGAAGTGGTTAGATATCAAAGTCAATGTGAAAAGGTAAGTCACAGCCCCCCGTCTATTTATTCTGTTTCAGACAATAATACAAAAGCTGACCCCCGTGCCACGGACGTGACTCCAGGTGGTGATGGTGCTGCTGTGCCCAGCACATGTTCAGGTGCTGGTTGCTCACACACCTCTGCCTCGGAAACTGCTGGATGACCATCTGGGTGTGTGCTGACAGACTCTGTTCTGAAGTTGCAATATGCAATAGTGAATGCTGTAAGAGATGTGGCCAATGAACTAAGGAATATAAGGGCTGTACTATATGATCTTGACCACAAATTAAATGAATTGGTTAAAAAATAAGTGCTGCATCTGATTACCTTTTTTAACATTCTGCTAATTACATTCAAAGCTGTAACAGTTTCTGATTTGGCTGATCATTTGATGGGTCTGGGTCAGGTTCTTCATGCTGCATCTCTTTAGGTATAGGTAGGCCATGATTGAGTGCCACATTACGCAGCACGTTACATACTTGCACAGTGCAACACACTTTTTGTGAACTATAGAGCAACACATTAATAGAGTGGAAATGCTTTCTACTTGCATTAGCAAATTCATTCTCTGAAAGCACCTTTACAGAATAGCTCTTTACATGGCTCTCTGTGGTGACTCGCTGTCCTTAGAAGGACTGCTTGCCTATTGCCACACCTGTGACTTTGCGGAGTTACCGTTTTTATAGGCTCTCCTGCTATAGATGAGGCATTGCCAGTTCATTCTTTTGGTGATTCATCCCTGGCTGATGTAGCTTATCCAGCATCATTGCAATAGCAAAGAGCAGGCAGTTGACCGCTCTGATTACATTTGAAAAACTGGACGTTGCAGCAAATTGCTGTTTGATGTTTCCCAGTTCAACCACAGTGTAAGGAAATTTTAGATATCTGAATGATAAGCAGATAATACCATTCTATACAGCTGTTACAGCATAACTCAGTGACTTTTCTGAAATACCCAATCGGTCAGCAAGTTCACGTTGAAAAGTTTCTGTTGGTTAAAAACCAAAGAGTGGACTGAACTTGCAATGGAGCAGGTAGAGCACAATTCTGCAGTCTGCCTTTGTAAAGCCAGAGCCAGTTCAGCACACAGCTCCAAGAGGATAGCTCTTCAAAACTGAAATGAACTTAGAAGCCATTCATCATTATCTGTAAATGTGCACTCTCTTCTAATTCTTCCATATGCGATGTCTTCTAACAACACTAAAGCAGATATGGTAGTTGGAATAGTTTGGCCATTCCGTGCACCATTATATTGTTACAGAATGATTACAATGAAGTGAATTAAATTTGTAAACAATAAGCAACTAATTTTGGTGTATTTGATAAATCCCACAGCATTGATGCAAGTCTGAAAAAAGGGAGGCCACACAGAAACAGTAGCAATGCTAAACTGAGAAGAAACCTGTGTATGCACGGTGTGAGGCTGCTGTCAAAATGTACGTGGCTTTATGCCAAGTTTAGTTTTTATACATATCAAAGTGTGCCTGGAAATGAGCATACGCAACATTTTCGTGTGTACACACCGTTTATACATGAAGCTCCTTGTGTGCTTTAATTTTAATAATTACCATTTTTGTATTACCCCATCGCTTACTTGTTAACTGGATTACAGCTTTGTCCTGATCTTCCAAAAGGAAGATAAAAACTCTTATTCCCAACTTCTTTTGCAGGAATAAAGAAACAGACAAGAGTGGATTCTAGGTAATGGCATGTGGAGGAATGGCTTCACGTGAGAAAACACTGTAATGTAGACGATTGGGCATTTTAGTGTTCTTTGTGTGGAAAATATCTAGTATATCACATTTTTAAAAAAAACACACTGCATTCTTCCATAGTTGTGTGCATGAGAGGACTAAACAGAATTGATTTCACATGTGTGCTACAGGCTTCTTGCATTATACAGCTATAGCATCAGGTAAAAATAGAAGTGTAAACAAGGCTTTAAAAAATTTTTCTTTTTCAACACCCCCAAAAAAAACTTCCACCCTGACAACCTACAAAAACTCTCTTTAACAAGTTTCACATTTCACAATTTCAAAATTTCCAGGTTAACAATATTCAGTTTTGCGAAACTATACTTGAATCGAAACTTGACTGTTTCATGTATCACTAGTCTCAAAAATGCACAAAGAAATGCCAACTATTTACATGTGATGAACTATTCTTTACAACATCTGTGCAATACCATACACTGCTAAGAAAATTTTCCATGGGTGGCTGCAAGTTTATTATAGTTAATGAAAACTAAAATCAAAACTGAAAATATTATTAAAAAAAACAGTTTTGTAAACTGAAATAAAATAATTAACAAAACCAAAATGAAAAAATAAAACTAAACGAAACTATTAAAGTAGCTGGAAAGACTAATTGAAATAATAATTAACTAAACATAATTTTAGTTTTTGAATGAATATTCTTACTGTTAGTTTTTAACCCTTATAACTTTTAACTGTAAAACTGAGTGTCATCCACCACCAAGTATTCATCCAGTTAACGGCGGCTGGTGATGGCGGGCGGGTGTTCACACAGCATTTGCGGTGACAGAGCAAGCTGAATAAGTGTGTGAAATAGAAAGCGATTTACGTGCCGCCTTTCTTTGCACTTGTTGTATATCAAGATGTAATTCAAATGCCTGAAATTGGAATGTGCTGGGGAACAAAAACTTTAGCATATGGACAGAAAAATCATGAGTGAGTAACGTTTCAGTTTACTTCTCAAGTGCCTGCTTTTTGTTGACAGTAATTCACCTGCCACTTCGCACACGAAGTATAAAGTATATTAATCATGAAAAAAATTTATTCTCAATATTTTGATGAATCTTGACGTTTTAGACCTCCCCGAGCTCGAAAATACTGTTTTTTGGAATTATGTCTGTGTGTGTGTGTAAACATGATATCTCAAAAATGCAACTAGATAGATGGATGAAATTTAGCATGTGGTTGTTACACAAGAATTGTAGATCTGTATTAAGTGGTACTTTACCTGAACACAAACTCTATTTTTTTTATTCATCCAGCCTAAGAGTCCAATTTATTTATCTTTACTTTTATAATAATTGTTCAAAATATTACTAACTTGATTCGATTTGTTGTTGATGGTTCTTTAATGTACATAATATAATCATTACCTTGCGGTTTATTCCTCAAATATCCATCTTCATATGTGAGTACATGAGAAAGTCTAGGGGAGACCACTCCCGACTTTTGAAAATAAAACAGCACTGATCGAGAGACTGACAAGGTCATCATACAAGACCAGCATATTGTTGCTGACCAATCACTTTTGCTTTAAAAAACGTCGTTTAACAACGACGCGATGCAAACCTTGTAAAATTCCTGAGTTGGCAATGTCTCTACTGAACTACAGGTAGGTAGGCAAGAGAGTCTGCCAAGTTATGAAAAACTAAACATACTAATTTGTTTTTGTATTTATTCTGTAGTTATTATTAATTTATGTTTTTTAGTTCACATTCACAGCTCAAAATACCAGATATTGTGAAAATAATCCAATAGCAGAATTATATTTTAAAATATCTGTCCCCATTTTTTCAATGTTTTTTCTCTCTCAAAACAGATAGTTGAAATATCATATTTTTTTGTTCTTAACATCAGCCATATCATACATATTGTATATCAGGGATTTTTCCTGCTTTGCATCTAAACCTGCTTGGGTAGACTCCAGGTTCCTATGATCCTGCACTGGATAAACCGTTTTAGATATTGTAAATATTGTTCTTAATCTCTGTCGCTTTGTGCCTGTCCATAATCCTATTACCTGCTCTTGCTCATTTTTGGGTTTACTTTTCTTATGCATGAGCTATTCAAGTCTCACTGCCCCTAACCTTCGCACTACATGCTTGTTTTTCTTTGTTTCCCTCAATATAGCTAGGTGGGTCTGCACACTGCTTCAAGCCTAAGAGCCCTGTTCTTCCTACGCCCACATGATTTTCATGGTCACACCTGTCAGAACACAGTAGAATATCTTTTCTTATTTTTTTTATATCTTTTCAGGCCTGCAGGTGGCAAAATTCTGTCTATAAATTGTTTGTGCCTGAGATAGAATCAGAGATCAATATGGCTAGTAGAAAATAACAAAGCCCAGTGTTTTGAGATTTTTGAATGCAATATTGAAGGCATTCATTATAAGCACATTGTCGTTGGAGCAGGATATGTTGTGTGCTGTATATATTTAGAGTAAAAAACCCTCACTCCTTAAAATTCACCTAGTTTTCATTACACATTAACCCATTCTGGGCAGTAAAAGGAAAAGTAAAAAGTGAATACAGTCAGCGCAGATTTGTTCAGCACAAATGACATAGAAAATATTTTAAAAATTATAAAATTGTGTAAAATTGTTCATATTCAGAACCTGGTTTTGATTATGCGTCTTTTTATCAGACAAAAACAAAACCAAATAGTAAACTGTGTTGTGTAGTGTAGTAAGCTTCCACTAACATTAAACTCATATTATATCCAAACTTGTTAAGTGTACAGTTCTGTCTCATTGTGACACAAAAACTAAACTCCATAGTAGCTCTTTAACCATACTATAATTACTAAAACTAATATATATACTAATAAAATAGAAATGTCTTTATAAAATAAAAATTAAATTAAAACTAAAAATACACGAAGGAAAACTAAAACTAAAATGAATTCCAAGTAAGGTCACAAAAAATATAGAAATAAAAACTAATATAAAAAGGTAAAACTATAATAACCTTGGGTGGGTGGATCATATTGCCTGATCACATACAAAAGGGTTATTGCATTAGAAAAAAGGTTATGAATTTCTGATCATATTATATTCCAGGTCCTACATATTTTCAGATATATTTTAAACTTTTCATGTATATAGTCAGTGAAAAAGAGTGATATTCTCAATCGACTGTTACCAGTCATGTAAGGCTAAGCATTTCCTAGCTCCCTCATGAGGTCTATGTGGCCAACTAATTAAAAAGAACATTTTTTTACCTCCAAATTAGAAACTTTGCTAAACAAAATCTATCCAATTTTCCTCACCTCCCACCTAGTTCTATTCCAGAAAAAATATTGATCAGTCTGGACTCAGACAGCATTTCGGTAATATACACAAACATTTTAAAGTCCCTCTCTTTCAAAGATCCCAGAGTACATTGGGAAAAGGATCTCTCACTCAACATTTCACAAAATTAGTGGAAGGCAGCAATGCACAAAATTCACTATAGCTTCATATGTGCAAAGCATACAATTATTCAACTTAATATCATCTATCACGCACATCTATCTCATTTAAAATTGTCCAAAATGTTTCCAGGCCAAAATCCAACCTGTGACCGTTGCAATCGATCTCCATCCTCATTTAACATAATTTTGGACCAAAATCTTTAAATTCCTTTCAGACAGCCTTGGTGTCACAATCCTTTCAAACCCATTAACAGCTGTGTTTGGGGTACTTCCAGGTGGGCTTAAGGGGGAGAAGGACAAACAAACGGTAATTGCCTTTACTTCACTACTAGCATATAGATTTGCTTTGCTCAACTGGAAGAATCCTAACTCACCTCTTTTAAGTCAGTGGGTAACTGATGTTGTTTACTGTTTGAAATTGATCAAATTCTCACTTAGAGGATCTGTGCAAAACTTTTTTAAAACCTGGCAAGATCTAATCAATAACATTTTAGAACAAACATTTAAACTGAAGAAGTGGATTCTCTTCTTTTATTTATTTATTTATTTACCCTACTATTAAAGTTTTATCGTTTGGCCCAGCTAGTCTTTCTAATGGGTGGGAGTTGATCTGATTTGAACTTAGTTTTGTAAAATTTGACTTGCTTGTGAGGAATGTTATTTGCTTTTAATAAATTCAATAAAATGTTAAAAAAAAGAATGCTTTTGATCGGTGGTAGAAGCCTTTGAGACTTTTGTGGGTATGAAATTAAATCAATCTGAAATAAAAAGGCGCAGGGGGTTCAGGACATAGTCCATGGGCTGGTGCAGAATTTGCAAAAATGCAGAAAAAATACCAGACTATAGTGTGAGGTCTGAATTAGGTGTGTTCAGAACAAGGGTCTTGCAAGGGTCATTGCTGGGCCAGTACTGGACGGATATCCTAAATTCCAAGAAATTAACCTGGACAAAATTTAGAGTTCAGAGAATATGTGGAAAATAAAGTTTACTGTTGTAAAACAGCTGATATTCTTATTATGTGCAAGGACGATAAATGAAGAAATCCTCCACTGTGGAAAGCAACTTGCTTACAGATCTACTCAATCAGTGTTCAGCTCCGTGTCCCAAATGTATTTGTTTATTTCATGGTCTTGCTAAATGATTTAAATGTAAATGTACCAAATCTTTTGCTTGGTCCTAGTTTATTTATTAGAACGTTCTGCTCTACCCCTCATTTCCCAGTGTAAGGCACTTTTCAGTATTTTTCTTTTTACTGGTTATTGAGGGTATATTGTAAATGTACTAATACTTTATTTGTTGTTGCTACCTTTTCTAGTTTTGCCTTAGCCTATCCCATCCTTACTATCATATTTTGTGTTAATAAATCTTTATTCATCTCAGATGTGATTAATTGCTACATTTAAAGTTTTTGAGATTGTATTTTCATGTTTTCCTCATTCTGATGATACAAAGATTGCATTGTAGGTGAACATAGTGAAAGTCAAGCAAAATGACACCTTTTATTGGCTAACTAAAAAGATTACAATATGTAATTACATCTTGCCTGAAGAAAGGGCCTGAGATGTCTCGAAAGCTTGCATATTGTAATCGTTTTAGTTAGCCAATAAAAGGTGTCTTTTTGCTTGACTTTTCACTACATTCATAATGGCTTACATGGTACAACACCCTAGTATTGTAGGTGAACTAAAGAGATCTAAATCCTTGTGGTCTCAGACTGGATACTGGTACAGTGAATGCAATGCTGAGAATGCTGCACCTTGATATCCTGTCTGTGAAAATAAAGAATAGAAGAGGATACAAACCACACATCTGACATAGTCCAACTCCTACTTTGAAAAGTCCTGACTTAATGGCAACTACATCAATACAACTCTCACGTCTCAAATACATGAATCTAATGGCATCCACCTGCACCCTCTGTGTCCCACACTACTGTAGAATATTCTTAAAGATACCAAATGGACCAAAGTGGTGTGTTCCAATTACCAAGAGGTCAAACTCCCCAGCATCCCTGGGAAATGTTATGTTGTGGAAAATCGAATGGAGATTCAGTCTGATAGATGAACTTTAGACTCAAGGATGCAATGTGGTTGTGGATCAGGGGAACAACTCCTGTCCATGCACAGTTACTTGAAAGGTCATCCAATCCTGTCTACATGTGCTTATTAAACTAGTTATAAGCTACTATATTAGAAAATTATAAAGTAAAATTAATACAATTTTACAAAACCTGATCTAATACTATGTATGTTTATCAAGTATAATTTTACTGAAACTTTCAACCACCTTTCTCTGTTTAGTGCAGTTCACCAAAAAGTGAGCAGAATGGGTCTCAGTGCTTGCCACTTTCACCATGTACCAGTAGCACATACATACAGGTATGAATGTAACTCAGAAAAAGGCTGCTATGAAAGACTGAATACTCGTGGTATTGGCATTAGTGAAACCCGGCTCCAGCATAGTCTTCCTGTTAAAAGCTAATATACATATACAAGACTTTCATCTCCTTCAACCTCAGCATCATTGCAGGTTTCAGGTGGGCCATGGTTTATGGAAAGGTGGAGGAGGGTGTAATGGTAGAGAGGTTGTGATTGGGAAGAGCAGCTTGGTGGGTCTTCCTGCCAATTTTCCTGTTCTCCTTCCCAGGCTGCAGGTGTTGGTGTCAGAAGCAGGGGCTGAGACATTCTCAGTGCCATGATCTTGCAGCAGTGCTGAACAGGATCATGTAGATCTTCCTTGAAAAACAGCTGTAGGGCATCTTGTGGGTGAGGTAATGCAGATCTTCCTTCTCCAAAGATGGAACTGTACAGATCTGCTTGTCCACGGGGTTAGGCAAAACACAGTTTATTCCTCAAATAATATCTCTAGTGAATGCATCCTTAAATGGGAAGATGATTTTGAATGAAACTCAAAACTACCACACGCTCAGGGCTCTTTTAAAGGGGTAGTCCAGCCACTCTTCTTCTTACCTGGGGTTTATAAGGCATTCCCATGTTTCCACCATTATTTAAATAAATTAAATTAGAAGAAATTAAATTTGGGGTTGAGTAGTCCATGACTTGCTCCAGGAATTCCCTTTGTAAGTCTAGTAGCATTTACTTAATGGTGTCCATTGAATAAGAAATCAAGAAACAAATACAAAAAATACTGAAATAACTACATAATTACTTCAGCAGAGTCCTGTAACCTAAAAATAAATCTGAGAAAAGATTTTCCAAAGTTCTAGTGGACTTATCATAAAATAAAAGCAATACAGTATGTGGGAGCATTTAATAAAACTAATATGGGACCAAGTCTTCCTATTTAGTTCTTATCTAAAAGATGACTTAGAAGGTTCTTGTAGCTTTTCTGAGATGAATATTAAATGTTACACTTTTTTGAAGTCAGTTTTTCCAGTCGTTTTTTTTTCCAGGATAACTTTTGGCTTAGCTGTAATACTATATCATGTCCAGTATGAGTCTTCACATTATAAGAAAGACATAACAGCGCAAGAGAAAATCTTCTGGATTGATTCCAGCGAGGTCTGAGCAGTGAGCAAAAATCATAAGAATTGAGTATTTTCAGATTAAACAAAAATTAGCTAAAAGCCATTGTAAAAGAAATAAATACATCACAACTTAACTAAAGTAACTGTGGTGTATTACAATTATTATTTTAAAATGGACATTTTGACCAAGGTAGCGGTGAACAGACTAAAGCTGTTTTAGGGCTGATTTTCTCAAAGGCTTACAAAGATAATGAAATCAATTTAACTTTTATTGCTATTTTTCTTTTTAAAATTACACAGTATTTAAAGTAAATATCACCCTGTCTTATTTGCCAAGTCACATATCAGCCTAGTATTCATTTTAAAAATAATATACAATTGAAATATCACAAATGTTTAATTTTGTTTGCTTAAAAACATACCAGACTGGTCACATATTTATTCTGATGATTTTAGTAGAGAAAGCGAACCTAACATGCAGCCTTCATTAAGTTCTAAACCGTAAATGCTTAATAGTTAGATGCTAGGAGATTGATCATTTAACAATCTGTGCCTTCTTTCCTTCCTGCCCCGGCACAGACTTTTGTAATGAATGATCTTACAGAAGCATTGTATATGATTCATACTCATACCCCCTGCCTTGCAACCGTCAACCACTAAATTATGCAAAGGGAAACTAGTGCCAGACAAAAATTAAGCAGGAAAAAACTTTTCAACATGAAATATTCACTTACCGTTACTATGGGACTTTGAGTCCCTTTATAGCTTAATTTCCTTTCTTTTAGACAAAGAAATACAGTAAATAAAACAACTTATGAACAAAGTTTAATAAGAATATTATGGAAACAGTTCCAATAATTCTAATATAAGAGTAAATGGACATGATATTTTGATATAAGGGTTAAAAATTGTACTTATAAATCTGAACTGAGATGCATCACTATAGATTAAATGCAAAGTGATAATCTCCAACACAAAAATATCTTTCTAGCTACCCATTGTACAAGCTATCATTTATTCCGGTGAGAGTCAAGGGGCGATCAGAACTTTTCCAAGTAGCAACATGAGGCGGGAATTCACCCTATGCAGGATGTCAGGTTTTTTTTTTTGCGCGATGTGGTCGACAAAAACACATTTATGGCAGGCTGGCTTACTGTCACAAAATTCTGACAGGGTGGTGGTCCAGTGAGTACAGTGATGGAGGCCACCAATTGTGAACCTGAAAGAGTCACTTAACCTGTTTTACTGCAATCGTGACTGAGTATAGTAACAGTTTATTATTATTTTTTTTATAAACAATGCACTGCAACAGGTACTCTCCTTACTGACAGAAGCCTTTAAATTAAAATATAGCGAGAGAAATTTGTAATAGGCACAGCACAAACCTGTTATACGGGTTTCAGAAAAAAGCAGGTTTTTACGAAAAATAATGACAAGTGTCAAACCACAGGGGATGAAATTTTAAAAGAATGCAGTTTTAAGAGAATGAACACACAGAGAAAGAAAACAGCAATAGGTTCATTATAAATTAACAGCTCCTAAAGCTAGACCTGAGAAGGCACCGAGGATTAAGGACTTGTGGTTAAGCCCGCAATGGTTTGCTTCATCAACTTGAGCCTGCATAGAGTTGAGAACCAACCTGCAACAATTAGCTCCTAAGAAAAAAATAGGTAATGCTGCAGTGCCTGGAAGATAGGCTGTTTGCTTTTATTTTTCCTTTAAAGGATGTATATCTGTACGTCTTGGAATCTGAGTCATGGAGTGTGACAACTGTGGCGAATATGGTGACTAATTAGACTATTTGGATCCAAATAATTTTTTGAGAGGGTGAGATGCTACTTAGCTAAAATAGATTAGAATTAGGATGCTTAGACATTGCTAGATTTGTACATAGGGATTCTATTGAACTAACAAACCCAAAGCCTACAGCAAAATTACATTTACATATAATCTATATCAAATGCCCTGAAAACATTTCTTCTAATAGACTATATTAGAAAGTTTGGATGTCAGTTTTATGTGAGCGTCCTCACTTTATATTTCATGATGTGCCATGTCATGGGTCACATGGTATATGCATCATCTGCCAAGCAACTTTACAACTTCACATTGACCAGACACACAAAATGACAGCCCGTATACAAATAGATATATACACAATAACGACAAGAAGGCATTAACACAAAATAGCAATAGTTCACAAAAATAAGTCCAGTGAGGACACGACTATGTACAGCACTTCTCCATAGCATGCAGACATCATTCAGTAGGAAAAAAAATCATTTACAGGTTTGGAGGTCAATGATGAAATGAAAATATGAGTCTTATGATGTCTTCTTTATAAAAAAATTATATGTGGTACAGCTCAGCTGTCTTAAAATAATCCTGCTTTCCAGTTACTTTTCAGCTTCAAGTAGTAAATGACTAATTATGGTGCCATTTGAGTGCTCCACCTTCACCTGAGCATACTGGATCCTGTTTGCCTGAATATCTCATTGTATCTCCCTGCTGTCCTATTCACGCTTTCAGTTTTTACCTCGATGTTTTCAGCAAGTGCCTGACACTGTTTGCATGTTTTCTCTGTGTTCACAAGAGATACCATTTGTTATAAGACTTCACATCTAAAGATTATTGTGAGAATGGGAAAAATAACCAGTTGATGATTATGTTAGTGTAGAAATATTTAAAAGAGTGCAAACAGGTCAGTACTGAAAGAGGCAAAAATGATCAGGCAACCAAAACAAAATTTTTATTCTTAAGAATTAAGTCATTGTAATTTTGTGTAAAATAAAGGATATTAACAGTTAACAAAATGTAGCAATAGAAACTAAAAATAGGATATAATAAATTAATCATCTACATATACAATCAAACAGTGCCCCGATGTACACAATTATTTGAAAAAGAAGAAGTCATTAAATTAAAATAATGCATAACATTGAGAAAAAAATGAAATGCAACAAGATGTCAGGCTTTATAGCTGAAGGAGTGCTTTTGTTTTTTGTTTGTTTTTGTTTTTTTGGCTTTTTTTTATTATGTTTTAATGGTGATTCCCCCAATCTCCCATGGACATCCACAGCATCATAACATCATGTGGTCCTGGATAAGTCACACAAGCTGACTCTTCTACTATAAATGAACTGTTTTGTTTCTAGTTCCACACAACAGTACAAAATATCCACAAAAACAAGCCAAATTCTAAATGACCCACAACAAAATAGGTGTCACCCCAGGGCATCTTGACCCTTGGAAACTGAGAGGGTTCATCTCCAAACAGGGATAACTGGAAGAAGAATTAGTAATGTTCCAAATTATATCCACAAGGAACTCACTTAATGGTACAGTCAGGGTGGTTCTGCCTCTTGTTGATTTACCCACCAAATATAAGGAACATAGCAAAACACAGTCAGACAAACAGAAGCTAAATAATAATTAAATGACAAATAACAACATAAATAACCATAAATCTTTAAGTATATCTATTAAATAATAAACAGAACAATATTAACATTTTTTTAATAGAGTATTGCTACAAAGTTTTTTTTAGAGATTACCCACAATCTTGGACAGAGAAGAGACTTCAGCAATCAAGTTTTATCCTGTTGCACCAAAGACATCACACGCTACGTCTATTTGATTTACTACCGTTATAGCAAAAGGCGAAAAAAAAGAAGCATCACTGAAAAGTAAGATAACATCAGAAATGGTGCAAACATATTTTAAAATTATGAATATTTATCAAAAGCCTAAACTGAAACAAAACCCAAACCTGAAAAAAATAATTTTATGAAGCAAATGATGGAATGATCAGAAAAAATTAAAATGACTTAATTACACTGACACATGATGTCATAGTTGCCAGTTTCCATTACTACTTTAGAATATCCTTGGCCTTTTCTGGATATTTTTTGGAGTTACCAGCCTATATCCTGTTGTAATTCATTTTTATAAATTATGAAGCATATGTTATATCTGGTCTTTAGTATGCTTTGTGTTGCTAGGTATGTGAAGCACACACTGCATGACACATACTACTATCAAAATATAAAAGACTAGCTGATTACCCAGTGGCTTCGCTCACTGAGTGCAAGGGAAAAAAGTAAAATGTAGTATATAAATTATTAAACAGTAAAACATTAACATCTAAGAAGTAAAGATACATTGAGCAGTACTGGAGTGCTTTCAGGTAAAGTACATTTTAAAGGCGTTACAACACAACAGGTAAGTAGCACTAACAGCAGCTTAAAAGTATTTGGATCATCTCTGGGTAGCAGATCCCTTGTGAAAGGCGCTACACGACCGCTGTGGTATAGAAATTACATTTTCTATGCGACCCTGCAAATTTCTGCCTGACAACCTTGCAGTACGTGCCTGTGATTTAAGAGAAAAATTATTCTGAGAAATGTGGACACTGCCCTTCCGTGCTTAACAGGCAGAAGGTCTAAACAATTCCCAAGTCCAAAACTTAACATGAAGAGGTTGGTACATCTTAGATGTAAACCCTCCATCTTCTTAAAAGAATTCATCACAAAAGAAACCTTGAATGTTGCAGGGTTTTAGTGACCTGAACTCACCTTAAGGGACAGTAAGTAGTCGTGCAGCACAATTTACAAAGAGAGTTTTGCTCATTCGCAAAGATTTCTACTCTCCCAGGAGCCGACGGGGCACTCGAAGTGTCACAAACAGTGCAAGAAGAGAGGACGCCGCCCGAAACTGTGAAGCTCTCGACCCAGCGGAGCAGCCCGACATTCCACGCCTCCGAGTGTCCACTTTGTTCTCACGACCCCTCGATGTAGTCTTCACATTGTTTACAGCTCGGCGCAGTTAAAAAGTAGAAAGACGCAAAACTGTTTTCCTCATCTCTTCTACTATCAAGTACTGCCAATTAAAAAAAGTTATAATGTGGCAGTTTCTGCAACAGTCACGCAGACAAATAAATAAAACCTCTCTGTCAGAACGTGCCTGGTGGCAGACTGCTGAGCACAGGAGTCCAGAGAGGAGGGCTGGGAAAGGGCGACGCAGGGCGCACTTCTATGGAATAGATTGTTGTGTTTTTGTTAACTTCTTTTCAATACCAGTAAAATAAATCTCACACAAATAATAACAATTCGTAAAGACGACATAAAAATGGCGTCCACAAACGAAATGATTAGATCCTGTATTATAATATGTTCTGTGGTCATACGTAATTTCCGCTTCACGTGGTCATACGTAATTTCCGTTTCAAACACGAAAAGAATTTTATATATATAGATGACCCCAGTAGACTTTGTGAATGACAGAATATTCATCAGTTTCATAAAGGAACTATTCTGAATTTTTAAATATGTCATAGTATAATCATATTTAATGAAGAACTTTTTTTTCTTCCAAGATTGTCATGTATTCTCCAGTTTACACATAATTCCAGCATAGACAGATAGATTGATAGATAGATACTTTATTAATCCCAAGGGGAAATTTACATGACTTGTCCCTGTCTTCAGCCATTTTATATTGTTGGGTTCCCCAGCCGAGCTTGTGAAAACATATAAGACAATATCAGCTGATCCCCAATAAAAGTCTCATTTTGAATTTTGGAAAATGCAAAATGACTACATAAATTTCACTATATATTGTATGTTGTTCTTTGATAATTATTAATAGATTCATGAGAAAATCCTTTGCATATATTTGTTCTAAACCAAAATAAAAAAAAAAAATACAACAGACTTAGGAAACAATTTCCGGTCACTTTCGTAGCTAAGTTATCATTTCTACATTTCAGTAAACATGAGTTCACTGTTGAATGCATCATACATGTTTTAATAACAGGCAGTCTTTTACAAAACATAGCCGTATAAGTATTTAAGTATATTTTTAACTTGGGTGCAATAACCCTTGCACTACTATAAATTTAAGATTCCTCTTGTGTCCCATGCAGTTCAGGTAACAAATGTTTTTTTAGTGACCCATGTTGGTGTCAAAGCCTCTGGGTTTAATTTCATGAAGCAAAAAGTAGTAAATAAAGCATGCAACACACAGCAGTAAATCACATCTCACAGAGATCGTGTGGACAGGAGGTCCCTCTCTCCGCAATGTAGCTGTGCTTTGACTGGAGCCTAACAGGAACTACAAGTGAACAAGAATGTAGTTTGCTCCCAGAGCTAAGAGACTGATTTAAGGCAGCTTCCGTTTACATCATTCTGTAGCTGTTGTGTATTTTCCTATATGTTAGCTCCATGTTTTCCTGGGATCTCAAGCAGTGTGCTTGCATTGCTTTACAATTTATATAATTTATATCAAGATGACCATTTATTTTAATCGTATTTCTGGTTTATATTTTACCTATTCTGATGTGGGCTGGCACCCTGCCTGGGGTTTGTTTCCTGCCTTGCGCCCTGTGTTGGCTGGGATTGGCTCCAGCAGACCTTTGTGACCCTGTAGTTAAGATATAGCAGGTTGGATAATGGATGGATGAATAGATTTTACCTATTACAGCAATATTACATATCACTTATATTATTTATTTTACAGGTTGTCAAAATAGTAAGTGTCATACTTAATATTCCCTTATTGACATCTTCTAGCCTAGATATGGTATGATAAAGTGGGTGAGATTTATACTGTATACTACTCTCAATGGAATATGTACAAGTGAAACAGTATAGTGTGCACTCCAGCCTTTGAAACAGTAGAGTGATCCTGAGCATCAAATTCAAAGGCCATTTATAAGCATTTGGATGTTACTTTCAAGACATTAATTTCTGCAGCATTTTAGATGTGTTCATCATCTGATCCTTATACACTTGCAGAACTGTCTGTTTTTCATAGAATAGACTACGTCTCCCTCTGACCCTCAGTGGGATTAAGCAGGTTTGAAAATTTAGGTGACTCAAACAAACAGTCACAAAGCTCACAATACTATCCATCTAATTTTTTGGTAGTCTCTTTATCTATTTAAAATGTCAGAGCAGTAGAGTTAAAAGTTGGAATCATATTCAGATTATCTGGTGGAGCTGAACAGTTCTAAATATAAAAAAATATATATACTGCATATTGTAAAGATACACAAAGAAGGCAGAAAAAGGTTTGGGGAACCACCCCTATATTGTACAATGTACAAAGCAAAACAACTCAAAGTTTCAACAAATGGTTCCAGAACAACATCTGGTTCTGTGTCCAAAACAGGGACAACTAAATGCAAAAGGAGTTGCGCTTTTATAATAGCCAGGGAGGAAGAGGTGGGGTTCAATAACTGAGGCCGGAAGTGACCTTGGTAGGAAGTGCGGTTAGGCAAAGTAAGCAGGAAGTATTCTTTGTTGGTTTCCCTTTGGGGTTATCTGTAGGAGAAGGAGAGGAAAGGTTAGTGCACTTTGAAAAAAACTGCTTGTTTTCCACCCTTGTTTAAACCCTTAGCCTGTCTTCCAAGCGCACATGTGTGACTGCTTCAACTCATTAAATGTAAGAATCAGAAATTAATATATACTGAGCAAATTTACATACCTTTGTCTAATTAAATCCAAAAATCCTCATTTCTAAAGTATGAAGATGCCACTGCAGTTGAACTCAGTTCTAGCCATATGTAACCAGATAACCACAATGATGTTCTATTTCAAATTCCATTGACATTTCTTTGATTGTCATAGGCTTATATATACAGTAGTACCTCTGGTCACGACCGTAATTCGTTTCAAAACTCTGGATGTGACCCGAACGCAATTTCCCCATAAGAATGTATGTAAATACAATTAATCCGTTCCAGACCGTATGAACTGTATGTAAATATATATTTTTTAAGTACAAAAATAGTTAATTATACCATAGAATGCACAGTTCAATAGTAAACTAAATGTAAAAACATTGAATAACACTGAGAAACCCTTGAGCAACAGCGAAAACTAACATTGTAAGAGTTCATGCTAGACCCTTACGAACCGGTCGCTCTAAACACTTTTTTTATGAGTTTTAAGCACAGGGAAAAAAATTAAATGCCACTTCTCTTGCGAAACTTTTCAAACCATCCTGTACTGGCTTTAAATGCCTCACCTTTGCCACTCGAAGAAGGATTTCTTTTTTCAGCAAATCGCCATGAATCTTCCTGGCTTTCTCGCATATGATCGCCTCGCTTACGCTATCCCATGCAAGGTGCTTCTCGTTCAATCACACTACCAACAGTTTTTCCACCTCTTCCAGCAGTTGAGGCCTCTGCTTGGTTAACATTGCAACTTTTTTGCAATATCAGCTGCTATGTTAGGCCCTGTATATGCAAACAAAATAAAATGGAAACGGAGAATGAGAAATCATTGGCGCTTACGAACGTGCGTAGGGAAACTGGCCGCCAGTGTTTTTTTTTTGCCACCAGAGTGTGTGGTCGTGAACAGATGCAAAATTTTGGCAAAGTTTTTGGTTCATGACCAGAGGTTCTACTGTACATTGCGCATATATATATATATTGGCCAATGTCAATGGACAACAAAGATTTTGCTTTTAAAACCCTTTGGGTGTATTTTATGGAGTGTGGCCTACTGATCACAAAAACACCTTAAATTTTTTCTATCACTTACCATTTTATTGCAATCGTCTGTTATTTTGATTTGCTCTAATATTGTAAGTGCACATATAAAGTACAATTGCAACTGGAATATTTGAGATGATTTAAATGTATTGGCAGTGCTACTAGAAATGCAACTTGGATATAGCAAGCACTGTTGCTTCATTTGTGAATGGGACACCTGTGTTAAAAAGTCTCATTTGGCTGCTCCTTAAGATTCGGTTCTCAGGGAAGAAGAGTGTGGAGCATAAATCATTTGTCGACCCATCAAAAATATTTTTACCTGCTCTTCATATAAAACTTGGACTGATGATAAATATTGTGAAAGTGATGAACAAGTAAGGTTAACGATTTCAATATTTGAGACAGATGTTTCCATGAATAACTTACGAGATAAAGGAAGTCATTTTTGTTAGTTCACAAGTCAGATACACCATAAACTACAAATGATTGAAAGATCTTCTAGTGAAGCCTTAGGAAATTGGATGGAAGGAACTCAAGGATGTTGAGAATTTTCTTGGCAACTATAGAGCACCACATAATGTCCATCTGGTCAACAACCTGCTTCAAGCAAAACCATGAATTGCAACATGTTGCTAAAGAATAACTTTCTGTATTCACACCTCAGACGTCTTACCTACTAATTTTGGTGTGTGTCAGTTACACACATAGTGAAAGTTTTTACCTGACAGTACAATTATGAAAAAAGTGGTAGCAGGGCAAGTGGAATCTATCAGTGATGGCCGATTTATTGTGACAGTGAAATGAGAAGCATCAGATATTGAGTACAAACGAAGATTGGCAGCAAAACATTTTTAGTTCACTTGAACTAATGCAGTGTGTCAGTATCATTAATATGCTAAATATGATAAAAGTTAATTTAATGTTATCCCAGATTCCTATGTGAAATTATATTTGTCCTCAGCTCAAAGTCTATCATAATCACCAAATTTTTTTCAGGGAGAAAAACTAGAAAATATTTGTTGACCAGTGTATTATTGTAAGTGTTTATCAAACTGCACATTTCTTTCAAACACAACTCTTGGGTGCTGATAGAGAATGTGAGTCTGCATTTATGAAAGGTTTTTTTATTTATTTTTATGTTACATGTTAAAAATCGAAAACACAGAAGAAGATACAATAGGCCATTTAGCCCAAAAAAGCTTAGGCAATATATTCCTGATTATATTTTGAATTGTTTTGTGGAAACCAGAATTTTGTTTTTCTCTCCATATTCCAACTATCCATGGTGATTACTTGTAGTGAGTGTTCTCAAACCTCCAAATGATGATGACATTTGCTTTTAATGTCTTCTGACATGGTTTGTTTTTTTCTCTTTCAAAAGAATTCCGAGTGGGGAATTTGACACCAAATAACATTATCGGTTGCGCAAACAAGGATTACATTAATCTCTGCTGTCACATGAGTGTGCAATGGGTAGCTTTGGACTTGGTCTCTGGTCTGACTCCAGGCTAGGGTGCCTTGTTGGTATAGTTTGGCAGTTCTCTATAAGTTCTCATGGATTTCCTCCAAGGACTCCAGTTTCCTCCAGTGTGGTCTGCGATGAACTGGTGTCTAATTCAGCCTTTGAGTCAGATTCTGACAAAGCTCCAATGATTTACAGGATGAAGTGGTTTCAGAAAATGGTGGGGGCTGCTTGCCATAAGTATATTAGGGTAAGAAAATCTTATTTTCAGTCAATTACCCATAAAAAAAGAGTACTTTTGAAAATAATGGAAAATATTTTGCTGTGCCTAAGCCAAGGAGTGGCTTGTAACTTTGCTCAGTTTTGGTCACTATAGGAATTTCTTTAAATGAAAATAATAAGGAATGGGTAATTTTTAATAAGAGACACATAATATAGGAATACTCATATCAGAATATACACTACACTTGCAAAAATCTGAGTACTCTCTGGGCCTGCCCATCATAGCTGCTGTCTTGTTGGTACAAAACAATATCTTTACCACTTACTTAACTCCATAATCAAGGACCATTAATTACCTACCAGATCTCTCTCTGAGCCACTGGCCTTTCACCGTGTCTGTTAGCGAGCCTTCATCTCAATTCAGTTCCTGACTGCAGACTGCTAATGGAACTAAGTAGGAGTAATAATAATTCTTTGCATTTATATAGTGCTTTTCTCACTACTCAAAGCGCTCAGCAATTTCAAGTTAAGGGCCTTGCTCAAGGGCCCAACAGAGCAGAGTTTCTTTATGGCATTCGAACCGGCAACCTTCCAATTGCCAGTGCAGATCCCTAGCCTCAGAGCCACCACTCCACCGAATAATTTCTAGTCAATTCATCAAAAATTCAACTATTTGTGCACATTGGTGGTGGCTCAAGTGGTATATCACTGTCTATGTAAAGCACTTTGAGTAAGTCAGAAAAGGAAAATATACAAATGTAATTAAATTATTATTGTTATTATTATTACATGGGCTGTTCCTGGTAATTCAGCTTCCTCTCAGATCCCAAAGTTTAACTTACTGGGTTGACAGGCAACTCTAATACAGAGTACAGGGGTGTGTTTGAGTGCTTGTAATCTATTGAAATTATTTTACTAAATATTTTATTGGGGTGCATTGTGTTAAAATACAGCTATGCATGCATTATTTCATTAGCTCTCAATATTCTTTATTTATTTTAACATACATGAGATTGTTTGTGAATGTTATGCATAGGAAGAGGTAGGCCAGGCACAAAAATGTTGCATTCAGTCTTTGGGCCCCCTTAAGCTTAAGCCATGGGTAGCTAATTCCACTGCCAGATCCAGAAGTAAAATTCATTAACTTCTGAGAAGCACTTTCTCATTTTACTGTGTCCCATAAGCAGAACACTCGGAGGCTGTTTTCAGTCCTATCTGTGCATAAGAAAACAAAGACACAAGCAAAAAAGGCTATAAAGCTGCCCTAGTGTAACTTTAGAAATTTAAATTTCAATAAAAACACAGACTGGGCTTCCTAAAACTTACCATAACTCTGAGAAAGTGAGGATAAAGTAACAGAGAATTCATCTGAGAATTTTCCTGTGAAAAGTAGCATCACACATAAGAGCACTGGACACAATCAATGAACTATTGTTATTCTCTGCTCTTTCTTATGACTCTAAAAATGCACGTCTTTCTGCACCATATCAGTAAAATGTCTCAGTCCATTAAGCATACTGGAAATTTATTATTTATTTATCCTCTAAGCTTTACCTTCTGTACTGCTTTTTATGTTACTAACTGCTAAACATCTTTCAAAAGAGAACCACTGACTTTTTGTTTGCCTACCCTCTAATGTGACTATAAATATCTGACAAATCTTTCAATCTACCACATTAAATTGAACATTAATTTTGCAAAATGCTTTGCTTGGCAAGCAAAGGGAAAACATTTTTGGTTTTAATTTCCAAAAAAGTTTTGAAAAATAACTTGTTGCTGGTAAAGCTTTAGTTATAATGCAGGGGAACTGAAACCATCTGTATGAGTGAAAAATAAAATGAGACATTTGAAAAAGAGCAATATTTTCTAGCCAAGAGAACAAATAAAAAGCTGGTTGGATACCTATTTCCTGTCTCATTTCATTATCCTTAAAAATAATACATTTGCCATTTGATTTTACGGGGTTAAATAAAATAGTGAAATATTGAAGATTTTCTCTTTCTTGGCTTCTGCAGTGGCTTCCAACATGACAGCAAATTGCACACAAATGCTGGCTTGTATTTCACTTTTAACCAGTTTAACACAGGACCCCCTTCTTTGCTGTGAACCCCAGAACATATCTGATTACTTTAGCATATTAGTGCATTAGTAACTGCTTTATTGGATGTATGCTGTTAGTTGCCTACATATATGTGCACACATGCTAGATAAAGTATATATAAATACATATATATATATGTCTATATCTATCTATATATATATATATACAGTATATATATATATATATATATATATATATATATAAAATCTCTATATATAAAACCCTAAGCCTAAAAGTGCAATGGAAGTGTTTCACGTTTTTTGTCCTGCTTTAAATCGGGCTTATTTTAAAACCTACATATATATGTTTGGTATCATTCTTTTCAGAATTTATTGAACTTTAATGTGATGTTGTTAGATTTTCAGATTCTTATTCCATTTTTAAATGATTAACTAAAAAATATCAAGAACTCACGTCTCATGAGACGGGACTTTGTGCCAAAAGATTTAACCATTCCTGGGGCCGGAAATAAAACACAAGCAGTAGGACAGCTGCTGTACAGGCTTTTAAATGTTCAAAGCGCTGCACGAGATGCAGATCACACAGCACAGCAACAGCAGCAAGCCAGCAGCTGATCGAGCAAAGAGGAGGTAAAAAAAAAACTGTATTTGTTTTGCATTATATCACCACTCTGTTTTTAAATTATAAGCTAAAAAATATGAAGAACTCACGTGTCGCAAGACAAGACTTTGTGCCAAAAGATTTAACCACACACAGAGCCGGAAATAAAACACAAGCAGTAGGACAGCTGCTGTACACAATAATATCCACTTGCAGAGCCACAGCACCATACGTCACTGCAGGTGTAAACCCAGAAGTAACGTCTCCTCAGTTTCAGGACTGACATTGTAAAAATACTTTTGGAAGGTTTTGGCAGGTCTCGGCAAAGCCCGGAAAGTAACTTCGGGTCAAGGACCCATTCAAAAATTAAGCAATAAAAATGAGAAGTAAAAACTGTACATCAAACCAAATAAACCAAATAAATTATGAAGTTCGGAGGGTTTCTGCCATCATGTTGTGTCATACATCAAATTAACAATACGGATCGTTTCTGTGAAATACACTATTAACATTTAGGTAGTTTTCGGGTCTGTGGGAACCATTTAACTTGTCAAAAAATTAAAATTACTAAGATTTGTTTTAATTGAAAATAGTTTTTCATTTACATTCATGAAACGAAATATACAATACTAGCCAACCCGCGGCGTACCATACGCCGCATAATCAGGCCAGTTTTTTAATGATTTTTAAGCACAAGGAGAAAATTAACATTTGAAAAATCAGTAATGTAATAAATCAGCAAGAAAAGCAACATTGTAACAATGCATGGAACGAACCAACATACAATCGTCCGTGACTGAAAACTGGCGGACCGCCATCGCGCCTTCTCCTCCCAGACGGAGGGATGGGGGTGGACGGCGCTCAGGCGCGGAGGGTGAAACGGGAGGAGAGGAGAAGGACGTCCATTCGGCTCCCTCCGTCATGCTAGTCTGCTGATTTCTCGTTCAGTATGCACTGCCTGCTCATGTGCCCACCTCCATCTCGTCACTTGAGTCATTGTCATCTTTGCACAGTCCAGATGCACCTGTGACTACGTCTTCCGTGTTCCTGCAGGAGCATCTAAGAAGACGCATGTTTGTCGCGGATGCGAATTGCTGTATGTAGCGTGTAAAACAGTTTGCTATTGTGCACGCGGTCGTGCGTCGTAACCGAAAACTCGGTTTTTAAAGACTGCTTACTTCATTGTGTTTTAACCTCAGTTGTAAAGGATTGTTTTAAGGATCCCATGGGATACCCCTTGCAAACCGTTTTACATGTTGCATATGGCGATTCACTTCCGCGAGAAACATGCCTCTATGAACAGTCAACGTGGCTCGGAGGCGCATGTGGGCTCTACGACAGGCACATTAAGTGCCTTATATAGAAATGCTCTATGAATGTAAACAAAAAACTATTTTCAGGTTTCATGTTTCATATCCAAAAAACGTTTAATTTTCCCTAATTACCACAGGCTTTTATTCACAACTGTTACTTCTTCACAGTGCACTAATACATGCTTTTTCTTCTTCTCCTCCTCCTCCACTCCAGATGACAGTTGTATTGCGCCACTCTAAATTATGACTCATAAGAGGACAGACTTCTTTTAAAACAATATCTGAAAATACTTCTTGTAGGTGAGAGGCATAACTTAGAAAAACCTTTGCATCACACACATGAAGGCAGGGAAACTGCCCTCCTGAAGTTCCCAACCAGAATGCCCATTTCAACTACATTTCCCGTGGAGGCCTGCAGTAATCCAACCTGGACCAAAGAGTAATATGCCCAGGTAATATGTTCCCCGAATACACTGCCACCAATCACACTGGAGAAACATACTGCCCAGGTTGGCAAGGTACCACCCACCAACCTAGCTGGGTCTTTAATCTTCAGTCCATCCATATTCTCCTTTAAAATATTATATATATAGTCTCTTGGTCTGTTAGAACCTCTTTGGGGAACCAGACACACGCAAATAACCCTATTAATTCCTGCGTGATGTTGTTTGATGTCGCGGAGCACAACGGAACAGCCTCTGGCAATCGGGTGACATAATCTACAATGACCAATATATATTTATGGCCACGTACTGAAGGTTCTAAAAGACCAACAAGATCGATACCGATTCGTTCAAAGAGAATATCAATGATAGGTAAAGGGATAAGAGGAGCACGGTCCCTCCTAGGAATCTGACACAGCTGACATTCTGGACAAGAAGTACAAAAGCGTCAGACCTCCTTATTTATCCCTGGCCAATAAAATCAGAGTTTAATTCTCTCTAGCGTTTTTTCAGCTCCCAAGTGGGTGCCTAGAAAATGGGCATGTGCTAACTCGCATACTTATTGACGATAGGTACGCAGGATTAACAACAATGACCTCACTTCACCCTCATGCTCTGCCACTCGATATAGCAGATAATTTTCTATGATGAAGTAAGGCATTGGTGGATTGGGATCTTGGGAGATTAGTTTGTTAACGGAAACCACTGCATTTCTTCCCGGGTGTATTTGTGTTGCGGACGTTTCTCACCTAAGTGCACAGGTGAGAGACTGTCCACATCGTAGTTGTTCCCGGGAATTGTTGATTGCCACAGCTGCTATGCCAATTATAAAGAGAAGCCCGAGACGGTTAAGGAAATGGTTTCGGAAAAAAAAGAGAAAAAGGAAGAAAGAAAACGAAAGAAGGAAACGGAAGTTGCTGGAGAGCAGAAAGCAGTGCAGTGAGAGAGCCGGTGTGGGCGAGCGAGTGAGTGCAGGCTCGTAGGTAGGGAGCTGGAAGGAGAGCCCCAAGAAGGGTGTTTGGCCAACTCTTGGTGGGGGCAGAAGGAAGCGATCGCTCCTGCTGAGCGAGCAAGGAGCTGGAGTGACCAGGTGAATTACGACAGGCCGCGTAAGGCTATGAGGGCAGCGGGAGTCGAGGCTTTGGTGGTGGATTGCCCTGCGTGTGCATCCTGGCCGTTGGGTGAAAGCCAAGTCTCGGTCTGGGATGAGTGCGTGACCGAAGTCAGGGATCGGGAGGCCTCCAGACCAGTAGTCAAACAGAGAAAAGGTCAGCTGCTCTGAGGGCGACTCTCCTGTTGCGGGGTCCATATGGGTGGAGCAGGAGAGACGCCAAGAAAGAAGTCACCAGGCTTGTTTTTAAAAAGATTGTTTTAAGAAGACTTTTTTTTAATTGTTTTTTTAACTTCCACATTTTGATTTTATGGATTATTTATTTAATGACTTTGGACACTGCACTGTTTAATTTGAACACTTTTGTTGACTGTTTTAATAAAAGCACTTGACACTTTTGCACCATCCCCTTGCTATGTTGTTGCCCCACTGCTAAGCTCATCGGTGACATTACCGACGGTGTTGGGTTAAAAGGGCTCCCAGCAGCTGAAAGGGGGCATGGAGCTGAACCTGCATCATCACACGCAGTGGAACTCCGGTCGTCGCAACGACTTCTGGAAGGACCGTGGGCTCGTCAGCTCCATCGCACTGTGTCGACGCATGGGTCCTAGAGGCCATGTGGAGGCAGCCAGAGTAGTTGTTTCCCTGTCCATTACCAAGCCCGTTTTTCTATCAGGAGCAGTAATGGTATTACTGCTAATACTATTAGACCAGTCCTGCACAAGTATAAAGGGATATGGTGGCTCCGGTAAGATGGCTACAATCAATTGTTTCATGGAGCTGTCCACCGTAATAATACAAGAGGTGTTTTTTTAGAATCGGGTATCCCCGTGTATGCATCTTATACTGGTCTTAGTTTTAAGCCACTGTGGCGGTAACACATAGTGACGAGCAACAATGGAAATATTACTCCCTGAATCAAACATAGTGGTCACTCTATATCCATTTAATAAAACTACCCCTGTATACAGCAGAGACAAAGGGTTACTCAGGGCACAATACCTCTCTCCCTTGGCGATTGAACAGTCCATTGGCTCCACCGTCGGGCATGTGCGGAATATGTGTCCAACCAAACACCCCCCCCCACTTGAAACAACGGGGAGGGTTGTACGATTTTTCTTTTTTCCTGATCGGAGTGTCTGTGCTGTGTCTGTTGGGCTCAGGGGCTGCTACACGTGCCTGCCTGGATTGGCGAGAGAGACATTCTGACCTTTCCATCTTGCAGACTGCCCAATGATGCTCCACCACCTCTATCAGCAAGTCCATAGTGAGGTAAACTTGTTTGCGGATCTGTTGGGCGAGACTGTTGGAGAGGGCTTTAACAAAAGTTTCGCAGGCTAGTTGCTCTACTACCTGCTGGGCTGTGTTTACAACCGGCCGTAGCCAGTGCTCGATTTTGCCCCAAACCTCAAAGGCTTGGGTTTGGATCGGCCTCTCTGGATCGAATTGTCACTCTCTCCAGTCTCTTGCCTGCTCTACCACTGAAATGCCACAGTGCTTATAAACCTTGGACTTCAAAGTGTCATAACTGGCAGCCTGCTCCTCAGTTAGGTCATAATAGGCTCTCTGCGCCTCTTCTTTCAGGTATGGCACTAGAATGTATACCCATTCAGACCTTGGCCACATGTTGTGCTTAGCAGTGCACTCAAATATTAAGAAATAAGATTCTATATTATCCCCCTCTGTCAGGTACGTTACTTGAGAATGAAGAGACCGAGCAGTCCCTGATCTTACTGCTGCGGCAGCCCAAGCCTCCACTTCAGCCAGCTGGGTCCTAGTTATAGCCCCCAGTTATACCTTTACCATCTGGAGCTCGGCCACAATAGTATTCAGCTCTTGTTCCTCAGTCATGGTGAACAATGTATCCTGCTGACTACGCCAATGTAATAAATCAAATAAGCTGACAACAACACGCTGTTGATGTTGATTTTATTAATAAAATTTATAATAAATTAATCAAGAAGTTTAAAATAAAATACTGTCGTTTTGATTTATGACCAACATCTTGCGTTACGACCCGAATACGGTCACGTGTATCCGCTTGCGCGATTGTAAACAAACAACCGAAAGCGTTAGTAAGCGTCAGTCGGAGCCCAGATACATGTGTTTGTGGATGTAATTTCGGTCATTGCAGTGATTTACCTATATATATAATTCACTAAGACCATGCAAGCAAGACACATAATTGCTAAGGAAGGAAGAGAAGGTAACGAAGGTAAAGAAAGCGATCACAATCAAAATGAAGATGGAAATTGTGTGGAAATATGAGAGTGCTGTTCGTGTGACCGATCTCGCTAATATGTACAACATGTCGAAATCCACCATCTCGACAATTTTACAAAGAAAAGATTTGCATAAGGAGGCTCCTTCTAAACAATAACCACCTTCCATTTCATTCTCCTCCTTCTCCTCCCTTCCTGCAGCCCAAAGATGTCAAATTAAATGGTGAGTACAGTATGAAATTGTTGTTTCTAGAATAGAATAGAATGCCTTTTATTGTCACTATACACATGTACAATGAGATTAAAAGCAGCTCCTTCAGTGCAGATATATGTGTAGAACACAGCAAGTAAATAAACAAATAAACAAATGGTGCGAAAAGATGCAAAGAAGTTGCAAAAAAAAAGTTCTGTATAGGGCTTGTATGGTTGTTTCTTTAGCCTTAGCATAACGCCGGATCTGCGGCCCCGCTTCTGCTTCCTTTCTCTCCTCCGTCTGCGTCGTCTCCTAGACCCAACAACAATCCACGGAGAGCCCGCTGGTCTCGCTATGTTGTCTGGGATGTTGTGCGGGTAATGAAAAACACTCGAAACAGATGTCTGGCTCTGGACACCGATGTCTATAAGGTTCTGACGGGTGTAGTGGATGTTCGCCGAACTGATCGTGCACAAACAAGCAAAAAAAAAAGTACAAAAACAACAAAAAAGTGCACTGAAAAGGAGAGCCCTGAGCCGCTGCGACCATACGCGCCGCCATGCTCCTAGCTTAATCTAGCCTACTTCTGGTAGGTTAGGCACTTTTTATAACTTTTTGGTTAGTACATTAGAAAAATTATTGGTGTTTTGGTAAATTATGCACATTATACAATTTTATTATGAAAAGGTTAAGTAAGTGTTGCAGTGGGAGGTTCAGAATGCATTATGGGTATTTCCATTATTTCTTATGGGAAAAATAGTCTTGACTTACAACCAACTTGAGTTACAACCAGACCTCGCAAACAAATTAAGTTCGTAAGTCAAGGTTCCACTGTATTGCGTATTTAAGTTAATCAAATTTATAACGAGTCTCCGGAAATCCACCCGCCGATGTACCGTATTTGCGTATATAGTTTCAACACAAAGGTTTCATTTTATCAAACTTCTCCGCAATCACTTCCTGGTTTCCATCAAAACTGCCGGCAGTCTGAAATTCTCGCTGATAAACATGTTAAATATACTTGAAGAGACACTTTTAAGGAAATTTAGAAAATTTTGCTTGGAGAAGGGGGCGAGCTTAAATACCGGTCATCGGCAAATACATGTAATTTAGTAGGTAGAAAAGGGGGTCGGCTTATATACCAAGTCGGCTTATATTCCGGGATCTACGGTAATGTCCAAAGGACGGATGCAAAAATAAATGCAAAGCGGATCAAAATAAACATTTGACAACAAAGGCATGATTGCATGTGCTTTTATAGCAAACAAAATGGTGACAGGAAATGGAATAACAGGATGTGACATCAAATACAGGAAGTCGGAAATAACATTGAACTTGTGGGACTGGAAGTGACGTCATCAACTGGGTGACGGATGTGGAGAGTGGCCATTTGGAAGGGTTGTAATGGAGGTAGGTGTAAACTTTTGTATTTTATTTTTCTTCTTTGGGTCTGAAGAGAGAGAGAGAGAGAGAGAGATGTTAGTACCCTTAAGTAACACCTCATCTCGCGATACTTTACTCACTTCGGGGCTTGTTGGCTGCCTCCTAAGTGCACGTGTGTGACTATATATATATATATATATATATATATATATATATATATATATATATCTATGTGTGTATATATAAAGAGGAGAGATACCAAGATTCAAGAGTTTTATTCATCACCAGTGTGGAGTGAATACTGCCAAGTTCGCTCTGCCGTGAGTTTCCTAAAATCACGGAAATGTTCGCTGTATTTGGCGAACTTGGCAAATTACATTAAAGTCAGTGGGGAAGGACTAACTGAAGTACATTTAACTGGATTATAATGGTGCAGTCATCTTAAAGTGTCCCTGAGGGCTAGGGAAATGTCTGCCAACTAAACTGGACCTATTATTGTGGCCAAAAAGGTGACCAGTGCAGTGCTGCAACAATGCTAACTACTGCACCACCTTACCTCAGTAATTATCAAAGAAGAAAGTACGCAGTTAGAGATGCACAATCATAGATTTCGTCAAAACAAAGAGGAAATGCTGAAATTGTAGTCAAAAATCCAAAAAAATATGTACGCCTTTTAAAGGCAGAAAATTCAGAGTGGCCTTGTGATTGAAACTGCTGGCTCGTTCTACTTTTTGAAGTCGCGCTAAAGGCTCTCTAAACTCTCTGTACTGATGTTTTGAACTTTTTATTCTATCAAAAAGATAGAAACGTCTTGTAAATAGTAATAAACCTTTAATTATTATTATTTCATAGAGTCTGCTCTGTTGGGGGGGAGCTTAGGCTCCTTCAAGGCTTGTTTTCACTCTCGCCTCGCCAACTGGCTAATTATTATGCATGCATAGAGCACGCATCTCCTTCTCTTATGTTGATGTGGAACTCAAAGAGCGACCTGCACATTTCGCTACAAGCACAGATAACTTCACCCACAGAGCCTGTAATGCAAATGTTTAGCATTATATACCTGGGGTCTGTCCCATAAATGTTGGCTGTTACAGCTCTGGAGGATGTCACACTGGCCTAGCAAAGCATTATGGGATGCTGGTTTAAAAAAAAAAATGCAGCAAAATTGCTGTGAATAACGCTTTGGCGAAATTCACTGATCAACACTATTCATAACACACACAGTTATACAGGTATGATGTGAAGTGAAATAAAAATGCTAGCCTACTCCAAGGTAGTTCAAAATAAAAGCAAACACACAATAGAATAACTAATAAAATTAAGAAAAACTAAATGAACTAAATTAAATTAAATTAAAATTAAAATCTGAAATCTAAAGCAGTAAAAAGTATAAAGTGGCTGTGCAATAAGCTAAAGTGTGTTTTAGGTTCGAATGTTTGTTGGCATATCAGAGTTCTGGATTCTGATGGCCTGAGGATAAAAGCTTCTTTTAATTCTCCCTGTCTTGCCATTAGGTGTGTCTGAATTGAACAGTCTTCTGCTGTGGTGCTGGTAGAGTCATTAATTATTTTACTTGCCCCTGTTTTACTTGCCGTGCAGTGCTTGGTGTAGGTCTTCTGTAAAGAGGGCAGTGGTGACCTTAAGATGCGCTCTGCTCATGGACCACTTCCACCATGATAGGTTTCCAGTTACCCGTGACTTTATATTGGATAAAGCCATGTACCAACTCAATGAATTCAGAAATTGTTATCTTTACACATTGACAAAGCAATAAAGTACTAATTCAACATAGACAGAGCATAATCTTGGATTAGAACCCAGAGCCGCATACCACAGAGTATAATGACAGAAAGGTCTGTAGCAATGAGCAGTTTTTTTTGAATAAATAAAAAATGGATTGTTTGGGCTCTGGGTGGGTGCAGGCACTAGCAGAAGTGTGTATGAGCGGTTCTGGAGTGACAATAGGGGAATTGGCTGGCTATGTATTAATGTGTAGAGGTGTGCAACGGCCAATGTTCTTGTTAGCAATCCAAGGTGGGTGATTGTGGCACCTGCACCCGAATGGGGCATAAAAAATGAGCCTGACCAGGAAGCAAGAGGACAAAAAGAAACATAGACACAGAAGAAAGAATGGGATAGGGAAGAAAAAGCAAATGAAAGGGAAGGACTTGCTGAATCATTTATAAATTAAGTTATGTTTGGAGAACTGATTGTGCTATCTTAAATACAATTTCTATTGAAATGTGTTAACATTTATGTATTGGCATCCTGGAACACTGAGTAATTGAGTTAAGTTTAATGAATTAGTTATGATTGACTAGGACAACAAATTTTTAAGTGAAGTTAATGCGTTTGTTGCAAATGAGCTGTGCTGCTGTACTGCCCCAGTATCCACTCTGTTAGGCTGTAGTAGAGATGGTCTGTGTGCTGCTGCTGCAAATAGCACATCCTTTAGCCTTTGATCTGTCAGATGACTTTTACTGGAGCAAATAACCATCAAGCCACAGGCCACTAATGCACTCGCAAAAACTGATTCTGACAAACAATCTAGAATTACCAAGGGTAATTACCAATATTGTTCGATCAATTAGAGATGTAATTTTAATCAGAAATAACTAAATAACCTTGCAAAGACTGACTTTAAAAAAAATACATACATTAAGTAAGCATTCCTAATCACCTGCTAAATGTTAATCTGTTGTGTTTGATTTATGTAGAAAATAAAAATTAAAAGTAAAAAGGAATCATAAATCATACCTTCAGGATATAGCACTTGCATGCTTGTAGTTAATTCAGGGTCTGCTTACTGTCAGCGGGGCATTCATTTCCTGTTCTTAGAGAATGCCATTTTCCAGTGGATGCAGAGCCTCGATTGCACATCTAGAAAATTAAAGTATGTACATGCATTATTTTTGGATATTACATTAGAATGTAAAAAATATATAATTTTGCATGGGTTAAATAATGCATCATAAAGTATATACTTATGTTTTACAAATTTTTACATTTATTCTGTTCTTTTACATAAGTTACACATGGTAACCTGTGAAAAAGAAGGGGTAAAATAAGAACTTTTACTAATTATGTGTAATATGCTTTATTGTGGCAAATGGCCAGGGCCCTTACTTGGCTTGGTTACCTGTATAATAGAAGGACCAGGGGAGAGAACTTGCACAGGGGATTTCTTTCCACTGGAGCACTAGATTGCAGCCTCCACTGGGTTGTAGGGGTGTCTCCAACTCCCGCAGGGCAACATAGGAGTTGTAGTTCAGTACAGCCTTGTTGGGTTCCATGGGCACTGGCAAGGGGTGCTGTAGGAACTGTTGAACTCTTTATTGCAGCACTTCTGTCACACTTGGAAGTGCTGTCGGAAGGAGATTGTGGGACACCTGAACACCTCCAGGTGCTTTATAAAAAAAGTCACCTCACTCCATTCAGGGAGCCAGAGTTGGGAGGGAGAAAGACGAAGCTTTCCTGGAGGAGAAGAGAAGGAAAGGAGAAAGAGTGAGAGACAGGATAAAGAAGGAAGAAAGCGCTGTGTGCTGTACTTATTGTGCTGTACATATTGTACTGTACTGCTTGTGGGAATAGTTTGGGAAGCCTTCCCACTTATAAATAAAAGTGTGGTGTGCTGGAACTTGTGCCTGGTGTCTGTCTGTGTCGGATTTTGATGGCTGGTGCACTCCATGCAGGCCACAATATCTAATCTTATACTGTTCTACAATTTAAAATATTAGAGCATCACTGTTTTTTCATTTTTTGCTTTATTATTTTAGTGAATGATAGAAATGATAAAAATTATGGAAAAATATCATTTGCTGTGGCAACCCCTTACGGGAGCAGCTGAATAAAGAAGAAGAAGAAAAAAAAGATAGAAATTATACAAATGGAAAGAAACAAGCAACTATGGCTAGGATCAAAAATAAAAGTTGTATGCATTATGATTGGTTACCTAGTCGATTTGTTCTTAACTCAATTTTACTTGTTGTAAAAACTGATTGATTTGTATGGATTGCAATAAAATTAATAAAACTTCAAAAAAAATGATTGGTTCAGGAATTAAAGGCTGGCAAAGGAAGGACAGATTAAGAGAGACAGAGGGAAAAAGTAGGGAGTTGACACACCACTAAAGAATGACACTCACCAATACCGGGGAGAAATTCTGTACATATAGAATGCTGGGTGCCACAAATTGGCAAAAGACAGGAATGTTAGTACAGAAGAGAGAGATGTGTAACACATTACATGGGTGCCTACTGTTAAGAAGAGTTAAAAACACAAGTAGAGAAGAAGAAAGGAGAATTGCTATTGGTTCAAATACATCCTGGTTGAATTAGGATAGCACTTGGTCATGCTTTTAGGAAGTTAATTTTGTTTTAACTCTAGAATTCCTGAACCCTATGAAAGCACTCGTAATCCCGGCCCTCTTTAAATCCCTTCACACCTCTACCATCAGCGTCTTTTATTTTGTAAATGCGTCGATCAGCACAAGCAGCATGCAGCCTGCTGTCCCATCCCTTGCTTTGATGGAGTCCAGCTCGGGCAGTAAGTTCTCCCAGCTAAAGCCAAGGCTCGTTATCTATGTGTGGTGTGCCTGGAGTTTTATAGGGTAAATAATACAGCACAGTATATTGTTATTATGAATACATACATTTCATGTGTGTTCCGTGTCTACAAAGATCTGGGTAAGTGTAGGATGAAAAGAAATGTGAGAAATGCAAGAAATGCCAAACACATACCTAAAGCAAAAACTTTTTCCATGTTATTCTAATAATGACGAGAAGTTTATAATGTGTGAAGACTTTAGTCCAAATATCAAATAAACATGTGCACTTTTATTGAATAATATAACCAAAGAAAAAAAAGAATTTCATTTGCATGTGGCTGTCAATGAGTTAAAAACTCAAGCTAAAATGTCAATCAACAGGGAATTTACACGTATTCTTGAATGCTGTAGAGGTAAGAACTTCTGCCTTATAATCCGAGTGTCCTGGGTTTGAGACTGGATGCTCTGTATTTTGAGTAGCGAGCTGCTATTATTATTTCTACAATGTAATAAAAACATACATTTGATTTGAGTCTGCAACACCTGGTATAAATTTTGGATACTTGTAAAAGTTAGCTCTTGTGTTTTTATTATTCAGTTTTATTCTCTCAGTGACATTCAAGTAGTACAATGAACTCATCTCTCCCTCTTTGAGTTGATGGCATTTATCTCCATTCTTTTCACAAGAGATGCGCTGTGGCTAATGCCTGTTCAGAACTGTTTGTTGTAGCGGTAAACAAAGATGCAATGTCCTGTGACTGCTATCAGACTGGACAAAGGCAGGACCATAGCAACAGACAGCTTTTTCACAACATTTTCGCTGACTAATAAACTGCTGCACCACAACACAACTCTGCTTGGCAGAATAAGTAAAATGGAGCTTCCACCTGCAGCTAAAGTCACTTCAGTATGTGAGCAATTCACCATGCTAAAGTTTAGATCTGACAGCACCGTGCTGACAGTGTATGCGCCAAAAAAGAAGAAGCCTTTGATTTCCGTCTGTAACAGCCGGTGAAAAGTGTGACACAGAAAAGACGAGGGCTGCTAATGTAAGGCCTTTCAGTTGAACTACATTTTTCAATTAAAAACCTAATTTCCATGCAGTACCATTAATAAGAATTTGTTCTTGCATTGCAGTTGTAAATATAAAAATATTAACATTAAATATTTAATACCACTATAGTGTTTTTAGCAATATAACATAAAAAGAAAATGTAATACTCAATACACAAAAAATGTAATAATTCACAACAAATATTCTAAGTTATGCACAGTATATTTAGATACCATAGGTCTTTTCAAAGTTTACAGTAAAAATTTGAAGATTGGATAATGTAATTATTGAAGAAGAAGATGGGCTGACTGTATCACAGATCAGACTGTGAACAAATCTTTGAAGAAAAATATTAAAATGGAGAGTGGGGCATGCTTGATAGTGCATTGTCACTTCTCAAGCATATCTGTATGTGTAGCTTAGCATTATTGAATATGAAAATTTATATACAAAACACTCGTTGATCTCAAAGCCAAATGATGCAATAGGCATTTATTTCTTTCTTTCCCCCTTTACACAATAAATATATATACTGTATATATAAACAGTACTTCAACAAGGTCAAAATTTGGAACATTGCGAGACCATTTCCAGAGTGATGTCTGCGTGTCAGAATATGAAACTATGGGCACAAAATCAAAATCATTCAAACCAGCTGAAACTTGACACAATTATTAGCTTTGTAAAATGCAATGCGCCTACGGCCTTAAAGTAAAATCACACAAGTATGTTTAGCTCTAATGAAATAAGTTGAGATACCATAGGTATAGGCAAAGAATCATGAGAGGGTCAAAATGCTGGCTTCAAATTGTGAACTGTGTAATAATCAAGCAGATACTCATAAAGATTTTGGGTTTTTAGCCCTGTATACTGTAACAAAATAAGGTCAATAATTTTCCAAAACTCAAAAGACAAAGAAGGATAGGTAGACGGACAATTTATGGAGTCGGACCAGAAATTAAACAGTGGGATGCTGGGAAAACCGTGGTGCTAGATGGGTGGCTGATGTCATCAAATGGTGACCAGAGGGAAGAAAGGAACCCAGAAGTGCTGCGGCTCTTTGGATCGTCCGGGCGGTATTACAGCGCAGGAGTCTCATTCTTTCTGAGAAAATAAGAAGAGAAAGGTTAGTACGCTGCCGTTGTCTCCCAGCACGACTTGTCGCGGTGCATTTTGGGTCCTTAAACTGCCCATGCACTTGTGCGTGACAACTGGTGTACATGTTATTAGGCATCCCAGAACATGACTTGACCACTTTAGGAGTGAACTTGCTGTGTCTGTGTGTTAAGATGCAAGTCTATGAACACAACTTGACATAGTTAATAACTGTGGCGAATCACTCCAGTGGATTATGCTAAGTGGAGACAGACAATCATTTTGCATTTTTGTGCACATTGTCCTTTATCTTTTACTGATAAAATCAGACATTATTGTTGTAAAAGCTGTATGTAACATTGACTTCCCAGTATTGATTCATGTTTTGAAATGCTTGGCTAACGATTATTATTTTGAAGCTAAAATGTTTATTTATTGTTTCTAACAGTTTAAAGGACACAGTTTGAGTTCCTTAGTTCCAGGCTATGCAGTAAGTCATTTAAAATCAAACCTGCTTAGAACAATTGGCTCTGGTGCTCTGAGATGCAGTAGCCATTTATTTCTTCATTGCAGAGTTCCCAGCATTGATCACTAAAAAAACAGTTGGGAAATTTTACTTTGTCAGACCCTGCTACATGGACAATTTCAAGCACCTGTCAAGGTAAGAAGTAGCACCTCACACCAGGAAGTGGTATAGTTGCCAGCTTCTTCTTCCCATTCCTCTGCAGTCTGAAAGATGGCCAGGAAGCTGACTGACATCACTTCCTTTACATCCTATGACATCCCTTACGGCATGTCAACTATATAACCCATCAAAGACAGGATGTGGCCATTCACTTTTGAAACCCACAATTGAGTGAGATGGACCTCCTGTGAGTGTTATTACTAGGAACACATAATTGTGGCTGCAGTTGGTTTTTGACTTAAATCTCATGTCTTCTATTTTCTCTTTGGCTTTCACAACTAAAAGGGGTTTCTCAGAAGAGTTGCCCCAACTGTTCATCCTTGTCCTGTTTGTTATTCTTATAGCTTATATATGGCTTGTTCAGGTTGTAGGATACGCTGACAAATCTTGTGAAAGCTTTTTTTGGTTTACTTTCAGAAAAAAGTATCTTGCATATATAGTAAACATTGCATCACACTATTGTATAGTACACTTGTATCATTCAGATCCAATTTTCACACATCAAGAGAAAAAAAGAGTCTGATGTTATTAGGCTGACTAGTGAGCTTAGTGCTGTTGAGTATGAGTGTTGCTTGTGGGAAGTATGATAATAAAGAACTGTTAAACACTGAAGATTTTTTGAACATTTTTTTTTTCAATTATAAAGTCTAACCTATACATATAGTACATCTTGTTTCCATTAAATCAAGATGAGAAGATGATGTAGTAGAAAGGTAACAGGTTAAAATGACACCTTGCTTACACGTATTTCACTGGGTGTGGTAAGTCCGATGGTCTTTGATGGAGTAGGCCTGTACAGTATGAACTGAGGACTGTGACATTGACTTGAAGGAGATGTACTTGTCATACAGTTTTGAATAGAATAAACCAGTGTCTGACACACTGAGCCCATTGGTAATGAATTAATCTCTATGCTTTCCGAGGCCCTGTAATGGCGTATTCAGAAAAATAAATTGATTACTGCATTATTTGTATATAAACTGCAAAATGCTTTCAATTTAAGATTCCTAGTTAAAATGGCACTTCCAATTTTCAGAGGCTAAGTTAAGTTTGTAACTGTTAGACAAAACAAATACACTTCAAGTTACTCCACTAAAGAAATATGTTTAGTTTATGAAGAGAAGTCATCTGGTTTCACTGTACAATGGTGTCTATCTAATCTAATCTATGTGAAATCTTTATATTTCTATATCTGTCAGTTACATAAAATGTGTATTCAAACTAATCATGCTTTAATAACATATAACATTTGTCTTATCAGTAATTGAAAAAATACTGTTAAACAATATAATTTTATTTGTGTCACATTTCTTTTTGTTTCTGTTTTATGTTACCTTGTTTTTCATGAAAGCCTTTAATTAGTGTTTCACATGAATGCATTGAAAATCATGAAATAAATATTGTTGCGCTAGGTAAGACAACCATCCACAGCATCAGTGCAAAGCCGATCACTAACCACCACTTTTCTCTTCCCCTCAGATCACAGGACAAGTTCAGGGATTTGCCATGACGTCACTGTCAGTGTAACCCCTGAGATTCCACTTCTTCCATCCTGGAAGCTACTTAAAGAGTGAAGGTACCACAGGTCGGTGCCCATTAGGACCACAGTCACTTAGTAAATGAAACTCCATGACGGAGAAGCAAATTTTTAGACAGAAAGCACATAGGACATCCTTGTAATTTCATTTTCATTTCTTCAAATTAAATGCAGTACCTGGCTGGTTCCCAACGTTTTAAAATTTCCTATTTTCATTTGTTGGTAGAATTGCAATGGTTAATTGATGTTTATTACTGAACAGCATGAAAATATTTTAAACTGACACACATACACCAGAGTAAAATAAAAATAATAAAAATGGTTTATTATGTAGACTTTCTTGTGCAAATTAGATATTAAGTGTACATTAAAATGGCTTTATACATTTTAATCTTAAACTATGCAAGCCTTGTTTACTTTTAAATCCCCTACTCAAGCAGTGACTATCGTTTTAACATTCAAATATACATGGGAAGATTTATTACATTTGCAACTTTGCAATCTTGATAATTCTTATAAACAGCAAAAAACAATATAAAACATACATGTGATCTTCATTTGAGTGATCTTTCTTCAGATCTCTCAGGAGATTTTTAGGTTGAATTAATCTTTATTAAATGAAATGGGATTAGGCAAGAAATGGGAACAGGAGGCTTGTTACAAAAACCAAAGAAAATCAAAAACCACTGCTTGCAATTATACACCCACAATAATACCTAGCTGACATTCTCATACTTGTCACCTTTTCTGCTAGAACTCCAGCTTAAAGAGGACTGGGTGTACCAGATTTAGTAAGAAGCTATTATTTGAAAAATTAAGAGTGAAACAAGAGGCATTGTCCAATACAACCTTCTTCTTACATCATCCTCTTTCCATTACTCTCTTATAGTGACAAATCTGTAGCTTGCAAGTATAAATCTTGATATGAGACATGTATGAGGTGAAGCATTGTCATAAGTATTCACTTCCGTCTGTAAATGAATGGTCCTAAAATACAATAAATGGGAGATACAAATGGAGGTTCTAGGAAATCTCAAGTCTAATATCATCTACGTAATTAAATAGTTATCTTCTTCATACAGCAAAATAAAGCTCAGAGTCACTTATGTATTCCTAAATGAAGTGAATTCATTTTCTGGGGTTTTTATTCAGTATTTAACACAAAGCTCCTCAGGTTATTTAGTTTTTATAAAGAGGTCTATATTTATTATAGGTAAGGCTGTTTTTGTTTTATGTAGTCACTGCAATGTTAATGTCTTACCCATGACTGCATTCCATTATTTGGACACCAGGAGTAATAAAACAATATAATTAGTTTTACAAAAAATAACGTGTACGTTTAAAACAATATGATGTCAAGATAGCCTAATGTGTCCAGATACTAATAATGGGATACTCAGAACTTAAATATCTTTGGAAACTATTATACAGGTTTATTATAATTATAATTTAAGTCTATGATTGACTGATGTCCCATTTAGTGTGCATCCTTAGCTTAAGCAACATATGTATGAGATTTAAGATGAATAAATGATAACAACATTAACATTTTGCTGTATTTCTATAACACATTTTCATACACTGAATGTAGCTCAATGTGCACAACAAGATGTCAAAGGAATAGAAACAATGCAAAGCAAATTAAAATCAGATAGGTGTAATTATGAAAAAGTAACATACAAGAAATAAATGAGAGACACTTACTTATATAATTAATGGAGAAGTAGAGTTCCTGTATAGAACTGGTATTTAAGTGTTTAAAGATGAGTCTGATGATAAGGTCAGATGAGAGGACAGAAAAAACCTGGAGAAAAAAAAAAAACTACAGGGGTTCCAATGCCAAAGGACAACCCAGGCCCCATTGGGCATTCTACCTAACATAAATGTTCTTAAGTATTGTAAGTATCTTAAGTATTCATATTGGATTTTTTAGGCATTATCTTTGAATATTCAACGCAGTGGGCCACATGGAAAGTTGCGGTATTGACTTTCATTTAAACATTACAGGCTACTGCACGGTGTTTTGATCAGGTGGCGGTGTAAGGAAGACTTGGAAAAGAAAACAGAGAAAAGTAGAGATTAATAATGATTGCAAATTCATTGAAGAATATGATAATTCTATTATATCCAGTTAATTAAGAGTAGAACTAAAACATAGTTATGAAAAAGCAAATTAAAAAGTGGGTTTTTAAGGATTTTTTCAAAATAATCCATGGTGTTAGTCTGGCATACCTCTAATGGTAAAATAAAATATTCCAGACTATGGACTCTGGTGAAGCTTCATGGGACCGAATTCACCAGGCACTGTGAACATCAACTTCTATCTGTTGTGACTACCACTTACATTTCAAATTGCCTTTACTTTTTAATTTACCCCCTTATCAAAGCACACAGACAGTGATAAACTTACAACAAAAGGTTTATCTACTTAACTTGCTGGTAGACCAAAAATCGTCCATAAGCCTTTGAAAGCTTACCTTGAATTAATGATGCTTCCTTGTGCAATTCCTTAGTCAAGAAATAAAAAGGGGAAATACAACTCATAAGAAAATAAATCTGAGATTTATATTTAGTGTTTTTTGTTTATTGTGCTTTTACTTTATTTACATTCCTATACCCATCTTTTATTGTTCTTATGTTATAAATAAACTTATTCTGTTCATTACAGCAAGAGTAGTTTCTTTATTTATCGAAAGGAAGCCTATTGCCATATCTGAACTGCAATTAGAAAAAATGAAGGTTGATATGGAGCACCATTCCATTTTATGAACTTTTTTATAAATTGCAGTTTAAATCTCTTAATAGTTGGGTGCCCTACCTTGAATATGTAAAAGAGATAACTACAAATGGAATCTGAAGGTGATGTCATTTGCAGATTATATTGTCCTCTTATCTTCATCTGACTCCGTCCTCTGGTGGACATTGGAATAATCTACACATACAGTATGTGAAATGCATGCAAGGTGATATTTAGCAACACAATTGCAGATAAGATGCTCCTTGGATTGTACCAGGTACAGACCGCTGGAAGAAGATCCAGAAGGCTGGAGCGATTATAATTCTTGATTGGCCTGGGATCATCTGTGAATACCTTAGGTGGAGCTAGAATAATTTCCTAAGAAGGGTAGGTCAGCTTAGTATATTTCCACCAAGACTCTCTCCTGTATAAGTGCAGAGAAAGTGAAATTAGTCATTTTTTTCTTAAGAGTATCTATCAATGGCAAAATAAAACAACAAAGCAGGGATATCCATGACAAACAAAGTGGAGGAGAAAATATAAACAAAATAAAATATACTAAAATTAAGAAGAAAATAGCTACAATAAATACCACCTACTACAAAATTTGAAGAAACACACAAAAAGTAAAATTATTATAGTAAATTATAAAAAAGTGTCAATAGTGTGTTAGACTGCCGGAAGACACTGAACACTTTCACTGTGTAATGATAGGTTTCTACAAGCATCTGGTAAAGGATTGATACAGTTTTTCATAATAAATGTAATAATTTTGTATTTTTATGATGGTGATGAAAAACAGTGTTTCATAAGACCTGGGGCCCCTGTGTGGTTTCCCATTCTTTTTTAGATTCACATCCATGATGTGGGCTTTATTAAATACACTGACATTAACCGCATATCATTTATAAAGTTAAGGCACCTGATTGTAATCAGCCTGTAACAATATAATGGTGCATGGAATACCAGGCTTTTTCAAATACCATAGCTGCTTTCCTGTTGTTACTCTCAGCGTACCACTTAGGGTATTTTAACCCACTGTATATGTGTGTGGAATCACAGCTGTACAGCAGCTGATTGGAAATCTCTACGGTGGGTTGTGTAGAGTGCACAGAGGATTATGAGGATACAGCTTCCAGCCCTGGATGACATTTATAGTACACACTGCCTCAGAAAAGCCACCAGCATCTGCATGGATTCCACTCAGCCATGCACACAGTCTATTTGAATATCTCCCATCCAGCAAACACTTCAGAGCCTTTCCTGCACTAACCGGAATATTACAGCACTATACCTGTAATATTGCACAACCTGAGTCACTTAATGAACCATTTGCCCTATCTGTACATTTATATTGGACATATGCTTTCATATTGTATATTTTTAATTGTTTTTTTAATCATATTATTATTATTATTATTGTTATTTTATCATTTTATAGGAAAATAAGTTTATGGAGGATTTGCATATTGAATCTCATTGTATGAAACAATGACAATAAAAGAATTCAATTCAATTCAATAGAAGAGAGTGCGTATTTACAGATGATGATGAATGGCTTCTAAGTCGATTTAGAATTCCAAGCGCTATCCTTTTGGAGCTGTGTGCTGTTAGAATACTAGGATGTATACTTGATAAAATTTTTATGAAGAAATGCATTAAAGTATGTATATTACATTATACAGGTAAAATTTTAACTTCATTTAAATAATGTATACAGTTAATAATTAAACATGTGGGGGCATGGTGGCGTAATGGTAGCGATGAGCTGGCGCCCCATCCAAGGATTGTTCCACCCTCTTGCCATATGCTTGCTGGGACTAGTGTGACCCTGTATGGATAGGTGGATATAATAATTAAAAATGTATTATGAAGATTTTTCAATGTTCCCTAAAAGTTGTGGAGAATCTGTGTTCTAAGCTTACAGCTGGTTTGACATTTATTACAGAGCTTATTGTATGGCAATTAATTACATGGAGAAAGAAAGTAGAAGGACAGGAATTGGGGGTTGGTACGTTTGACAAACACAGTACTGTTGCAATGATTAATTCATCGAAAGTCGTGAACATCCCAGCAAGCATCTTGCTGGAGGCAAGAACAATCCTTGGAATGGCCCCAGCTCATTACTACTGCTGCGCCACTGTGTCCTTATGTTTACTATATGCTTTAATACATTTCATCATGAAAATGACATCAGGTATACATTCTAATATTCTACACTGCTCAGAGAGCTGTAATATCATGAATGTAATATATTCTGTGTGGAGATCAGTGCCTGCTCTCTTCTGTCTATGAAAGAGAAAGCCCGTTTAATCATGTAGTGATTCACACACATAGAATACAAAGCATTTATCATGCTACTTTAGTTACGATGAGATTTGAGAAACATAATAAACATCGATTTTAAAATGAAGTTTTTGATGTTCTACTTTAATGACAAAATAAACTACAACATTAAAGTGGAGATTTTGAGATTAAAGTTGACAATGCAACCTTTTTTCTTAACTGTGTCCCTGTTTTTTTTCCTTTCTCTGTACTCCAATACTCTTCCGTATGACACGACTACGGCTCGTATTTTTACTGCGACTTTGATATCTGACCACTTTTTTTTTTTTTTTTGGGCACTGTGCAACTTTCTGAACTTGAATTTTCCTGTATCTCCGCCACTCTTATCACTCGATCAACTTCCTTTTGTTGCTTATACTACTGCTTAAGCCAACAAATAGTTATTTTTTCCTTGCCTCCAGGTTGTTTTTGCCTGAATTAAATGTATTCATGGTTTTGACCCACAGTTGCTCTCTCTTGTTTCTCTCCTGGTCCCATATTCTAATTTTTGTGGCTGGCAGAACACTAGATTGTTATTTTTTCACTTTGATTTTGGTTTGCAAATTGGTTTAGGTGTACAATCATTTTGAATTCTCAGTGCTTGACCCCAGTCTGTCCCTAAACTTTCATTCAGCATTTACCCATCTCCCAACACTTTCAGCTATTTCTTGATTGTCTGACTTGCCAGTTTATACAGCTTACATTATGAGCAGCAACCATCAGGGCCTATAGAATTTTTTTTGCGCAGCACACATGTACTTAGCTACTTACTGAGATCAAGGTGAAGTGTGACACATCTGAACAGAATTATTTTTAGTGCTCAATACACCTCTGTTCATGTTCTTTTTACCACTTTACCCACAAAGGACACTTTTTAGATTTTATGCACAGCAACCCAACTATAAAATCCCTTTTGTGACTGTTTTTAATGAAGCTTCCTAGCTGCCACTTTCTTCTGACACCTTGAGTCAAATAATTTTTTCATATATGTTGAATCAGTGCATGGACATTGCAGTCAAATAGTTTGTATATCAAGCTCTTTTGACCCAGCATTATATGTTACTTTATAACTAAATTTTATATGCTCACTGTAAAAGAGCTAAATATTGATTGAATTCTGTAATCAAGTTATTTTATTATTGACATAGTGCAAAGCTGACACCTAAGTTTGGGATTTGATTTTGACAGATTGCAGTGTTATAAAAACAAATGATGTAGCCGTTTGTTTGCAGAGAGGAAAAAAAAATCATAAACCCCTCTTTTTATTAGCTGTTGCTTGATTCATTCCTGGAGCTCATGGAGCGAGCATCTAAATCAATGCATACAGCTGTTCTTGCCTCTCTTGGCTCAGCAGGTGTATGGCGCAGAACGCCTGCCATATCCCTCTGCTCACATAACAAATAATAACGGCTTACACACAACAGCTATCCATCATGGTTATAGCCAGCCTCAATGCAGACCAATCTCCAGAGTCAATCTTTTTTTCACAATTAAAAAAGTAAAGAAATCAAGAGGAGGAAAAGTGTTGTGTGCATTATTAGTCATATTTTCTGAAGTGCTGTAATTGAATAACCATTACTCCACTTGGAAACAAAAGCCATATTGTAACTGGTAAAATCAATTAGTTTTCCTAACAGCAAGGGTCCGCATCTGGTGCGATTTAAAGGGATTGCTCAGTTGAGTCAATGAGGCCCAGGCATGGAATGTTCAGCAGGTGACAGCATCAGTGTGAAGAATACAATATTTCTCCTTAATAGGCATTAGGGTCTAATAGTGAATAGTACACATATTTGTCTGAAGATAATCACAGTAAAATTTTGAAAATGGAAACCTACGGAATTTACTGTAGATTTTAACTATGTCTTTTAGATGTATAATTATATAGGTATTTTACAACTCTACGGTAAAAAAGAAGAGAAAAGAGAACATTGAGAGCTTCCAACTACTGATTAACATTCAAAGGCAGTGATGGCTCTGTTGTTTTATACTAAGTGACAAACAGCTTTGCATGCAGGCCTTTGCAAGAGGGGGCAGAGTATTGATTATGAAGAGTTGTGGAGAGAACAGCAGGAGGAGTTGATGACTTACCATTCTGGTGCATCAATTGGCCTTCCTGCACTTAACCTTTAATACAGAGTGCTTTAATACAGGTTGCTTCCTAAGCATTCAACCAATACAATCTTTGATTGTTGTCAAAGAATAAAGTTAACATATTGATTATGGTACACAGCATGTCTTTGTGGGATAATAAAACAAAATGAAACATTGTGACAGGAGCAAGCCATTTAACCTAACAAGGTAATCCATCCTATTCACCTGTATTGTTTAGAATAACATCAAATTGAGATTTGAAGGTCCCTCAAATCCTGCTCTGCATCAAGCTACTTTGTAATTTATTTTGTGTCTATGGTTCTTTGTGTGAAGAAAAACTTTCTAATATTTGTGCAAAATCTGCCCTTATCAAGTTCCCCACTGTGTCTCTATATTCTTGTTGCAGAATTCGTTTTAAAGTAACAGCTGGGATCCATTGTATTAATTCCTTTCACAATTTTAAATACTTAGTCTTTTCATCTCTTAATCTGTGTTTGCTTAAATTAAAAATGTTTAGCTCCTTCAATCTCTCCTCATAATTCATACTGTAGCTCTAATTCTTGGCATCAGCCTAGTTGCTCTATTCAATAGGTTCTCAAGCGCTGCTATGTTTTATTTTCTTTTGTAATATGGAAACCAAAACTGTACACAGTACTTCTGGTGAGACCTCACTAGTATGTTATGTTATGATTTGTGCTTAACCTCCTTTGACTTGTACTCTGTGCATTGTGATACATAACTTAACATTCTATTAGCCTTCATGATCACTTCTGTACACTGTCTGGATGTAGATAGAAATGAGTCCACTATGATTACTAGATCATTGGCATAAGGGGTTATGTCAATTCACCTGATTCTACATTATCTGCCCTTCCACCTAGTTTGACATCATCTGCAAACTTAAACATCTTATTATATTCTTGTCCACATCTTTTAAAAAAGAGCAGTGGCCCAAGTATGACCCATGAGAGACACCCCTTTAACACCACCTAATTCTGAAAAAGTTCCCCTCACCATAACCCTTTCCTTTCTGTATTTTGAGCCAATTTTATACCCACCTAGAGACCACAACCTGAATTCTTACTACTTTTAGTTTAACCACTAAGCCTTCTGAAGATCGAGATAAATAATGTCATTTGCATATCTCTGACTGGTTGCCTTTGTAGCTTCCTCATCGAATTCCAACATATTATTGAAACGTGAACGTCCTTGTCTGAAGCCATGTTACGTATATGCTAACATGTCTGTTATACAGTAGATATGTGCTGCTGGAGCTTTTCCTTAACAAGCATACTGGCCAATATTTACTTGGATAAGCCCAATTACCTTTTACAATGGGATAATTTGGCTTGCCTCCAGTCTTTCAGAATTTCCCCACTGTGCAAAGATTTTGGAAAAATATGTACCAAAGGTTTATATATGGAGTCATTAACTTCCTTTAGCACTCAAGGATAAATGTTAGCCTGGTTATGATGATTTGTTAGATTTCAGCCAATTTAATTTAAGCAGTACTTCTCCCTCTTCAATTTGCAAATCAATAAGTAACTCTTTAGTAGTCCTTGTTACTTTTGAGAGGTTATCAACTTCTTCACACATGTAAACATCAGTAACATGCAAGTTCAAATCATTTGCAATGTCTGCATATTCTAGCTCAATTTTACCCTTCCTAATACTCTTTTAATTACTTGACTGTTCTTTTAGTACTAATATATTGTAAGAATTTGTTTGTCTCATCTTTGACCTTTTCTGCAATATTTCTATCCAATTGTGTGTTTGCCTTCCTAACATTGTTTTTAACTATTGCTCTAATATGCCCTACAGTAAGTGCTGGAGTTATTAGTTTTACATTTCTTAAATCGCTTGTCTATTTCTTTTTAACTTTTTATCTCTATATCTATCTACCTCTCAATTTTCTTTAATTTCTTACTGCTTCTAAATTTTGGGATGAGCACTTTTAAACCTGACTCATATGTCCTCAGCTGTCTCTACACCTATACTAATTTATCCTACTTAGGCTATGCTCAAAGTTATCCATACTAAAATTAAATTTAACTGTTTTTGTTTTCTGAATATGTACTCTGCCAAAACAATGCATACTTTATTATATAATGGTCTTTAGATACTACTATCTCAGTCACCTTAACCTCTTCAATATATTATTAAAAATATGTAAATTGAACTTAATCGACATTAAGGGATCTATAACACAGTCCTAGTATCAGGCATCAGTCCCTAATGCTGTCTAGTTGAAACCAAACATCCTCACTAAGCTGTAGTTCACCACCTAAATAAAGAAGTCTTCATTTAAATTCTGTTTAACATAAATGCAGATTTTCCCACATTTTGGGTTTTGCCTGTCTTTCCTACATAATGTGTACCTGTCAATTTTATACTCCTGACCATTTGTATCATTTAACCAGGTTTCTATTATTCATATTATATCAAAGCCCTGTTTTTATAATCTAAAATCAAAATAACTGACAGTATAATATGTTTGTCGTTACAAACATGGGATTATAGTGCCTTTTATATGTAAAACTCTTCCTTTAATTCCCCAGAAGCGAAAGAGATGACCAGAAAGTAGAAACACGATGATGACAGCAGCTCTGACATCTCTACTTTCCTATATCTATTGTGGACGCTAGGGGCGCTGTTGCCCCGTGAACCCAACAGACAGATGTCCAGGACACATGTGTAAAAGCACCAAGAAGAATTTTTAATTATTTTCTTCAAATAAAGTGCACAAAGCACTGCACACTCCACAATTCTCCAATAATCAATAATAATAACAATAATCAATAACAATACAACAATCCTCCACTCCCAGCAGCTTCGTCACCCAACCTCCCAACTCCAGCTCTCTTTGCTGGGTCTCCACCAGTCCTTTAAATAGTCCGTGACCCGGAAGTGTTCCTTCTCTTCTTCCAGGTCAAACACCACATCATCCTTCTTCAAGCAGCCCTGAAGTACTGTGGGCTTCCGTCCTTGTGACTCCGAAGTACTTCCGGGTTGTCGTAACAGTAGGAGTCCCCAGGTTCTTGGTGAGCTCCCCCTTGCAGCACCCACGGCACCCAACAGGGTTGAGGAAACGGACTCCACGTCCAAGGATGCTTTGAAGGAATCCGGAGAACCGTTGCCGTTCAGGGGAGCTGCCACCTAGTGTCCCGGGGGATGTAGTGCCCTGAAAAGGCTGCCTTCCTCCATTCTTTTCTTTCAGAGATGTCCTGGCCGGACTGAACCGCTGGCCGTCCCTCACACTATACTAGAAAACTCCGGACAAAACAGGATGACAATGTTTATTTTAGGATCAATCAGACTTAAGGGTATATTGATGTAACTGAAAATGGTAAATGCTTGTTTTTCATCTTTCACTAGCCTACCACCAGCTATTAAATGTGTGAATTCTCTGGTTTCTCAGTCCTTGTTGTTCTGGGGTGCTATGTTGCACAAATAATGTGGAGACACAGCCGATTGAATACCAGTCCTTATTTCTGATTCAGCAAAAGATTAGCCTAGTTTCCCAAGATAGAGATATTCCTAAAGCTCTTTTCTGGGTTCAAAAAAGATGAAAATGAAACAACATACAAAGGTGTCTTATTGTCTTGAAAGAAGATGGAAAATTTGATCTACTCAGGATAGAAAAAGAAGGGCAATGCAGAGATAAACAACTGCATAAGAGAAGGACATTTACTGTCTTTTTGTAACAAACTGAATGAGCTTGAAAAAATAATTTGGCTGCCTGGCATTTAAACAGGGAAGAGCTAAGGTAGATGATTCCATTGCAGTGGAGTCTAAAGGGTTTTAAAGTTTCAAATTCTCTTCCTCTGGACGCCTCCTCTCCAGACTAACAGCTCAAGAGGAGTTCCACAAAAACAAAAGGCTTGAGTAGCCTCTGCATTCTGCTTCCCCCAGAAAAACAAGCCAAAATGTTGAATTTTTTTCAACCAAAAAAATTGTATTATGTGTAAGAGAAACATGTAAATACCAAAATGTCAATATATTCACAATAGGAAAGGTGTTTACTGCTGTACTGATGCAAGTACACATCCTTTGTGTGACATGTTTTGAAGTAGTCTCCAATTCACACATTCACTGTTCGAGCAGATGTCGAAGGATTTTTTTGTAATATATTTCTGTTACTTATACATGAAAGGGAAGAATGTCAGAGGCAGATTTACATGATCAACACTGCCCATTGTGTCACTGTAGCCTACTATATAATGCAAGGCATAGTGACTTCCACATTTCTCCTCACAGGAACATTGACAGTCGTTGCATTGTGAACAGTGTTTAGGTGGCTAATATCTTTCTTGTCTACCACATGATCTTAATCATCTTGTCTTTTTGCCACAGAGTTAGGGCACGTTCACACAAATGGAGTCACCAGGCATATCACAGCAGTTTGGTCGTGCATTGCTATATACAGTGGTTGTCCTTTGAAGTAAAATCTCAGGCAGTTCAAGTGAGGTATAGAAACTGTCCATCATTATACAGTAACCTTAGTGAAGAAAATGGTCCCCTAGTGACAGCACAGTTAATATAGCAACCCATTATCGGTATATAGTATCGAGTTTCATATGTACCCATAACGCCTGGACAAACTGGTGAGGAAGGCAGGCTCTATTGTGGGCATGGAGCTGGACAGTTTGATATAATCGTGGCAGAGCGACAGGTGCTGAGCAGGCTCCTGTCAATCATGGAGAATCCACTGCATCCACTGAACAGTATCATCTCCAGACAGAGGAGCAGCTTCAGCGACAGACTGTCACTGTCCTGCTCCACTGACAGACTGAGGAGATCGTTCCTCCCCCACACTATGCGACTCTTCAGTTCCACCCGGGGGGGTAAACGTTAACATTATTCAAAGTTACTGTCTGTTTTACCTGCATTTTTATCAGTATGCTGCTGCTGGAGTATGTGAATTTCCCTTGGGATTAATAAAGCATCTATCTATCTATCTACAATATGCAGAACTTGATAATGAATTATGACCATTTACATGTGATGTAATATATCCATTACAGGTTTTGCTTGTAATATTTATGCAATACTTATGTCACGATCAAATTTTTGATGATGGCCTCATACACATCCAATAGTTTGCATAATTTCCTTGCTGGTGTGACAATGTGGGTCCTGCTCCATGCTCCCTCTTCCCTTTTGGGAGCCCTTGAACCCAACACCATCGGTAATGTAACCGGATGAGCTGGTCTATGGGGACATATCAAACATATCAAGGGGATGGTGTAAAAGGTGCACGTGCTTTTATTACAAAAACAGTCAAAACCAAAAAGTGTTCAAAACAGTGCAGTGCTCCAAAATGTCCATAAATAAATAAATAATCCATAAAAAGGTAAAATTCCCAAAGGTTTAAAACAAGGCTAAAATACGAGAATAAAAACCTGCAGCAGTCATTGAGGCATCACTAGCCAAACACAGCTCCTTCCCAGTCTCTCCAGCTCAACCAAGACTTACTCAGCTGGAGATACTTCAGCCGCTGTGGTTCTCACACTACCAACCACTCTGGGTCGGTTGTCTTCCCGTCTTCCTACTTGTGTTTTCATCAACTGGTTTGTGGACCATCACCATCTCTGAACTAGCTTACACACTATGCCATGCAGTATTAGGAGATTAAAAAACACCCACATATCGTCTGCAGCAATAAGCAAATGGTTTACTGTGACTTTTCTGACACTGCTCAGCATAGCAATTCATTTCAACAACTATTTTCTCCAACAGACAATCATTGATTAATTGTAAACAGTCCAGATAATTATGACACATTTAGACCAGAATTACCCATAAATTGACAATGTGGAGGTGCAGGATTGACAGTAATAGTATGACGCTGAAACCTAATATGAACATCACTGAAACTTGTCTACTGAACAGGTGTTAATTTCACTGTCTGTGCCAATGACTGATGACTAGTTCACATCACCATCACTATGGCTCATTTGAGCAATAGTTCAGTTTCAGTTTGTTCTAAAACTAACATTGCACCTTTTCATTTGCCATAGTGTTATTAGTTGAAGGCTCTTTCCCACTCATGAACACAAAGACATATTCATGATTTTTTGCAGCATGATGTTATTTGATCCACTAGATAGCAGCAGAATACTGTCATGAGGGTTATTAGGACATAACACTGTAAAGCAGATCATTACATGTCACCCTAAGTCTGACTTGGACTTTACCGTATTTATACAGCATTCCAAGCCTGAGCCATGCTCAGGGTTAAGGCCAGAAAGGTTAATGTAAATAGACCACGTTTATGACAAGGCTGACAAAATATGGTTACAGAAAGAGACTTTTTAGAATCCAGATTTGCTGAAGTCACTCCTAAAATAGAAACTCCTATCCTCAACTGTACAAGTATGGGACGTGAGACTAGGAAACAGCACATTGTTGGTTATGGCAAAGATGAATTCCAGAAATACAAAGAAGAGTGAAAACACATAACGCAAATTGTAATAAATTAAACCAGCAGAACTACAGACACAAATCAAAACTCAGAGTCAAGAAGCATTTCCAAAAATATCAAGCCCATTATTATGATCTTCTCGTAAATGCCTTTTAGCTTCCAGTAACCCTAAAGAAAGAAAATGTGAGTTGTTTTTGAAAAGGGATCCAATATTTGTGTGCCAGAATCTTTTAGAGGTGGGATAATGAATAACATTTCTATCTGTCTATCTATCTATGCCACATAACAATAAACAGAGAGAAGCAAAGAGAAAAAGCAAATAATATGATCCTAAAAATTCATAGGGTCTAAAACCAAGATTACATAATGTGTAACTCAGTCATTAAATTTCACAATCTCTTTGCAATCTGACAAAGCTTGTGCAGTTTAACAAAGAATAGTGGGGGAAAATTGCAGAGTCCAGATGTTCACAGTCTCAGTTGAAAGAGACCTGTGCACACAGACTCGAGGCTGTCATGGCTGCCAAAGGTGCATCTACAAAATACTGACTTGAAGGGGGTGAAAACTTTTGTGATCAATTATTTTGTGTTTTATATTTGCAGTCGATTTAGATTACTTTGCAGAAATCTGTTTTCACTTTGAGATTTGACCAGACTTTTTCTCTTTATAAATGTAAAAAAAGCCAAATAAATTCTCTGTGATTCAATGCTGTATAATAATAAAATGTGAAAACTTAGGAAAGCAATGAATACCTTTTATAGACACTGTGTATAAGTTATGAATAATTATTTATTTTTATGTTTATGCTTTATTTTATGCTTTTTATAGTATAATTCAGGAGTGACTATTTCGGGAAATTGTGGATATTAAATGGAAAGTGCAAAAAAATGTCATGGTACTGTAGGAAACTATTGGTTTATTATTCAGATGTGTAAGTTCTGATTCTAAAATGTGTACTATGTTTCGTTTAAATGTTTTGTTTTAGAAGGAGAAAAGTTCCATGTTTGCTCTAGGCCTGTCTGTTTATTAATATTTAAGAAAAAATCTTGTTTTCTGGCACTTGTTTTCATTAAGCAACAACAATCAAGAACAACCAGGGGGATATTTTTCATACGTGGATTACTCGTTTAGCCGGGTGTAATTGTTGATGATTTGGCATGATCCTGGATCTGTCGGTTTTTTGAAACTCTTGATGGATGTGTTGTCATAGCAGCACATCCAAATCCACAAACCTGCTCGGAGCAGGTTTGTTCTATATAAACAAGGATAAGGTCACACACTTAATCAGTTTCCGTGCATGGAATTCATTCAGTCATGGCTTCACCATTCATGAATGAGCAACCAATTGATATCGGTGCGCAAATTATAAGAAGAGAATTTCATATATAGAGGGTTTTGCATGATTGGCAAGATCCTTTATTGCTCCCGGAGGAAATTCTTTTCGAAAGATACCGCTTTAGCCGAGGGGGAATATGGTACCTCAAAGATTTATTAGTACCTTATATTCGAAGTCAAACTAGGTGAAGTCGGGCTCTCACAACCACACAGACAGTATGCATTGCTTTGAGATTTTTTGCAAGCGGCACTTTTTTATATATTGTAGGCGATGCGGAAAATCTATCTAAAAGTGCAGTTTGCCAGGCAATTCGTAAAGTCTGTATGGCTTTCAAAATATTTCCTTTGGGTTTTCATAATGTTTCCTGGACACCTGCGTGTGAAGACAATAAAAGAGGTGTTTCATGCCATTGCAGGTAGGTAATACACAGGCATAAACACCCACAGTTCTATAAAGAATCTCACAATCAGCCTAACATTCTCATTACCCAGGATTTCCAAATGTGATTGGGGCACATGGGACTGATCAGAGTGGAGTTTGATTAAACATTATTTGGAAAATGTATCTATCCTCCTGATGAATAATCAGACACAGTGTCTTCATCAAATATTTTTCCTTCGTCGATATCTTGTTGGTCAGACACAAGTTCTACGGATATGACATTTCCTGCAACTGACCCAACAAAAAAAAAAAAAGAGGGGTATATGGAACATACCTATGGCACACATTGAGGACAAATATATGCAATGACCATCCTTTACCTGAAATGAAGTGACCACTGCATCCTGCCACTGGTTCTGAGGAGGAGCTTCCTCCTGGACTGCCCTCACAAACAGGGCGATAGGCATTTTGCTGAAGAGCCAACTCTTCTGCAGGGGTTAAGTCTGGACTGCGTGGACCTCCACCTGTTTTTTGCTTGTCTGCCTTCTTATAAGCTTTAAAATTAATGTTTTTTTATATTATATATAATTCTTTATGTCAACAATTCTTTAAATATTTATATACTAATATATACCAGTTTGAAGTATATTCTTGTACTTCATTTTAACCTGTTCCCATGTTCTCCTTGTGCTCATGTTTGATCTGGAATTTTGGCATATTAAATAATAATTAATCTGACACATAGGAAATGAAACGCTGCATTCAGTAAGTACAATGCACACTACTTAGCGTTTAATTTGTCAGCCATTTTTTGCCAGCCGTCTTTTCTGGTTTGGGCTGCTTTTGCAGTGTTGCCCCTTGTGCATATTAAATCTTGAAATTCTTCATATCCTTTGAGTAAAAGGTCCTGCTCAGCTTGTGTGAAAAAAAAAATGCGCCCGTTCTTTCGTCATTTTGTTGCAGCATATCAAAGACTTGCTGATCATGTTTTCTAGAATCAATATATATTGGCTTTTCAATCAGCGTAGGCGTGCGCATTCATCTCGGATGATTAGCTCCAGTTAGACTAAACTACTACACGGCTGTGTTTGAAAAACTGACTTATCCCGGATGAGTTTCACCGGCATTAACTCATCCAAGATGAGGCATCTGATCTTGGATGATTTAAGCGACGTACAGAAAATACCCCCCAGGAAGTGCATGGCATGACCACTATACCTGTGACCCAGAAATGTTATGCACTGTACACTTCCTGTTGACCTTGCAAAGCAATGGCATAGCAACTGTCCACAAATACTCCTCAAAATGGTGGCACTCATAAATAAAACAAGATGGGATTTCAGGAGAATGCTTCTCATTTTAAACATTATTAAAAACAAATCAAACAACAGAATAAAAGGGGACCAAATATTCCTAGATCTCTAAAACCCCTAAAACAAGGTCAAAATAATTTTTAGCAGGTCCAGAACAATTTATAAAAATCAAAAAAAAAAACCCTGTTTTATGAATGAGGACTTTGTATACATTTTTAGAATATTTTCTATAGATATTTTCATGTTTCTGCATTTAATTATTATTTATTTATTTTTCCTATTTCTAGAATCTAATTGTAGGTTCCATTTTTTGAAATTACATAAACTTTCTAAACATTTCTATTAACAATTTATAAAGTTTTTGCTGCTATTTTTTGGAATCTATTGTTAAGATGCATCCTCCAGTTGCTGGGGGTGTGTTTACAAAGGTTGTGACGTTGACCTTATTAAGTCAAAGGTATAAAGGTCAGCTTGGCCGGCCATGTTTTATCTGGATTTGCATATACAAATATGGGGACTTTGACTTGTATTCTTTTCAAAAGAATGTTTTTTCAGTCCTTCCTTTATCTTTGATATTTTTGGATGATTGTTTGATTCCCATTTTGGTAATGGCTAATGGTTATTTGATCCTCCAGTTCAGACATTTTTTTTCTGTCTTGACTGCATATTTTAACACAGTCCATCACAAAAATACTAGAAAAATCTAGGATAATAAAAGAAAGCATCCTATGGACTGTTATCCCTGTTAAACAATGATGCCAAGATTCTGGTCAAGTTGTTCACAATCAGAACTGAAAAAGTGCTACCATCTATTTCTTCACAAAAATCAAATATTTTTTCATTTTTGTCAATAACAGCATAATGCATACATGCATTAGAATCCTGTGAAGTCCTGTTAATATTAGCTTCAAAAAAATTATTTGACAGATCTAAACAGAACTGCTTTTTTACAGCATTGCATACATGGATTAAACACTCCTGTATTAATATGACTCTTATACTTTAGCCCAGTATATTATTATTTAATTTAATTTAGAAGGTTATGGACAAGTATGGATGCTTTTATCGCTATTTTTGCCACTGCCATTGACATTTTTACCATATATACTATTTTTGGAAAAATTCAGAGGCCTAGGGAATTTTAAGAGGAAAAGAAAAGAAATTTCCTTTTATACTGATGTTTTGGTACTTTCTATTTTCCAAACTCATATTCATGACTTGTATATGCATAAAATGTGCTGATTAAGTCCTATCAAACTGGGATTTAAAATGAATCTGGAGAGAGTGAATGACTATTTAATTACCTCAATATGAATTCATAAATCAGAATGTATTTTATTAACATCTGTTTATACATCTAGGAGTTAAAATCACAGGTTTAGTTAGTCAACGTCCATATGATCTTTGCACATTTTATTTGATTATTTATTATTCCTCTTAAAGGAATGTGTCCCAAAGGTGTGCAGTTTATGTTGATTAATTACTTTTAAAGTAAGCTCTCTGTGTGTGCCTTGCAGTACATTACTACCCAATCTATCATTCTAAAAAATCAATAATTGAGTAATTGACTTTAGAAAAATGAATGAATTGATTGTAACTACAACAAATGCTATATAACAAATTCTTGAGGTACAATGAAAGTTGTTCATGTATGCAAGTGTTCTGTTGTTCATGCCCTAAACAGAGGATGAACTATCCTGGTCATAGAGGACTGCAGCAGCTGCAGGCATTTCTTCCAACTAATATTTAAGTTAAATCTCCTTGAACTTCTCATTTAAGCATAAGGCACACTTTAGCTCACTGTCTATTGTCTCAGAAAATAATAAATAAATAATTTAGAAATTTAGAAAGGCACTTTCTGCTGCAGTGACAAATAGTCATTTTTTCTGCTTTTGCTTTAATTTCAAGTAGATCTCATCACATTTATTTAAAAATTACTTCAGTGAAAGTCTGTGTCTGAAATTTTTGAAAAAAAAAAAAAACATCAGTAGTTTTATTTAAAAATCACAATACACTTTTAATAAAGTGTAGTAGTTATATCTACTTAGGTCCTAACTGCACATAGCAGGTGTCTTCAGAAAATCTTCTTCAGGTAAGTGTTATGATGATATTATTAGTGCCACACACTTTAGTACTGAAAACCAGCATGCGAAAAAGCTGAGAAATAACTTCTCCCCCAGGATTAAGTGTGCCCCCCACTTTCTTTCATATTGAAAAGGTTATTTTTATTTGTCTCAACACTATTATTTTTTTCTTGCTTTCTTTGGTCATTTGTTAAAGATATCATTAATTTAAAAAAAAAAAGTGTGTCCTAAATTATGAGGTGTGTCATTCACACCTTATGGTTTTTCTTGATCCTTCCTGTTATTATAAGCCGTGCTGTGCCATACTGTTCTAATGAGACAGGCTAATGACACGACTCATTATTATTTAAAAAAAAAAAAAAGCTACTTTGTTCAGCTTATTCCCACTTTTGCCCAGTAACAAGAACATTAGCATAATGAAAATGTCCCCTAAAAGCAATGAAATTTGAAATAAATTTAGAAACCCAATAAAATGAAAAGGCAATTGTAAAACCTTTTTCACCACTGTTGGACAAGAAAAAGTTACCCTTGAAAGGTTTCTTTTCAGTTTGCTGATAACTCAGTTTGTCTCATGTCAGTATTTTAAACTAACTTTACAAATGTACTTGTAATGCAGGAGTGCAACAATATGACAATGAAATGGCAATTTCTTTACCAGCTTTCCACAGCTGGTTCACAGTTGCCCTCTGACACTGACACATGAAAGAGAAAACGCTGAAGGCCGCAGCAGCAGGGATCATTCAAAGAAATGTAGACCTCGTAAATCAATGCCGTACTGTTATTTAGCTTTAGTGGATATAAGCCACATATGTGCACTGCAGAGAAAATTCTGCACCAATGGAATGCTCCAAGAAGCGAGAGCTGGAACGCACACTTCACGTTTCAACAGATATTTATCAAATGTACAGCCTGTTGTTGCGGCTTGTCAATGTATTGACAAAGTGCTTAGACTGAAAAGTAGCAGCTGATCTGCTGAATGGCAGCTTCATGTATGAAACTGAATAATCTACTGTGGAGAGCCCTTCTCTCAGCTAAAAAAGGGAACTGAAACAGGCTTAAAATTAAGTCTGGTGAAAACTCTGTCATGATAATGTGGGGATATTTAACCCAGTGTCCAAAGTACTGCTGCTGCTAGTGTTACAAAGCATTTATTAGGAGAGAGATTACAGAAAATGCAAAAGGATGGGGAGAAACTTTTTAAATCATAACATTATAGTTTCATACCTGCTTAATCCAGTTCAGGATCATGGAGCACCAGAGCCTATCCCCGAGGACTGGCAAAAAATAGCCATGGACAGAGCACCTGTTCATTGAAGCGACGCACACACTAGGACAATTTGGAATTGCCAGTTAACCTTACCTGCGCGACTTTCAGGATTTGGAAGATAAACCATTCTTCATGCAATCCTGCAATATAATACTCCTACTGTGGATTCAATCAGAAATAGGAAATTTGAAAACACCATTTGGATTACCATTATAAAGCCATTTTTAGCAATCTGTCCATTACATCATGAGTTCTGAGTTTTAGAATTATGATCCCAAGTCCTTGGCCACTGCTGATGGGGAGTTTTATGCAGTTTTTGGGCAAGCTGCACAATTTAGGTGTGTGATTCTGCCCAGGCACCCTATTCAGGTTTGGTTCCTGCCTTGCACCTAATGCGATAGGGACCAGCTTTTTGTATGGTTATGTGCATTTTAAATGAGTCATTATTGAATTTCTGTGAACATTCACAGACATTTAAAAAGTTTGTTTAATCTCTAAGGAACCCTCAAAACTATTTAATTTGTGGGGAAACATTACAACAATTTTAATGAGAACAGACCAATCACCCCAATAAAGCTTGCCAATCCTGTCTGAATAATTTTTCCAAAGAAATATCAAATCACATATTTTATTTATGATTCTTCAAAATGTTTGTGTGAAATTTACTTTTAATAAGTTTACATCTATGTCTGCATGTTCTTATTGAGGAACTTTGAATTGAAGTAATTACTGGGAGCCACTGTACTAACAATTTTGAAAACTTCAATTATATCACCTAATATACCATCATACAGTACCTCAAACCTCAAAGTCCTAGGACCTCATGTATAAATGGTGTGTATGCAGAAAAATGTTGCGTATGCCTGTTTCCTCGCTCACATCGCAATTTATAAAAACTAAACTTGCCGTAAAAGCCGCACACATTCTCATGCCAGCCTTAACTTGTGCATACACAAGTTTTTCAGCTTGGTTTTGCAAACTAGCAGCACCCAGCGTCAAAGCGTGCTACTGTTCCTGTGTGGCTTCCCTTTATTTTTTAGATTCACATCTCCTTGATGCAGCTTTATCAAATAACATTGAATTTAACCGCATATTGTTTATTAGTTTAAGGCATCTGATTGTAATCAGCCTGTAACAATATAATGCTGCACGGAATTGGCAAACTATTCCAAATACTATAGCTGCTTTAGCGTTGTTAATCTTGGTGTACCACTCAAGGTATTTTAACCCATTGTATCTGAGTGTGGTTTCACAGCTCTACAAGAGCTGATCAGAAAGAGGATTATCGGGATACAGCATCTAGCACACGCTGCTTCGACCATGCGCACAGTCTATTTCAACTGCTCCCATATGGCAAATGCTTCAGAGCCTTTCTTGTCGGGACCTGGTGGTTCAGAAGTACTTTTATCGAGCTCTAAACACAGTCCATCAAGTGCTCCCAGTAGAACTGTGTGTACTTATAAGTGCAATTACCTCACTTTAAACTTGCACTACAGTTGTAATATTGCACAACCTGAGCCACCTATGTTTACATGTTGTATATTTTTCATTTTTTATCATATTATTATTATTGTTGTAATTTTATAATTTTATAGGTAAATAAGTTTATGGAGGATTTGCATATTGAATCTCGTTGTACTATACAATAACAATAAAGGAATTCAATTCAATTCAATAGAAGTGAGCACGTATTTACAGATGATGACGAGTGGCCTCTAAATGGATTTACATTTCCAAACATTATCATCTTGGCGCTCTTGATATCATTTTTTTAAGATGAATTGCAGTAAAATATGTATATTACATTATACAGATAAATATTTAGCTTCATTGCGGTAGCAATGAGCTGGCACCCCGTTTAGGGATTGTTCCTACCTCGCGCTGTATACTTCCTGGGACTGGGGCGACCCTGGATTGATAGATGGATGGAATAATTAAACATGTACTATAAAGATATTTCAATGTTCCATATAAGTTTTGAAGAATCAGCGTTCTAAGCTTAGATATGGTTTTACATTTAAAGAACTTATTGTCTGGTGATTGACTACTTGGAGAAAGAAAATGAAGGACAGGAACTGGAAGTTAGTACGTTTGAAAGAGACAGTACTACTACAATAAATTATTTAGTTGAAGGTCGCGCACAGTGCAGCAAGCATCTTGCGGGAGGCAGGGACAATCTCTGGACGCTACCACTCTGCCACCATTCACTCATGTTTAGTACATGCTTTAATTCCTGTCATGCTGAAAATGATATCAAGTATACATCTTAGTATTTAAATTGTTCAGAGAGCTGTAATATCATGAATGTAATGTATTCTGTGTCCTGTCAGTGATGTAGTGATTCACACACAGAGTACATAGAAGAACACATAGAATATGAAGCATTTAACATTCTATTTTAGTTACAATGTTACAATGGGAATTGAGAAGCTAGTAAATTACACGATTTTAAGGTTAAGTTTACTACGTTCTACTTTAATGACAAAATAAACTATGAGATTAAAGTGGATATTTTGACCTTTTTTAAACTGTGTCCCTATTTTTTTTCTGTTCTCTGTACCCTAATATGCTTCCGTATGACACTCAGATGGTGGGCATTGACTCACCTTTTTACAGTGACTTTGATATTTGACCACTTCTTTTTTATTTCGGGCAGTGTGTGACTTTCTGAACTTGAACTTTTGAGTTTCTCCATCACTCTGTCACTTGATCAACTTCCTTTTGTTGTTTATATCACTGCTTAAACCAACAAATAGTACATTTTTCCTTGCCTCCACTTGGTATTCGCTGAAATTCTTCTATTTTCCCCGTGCTTTTGCTTTTCTTTTCACAGAAAGCTAAACTTAAGGGGCTATTTATATTGATTTGTATATTAAAATCTGCAAAATTCTCGGAGGAGTCAGGGTGGGGCTGCAGGCGCGTGTAATAAAAGTTACTCTCCACGCTGACCAGGATTTATGTAGCAGAAGTGCGTAGAAGTTGGCATACAGACAGTTTTGTGCATTTGAATGTTTTTGTGCATATACACATTTCCACTTTTGTCCATACGCCATGTTTTAGTATGAATCCTACACATAGCGTTATGCATGAGGCCCATGGAGTTAACCTAGTCACTATTTTTTGGACTGTCTCTGCTGCTGCCATTTCTTTTTTGTAATATGAAGTCCAAAATTGCATATTGTACAGATGAGGCTTCAGTACAGTAAACCCTCCTCGATCGCGGGGGTTGCGTTCCAGACCCCCCCGCGATAGGTGAAAATCCGCGAAGTAGAAACCATATGTTTGTATGGTTATTTTGATATATTTTAAGCCCTTATAAACTCTCCCACACTGTTTATAAATATTCCCCGCAGAGTTATAGAGCATAATCCCTTTGTATTCTCTTAGATATTAGGTAAAATTCATTGAAATTATGTATATAAACACACTGTTTATATACAGTAAAACCTAAATATTATTTTAAAGATATTGAGTGTCTCCGATATCACAGATGTTACAGCCATTACAATAGACAGGCCACCAGCAATAAATACGTACAATGCAAGAAAAATAGTATACAGTAAATGTGTGTACAGTGACACTAAACGTACGTACATGTACTAAGCACTGTAAGAAGAAAATTAATTATGGTTACTCACCAACAATGACACGATAACTTGTCCGATAACAATGAGTTTAATTTTACTGCACAACAAAGGAGAG
>JANRMT010028174.1:64092181-64156065 GCA_026402145.1 Polypterus bichir lapradei | reverse complement strand
CAGCTTTAGGGATCATTGGGGTACACAGTCATAACCACATATCATACCAAGATTGCAGTTCAAAGAGGGGGGGGGACCCAAAAAAATAAATGTGCACAAGAAAAGGTTTAGTGTCATAAATGTTTACACAGTAATTCCTCAGCTGCAATTTGAACCAAATACAGTGGCTGGAAAACACAATAACATTTTTCAGTCCATCACTACTATGTTTTTCCATTTCAGATCCTTTTGGTTTCTTGATGCTAGTCTGCAGTGTGTGCAGTCATAGTATAAAATGGATTGACAGCTGTCAGAGTTGATTCGTGACTTGTTCATATTGCACACCATATTGTATTCAGTTCCCTACCAATGTGAAATGGAAGGGGGGGGGGGGGACTGTCTTGTTCTTGAACACATGAATGAATGCCAGACTTAACGCTTCTTGTAAAATGTGTTCGGTGTATGATATGATAATAATGTGGCAAAGTAGAAAAGCCAAAAACATGTAAAGAATGCTTTAATCCTATCGCTTTCTCTTTTCCTCTGCTATTAAACACTCTGTAATTTCACAACAAACTAAACTCCGCTTGTGACCTCTTTTTGAAAGTGTGTTTTTCCTTGTTGTACTTGTGTTCTGGAATTTATTTATGCTGTCCCCTCCTGTTTGTACTCTTCTCTTGTTTCTGATTTTTTACTGAGCATATGAAATGTTTTGTGGTTTTCAATTTGTATTTGCATTTTTCCAGTATGTTGTGGTATTTCTTATTTGTTTTTGCATGTTTTCAATATGTTTTGCGTTTTTATTTGTATTTGTGTTTTGCTTTTATTTAGATTAATATGACAGCTACAAAGTGTTCCTCTGCCTGCAGGAATTTCAATACACTCTGTGCACTTTGTTGATAATGTGACTCTTCAACTGAGATTGTGGACACCAATTTTAAAGGGAGGGAATTGTTGGCAAGGCCAGGGAAATTATGTCTGTCTGTTATTCCACAGGCTAAAAATCCCTAACTGGGCTGAAAAATGATGCATCCAGTGTTTCTTTCCACATATATACTAAAAAGTAACTGCCCACTAAATAACCTGTTAAGGCACCTTTAGCAGGCATAACTACAATCAAACATTTCCTTTAGGTACTAGTCAATTGTGTTAACAAATGGCTTGACATTCCCCTGAAGAATCTTGAAATTGGTGCAGAATTCATGCCTAATTGCATTTTGTAAAGCTCCCTAAGCAGACATGCATCCTTAAACCAAACTTGTTCCACAGTTCATATGATGTTTGTCCTCTGAATTATAGAATTAACTTTTCACAAAACATAACCAGCCAAACAGACCTTCTTTTCCGTGATAAGTCTATAGAGCTTTTACTCTGAACTTTTGAGGATTTAACTTCACGTGAGCACTCATGTTCTTTTTAATAACCAATAGCTCCTGAATTCCTGAAAACAGTGCTAGATCTGGCAGTGATGATTCCACTAAAAGCATCTTTGTGCATCTCCTGTGATAAGCTAACAAATTTCCAGACATCCTGCACTGTAAATAGTTTGCAGTTTTTATGTAGGTGGTATTCGTGGTTGTCTATTAGGTCACATCTTCTGATGAATTCATTCTTATTAATTTTCCTGGTTCAGGTTTAGATATCTATACACAATCATGTCAGATTTGAATCTCTTGAAAAATTAATTCAATTGAGAAAAGTATTGAGTGATTTGATTATATCTGACTACACTGTGCAGCCTGTTAATGACATTATCGTAATACCTGAAAACCAGGGGGACATTGACAACTTGCTTCCATATCAGAGAGTTTTTGAAAGGGTATTTTCTGCAAAAATAAACTTGGAAAAAAGCAGTGCTCCTTTTAGTCGGGAACTGGATCACCATACCTTGTCTGGTGCATTAAGTAAACCACTGGAGTGCTATTATATTTAGAAGTGTTAAAAGTACATGGTGTGTGAATAGTATACTATGTGATTGTATTAATGGAGAATTATAGTTGTTTTTAGGAGTGTGGGTGTTTGAGTATGTTTTGGAAAATAATTAGTATGAATATTGTCACACACGTGCGAGTAGGAGGCAGCTAAAGGGCCGGAGTAATTGTAATAAAACATCCGACCACGGGGTGGCGGAGTGCCCTGACTGTCTTTCTCAGTTCCCTACAGACCTTTCCTGGGAAATCCTGCAAGGTTCTGGCTCCTCAGAAGACATCACTTCTGGTGCTGGCCCATTCGCTGATGTCACATCAGGTCCAGAAGACATCGCTTCCAAATTCTGCTCCTTTTGATGACGTCACTTCCTTTACAGGCCTTTAAAGCCTCCATCTTTGTCTGTAATAATCAATTCTGTTTTGCACTCTGTTCTATGCACATCGTGCTTCGAAAACTCAACTTTTGCAGCCGGGAAAACAATACACGGGTTGCTGCCCCAAATCTTTATGATGTCTGTGTTGCATTATTATCACAATATACATTTCTAATAAGCTTTACAGGTTTCTGTATAAAAATTTTATTCAATAAAGTTTGTTTTTTAAAAATAAAAAAATATTAGTCTGTATACTTATAATTATTTCATATTGTACCTTTCATATCTATCTAAGTGCTAGGAAAATATTATTTTTCAGGTCTTCAACTAAAATGTAACTTTAAAAGAAGTATGCCTGAGTGAACAAATCTATCTATCTATCTATCTATCTATCTATCTATCTATCTATCTATCTATCTATCTATCTATCTATCTATCTATCTATCTATCTATCTTTTATTAGCAGTCATGCCTATACTATATTTCATTCATTTGTTCCTTATGTGACTCTTCACAAGATGGTTGATCAAGAAAAAGAAGTATAACATTATAGCCAGTGGTCATCAATGCATACATATTTTTTTCTAAAATGTAAAAAGAATTTCAGTTAAAATGACACAAATACATAAATTACTAATTTGATTAATGGCAGATTAACTTAAAGGAAACTCCAGTGTTAACTAATTGCTTATTTAAAGCTGGAAAGAGCTGTTCTACATTTAGGCACTTAGAGATGAGAGTTTCTTAATATATACAGTTCAGCCATATAGTGCACTGAGCTCAGCACACTCACCTTTTGTATGAAAACCGCCTGCAGCAGTGAAGTCAGGCAAATGTTAACTTTCTTTACTTTTAATGTAATAACATTTTTATGCCTTATTTGAAGATTTAAGAATCGTTACTGAATAAGGGCCTTTTACTAGCATGGAAGATGGAATGCATTCAGTATCATTTATTTTGCCCTGTCATATTTTGTCTGTTGCTAATTTGTTTTGAAAGAATCAGCTGGAGTTTATCAAATTAATTGCAGTTAGTGACTTTTACAAATCTTAATCAGAACGAGAAGAAGGCTTGAAGGCATTTTACATATAACAATAAACTTTAGATTATAACAATAACAAACACTGATTTAAATTAAATGGCTTTAATAGAGCAATTTATATACAGGGCAGTGCGGTGCAGCAGCGATTAGCCCTGCTGCCTTATGGATCCTGTGTCCTAGGTCCTGTGCCTTGTGCAAGTTCTCATTATGGCTGCATGGCTTTTTCTTCCCTTATGCCAGTTTTCCTCTGACATCCCCAAAGATGTGCATGTAAGTTAACTGGTCATTTTAAATGGTCCCTTTGTACCCTACTTGTAGTAATAGTAGAATTAGTACTTTCATGTGTACAGAGTACAGTAAATTTCATACTTGCAACTTCAACCAATGTTCAACATATGCCACTGTCTATTGCCATTATAAACAAAAATACATAACTTAATTTCATTTGAAAGAAAACAGAAATCAGCTTAATAAATGTGCTGCTTACCTGTCTCCTATAGCGCTTAATAAGTTATACTCCCAGTTCTGAGAGTACCAATGTAGGTGTGTACATTAGTGGGGCAGCCGATGTCCTGACGCTTTGTCTAGTGCTGTTTTCTGCCTTGAAACTAATGCTACTGGACTGTTGCAAAACTGATATAGATGAGGCAGGCTTGATAATTTATGTTTGTATTTTATATAAAATAAGCATAACTTTTGAAATACTTGTTTATTTAAGTAAACAACATAAATGAACCAGCTCAATTATTTTATGTTTTACATTTATAACTAATTTTGATCATTTTGCAGAGATCACTTTTCACTTTGACTTTAAAGAGTCTTTTTCTTTTGATTAGTGTCAAAAAAACCAAATTGAATCCAATGTTATTTATTGCATGGGCAGAGTTTAAAGGGTGGCTTGCTCCCCCCACGAATACAATGTTACTAAAATAAATCTTGAATAAAGGGTACTTTTTCCTCAAATGTTTTTTTTTAAAGCCAGAGCTACAGTAATATAAATATATTAACAATCAATGATAATTAAATCCATCCTGCCCCAAGCAGTGCACACCGCCTATCCTTAAAACAAACAGTGAAACATTCTGTATGACCTCAATTTCAAATTTGTTTAATGTTTTGTATTTAGCTTGAGAGAGGTCACTTGAATTTGTATATTTTGTATACTGCGTTTCCCTCTTTTACATGTCAGCGAGCCGCTCCTGTCAGCAAAATGTTTCTCAGTAGTCTATTGAAAAAGCCACATAGTTGTGCTCGAGGGCCCATAGCTAATGAATTTCTTGCCTGTACAATCTCAGCTATAGAGCGATCTGAGCAAATCACAATGACTTGTCACACTAAACATGGGTCTCTTTAATTAAAATAAATAATTAAAAATGCTTTGACTTCCAATACCAGAATGTATCCAAATTTTATGCTCTGCAAAGAAATTTCTAACTTAAAAAATCTAAGGGATTACAATACTTCTTTGGCCACTATTTTAATAAGTAGACAAATAATATAATTTTTGGAGTTGGAAATGTAAGATTTACTACATATTGTAAGTTTATGTTACAAACATATGATACCTGACTTAGTGTATGAATAAAATACTGAATATAATAGTGAAGTTGTGACTCTAACAAACTTGCAGATACTTTTAAGGTTCGTCTGAGCTCCCCCTGCCTAAATGAATCACGTATGGAGTTTGACAACATTATATCACAATGAAATGTGAACATTTTTAATAGGCCCTCTAAATGTGCTGCGTTAAGACTGTTAATGACAAGCTGGTTAAATGTGTAAATGACACTAAACTAGAAGGATTAGTAGGGATCCTCACACAATTTAGTTTAAATATCACTAGAATTATTAGAGAAGAAAGTGGACGGAGTTCAGAGTTGGACAGAAATTTGGAATATGAAGTGTAATGTAAATGAATGTATGACTTATCAGAATGTGGGGTATGACACAGAAAAGTACACCATATGAAAATACAAACTAAGGAGTCACAGGGACTGGTCACTGTTCTCAACCAGTCTATATGCAGAAGCAAATATATTTTAAAGGATATTGGGTTAGATAGCTCACTATGCTGACTACAAATCAAGGGATATTATTCTTAAGCTCTACAATGCACTTATTCAAACTTATCTGAAATATTGTGTGTAATACTTTTAGTGTTGCATGTTATCAATAGGGCGGCACGGTGGCGCAGTGGTAACGCTGCTGCCTCGCAGTTAGGAGACCCGGGTTCGCTTCCCGGGTCCTCCCTGCGTGGAGTTTGCACGTTCTCCCCGTGTCTGCGTGGGTTTCCTCCCACAGTCCAAAGATATGCAGGTTAGGTGGATTGGCGATTCTAAATTGGCCCTAGTGTGTGTTTGTTTATGTCCTGCGGTGGGTTGGCACCCTGCCCGGGATTGGTTCCTGCCTTGTGCCCTGTGTTGGCTGGGATTGGCTTCAGCAGACCCCTGTGTTCGGATTCAGCGGGTTGGAAAATGGATGGATGGATGGATGTTACCAATAATAAACACTAGAAAAAGTATTTTAGCCAAGGAAGAAAAAAGGCATGTTTGCCTTTAAAGAAACAATTAATAATGGATTAAGATGTGAAGGTTAAATAACAAAAGGGAGGTCAAAAAACAAAACAATGCCAAAAAGTAAAAAAGTGTAATGCAAATAGTCAAAAAGTCTAGGGTGAACAGAAAGGTATTTTTTTTATCCTTTACTAAAGTACAGTCAGCACTGTGCAACCATCTTTTATTGGAAGTAGGCACTGATGCAACATGGTCATGTGACTGGCAAAGGCCAAAGCAACAGCAAGACAAAATAGTGACAGAAAAGTAAAAATATGAAATGGTTTTGAGAACATCATGTCATTTTCTAATTTGCTTAATCCAGACCAGGGTTTTGGGAGGGCTGGGGCCTATCCCAGCTGGCATAGCACTCAAGGCAGAACACACCCTGGAAAGGGCACCAGTCCATCACAGGGCAAACACACACTAGAGGGAATTTAGTATCACCAGTGGAAGGAAATGAGAGCATCTTGGGGAAACCCAGTCAGACATGGGGAGAAACTTCATGCAGGGAGGACATGGGATGCAAAACCTAGTCTGCGCTATAACTGCGAAACTTTGCCATCCTTGAGAAGAACAAAGCAAAGCAAAATACAACGTCAACACAAGTAATAAATCAAGACATATTTTAGAAATGCAAAGAATGTTCATTTTTTTGTGAACTATCTGGAAACTTGGACATGGCAGAATGGGTGCTTTTGCATTTTAAATATGGTCACACCATTACACTTTTGAGAGTCCCGTGGTGGCGACCGGGGTGCGGTTTAACAAGAAACAACACAAAATGATGTGGCCAGCTGTCAAAAAATTAAAATAAACTGGTAGAAAAAGAAAAGTTAAAATGCAATCATTTTAAAATAATGAAAAATGATAAAACAAATCAGAACTCTCATTCATAAAAAACACTGCATGACACCTGTCTAGATTGCGCCTTTTCTAATAGCAAAGATAGAATAAATGAAAAATAACTTACAGATCATATGAGCAAATGTGATCACAACATAATTAAGTTTGAAAATACACAAGTGCGTGCCACAACTAATAATTATAACATGCAGAATTCTGAGGAATGAGAAACCACCTGGAAGACAGAGTAAGAAAATACAAATATTGTAACTGTAAATAATAGATGGTGTCACTTCAATAATAATAATAATAATGCAATCTTGGCTTAAAATAAATATGTTCAGAAATATAAAATGAAAAGACAAAATTACCTAATTGAATGAAGAAATGAAGGCATACAATTTTTATTCTAAGCTTGCTTTACAAGTATGTACTGTATATATATTTAAAAAAATGCAAAAAGGTTGACTTACAGGTATACGAAAAACTAAGCATGCTGTCAAAAAAGTGTTTAAAAGTCTAAAAGACAAAATGACAAGAAAATATTCAGACGTGCAGAAGGAGAAATTGAACATGAGCAACAAATATCAAACTAAATTAATAACACCAATGAATTTATTAAAGTAGATATAAATATAAGGTATCAATCAGAAATAAAAAATACTTTTCAGATTTCAAAATAGAAGAGTCAGATGTGCATCAGGCCTTTAACAAGATGAAGGCTAGTAAAACCTCTGGGTCTCATGAATTTTATCAGTAGTTTTGAAAGAAATGAAAGACAGTTTATAAACCTTTACCAAGGGTTATTCCTGCAATCATGGATGGGAGAAGCACCCAAGAACTGGAAAGTTTCAAATGTAATTCCATTACACAAAAGGGAATACAAAATGTATTCTGGTAATGATGGAGTATTAAGTCTCACGTCTGTCACATGCAAAATTATATCTTAAGATATACTTATACTGTATATACAATCTACTTGTTTGAAAATAATATACTGAAATATAGGTAGCATGTGTTAATGACAGGAATATCCTGACAAACCAATCTCTTAGACTGTTTTGAACAATCAGCTAGTAAAAACAAAGCAAAAGTATGCTTTACTTAAACTTTGAAATAATTTTTGATATAGTATTGCTCTGAAGCAATTAGATGCAACTAGTTTCACAGATAACTTACAATACTGGATTTCAAACTTTTGATGAGTCAGAAAAAAAGAAAACGCTAAAGAAAAAAAATGAATGAAGTCTTCAGTGGAGTTCCTCTGGGGTCACTGTTTGGACTATTGCTTTTAGTGAGAAGTCAAGCAGAATTACACCTTTTATTGGCTAACTAAAAAGATTACAATATGCAAGCTTTCAAGGCAACTCAGGCAACTTTGTCTTTTGGCTGTTCCCATTAGAGGTCACCCCAGCAGATCATCTGTTTCCATATCTTCCTGTCTTCTGCATCTTAGTGTTTTACACACATCAACTGCATGTCCTCTGTGGACACTGAAGTCGAAAACAACGGAAGACAAAAAACAATTTAAAATAAAAAGCAATTTCTTTTATTCTTGGTGAGAGGAGGCTACAGGACCTGTCACTTTCTAGTGTGCTTATGGACCGTCAGCCAGCCAGCAGCCAAAAAGAGACTTCCTTAAATACTAAAGTTTTTTTGAAAAAGAATAAAAAAAACATAGCAGTTCATCTTGAGGTTATTACATGGATTGCTGTAGCCCCTGTCCACATACTGAATTTGTACATGCAGAGAAAACACAGTGTTTTTTACAGATAAAAAATGGTCAGTATTTTCACAATTTTAAGAAATACACTTCTGCTAACTTACACATACATAAGACCAGTTATAGCAAGTTTTGTCCTAATGGTTATAGGGTGTATGCAACTCAGCGGTTTTAGACAATGCTCACTTCCTTTTTTCTTTGCACGTGCATTGCTTATAAAATATCAAGGATTCCATTTGTTCAGTTAGCTTAGCACATTCTTATTTAATACATAGTTGTCATGACTCATTTAAAATATGATAGGGTGTTCTGTTAGTATCAAAAGGTCAGCATTTTCTCATAAAGGAATTCAAGTTAGTCTAATATTTCTATGCACAAGCTTAATTCTTTTTCTACCTAAATGAAGAACAAATCATATATAAGTAAAAATCATAGCTCTCTGCAGCATGCTTAATGCAAAATACAGTCATTGATATTGTGAGTTAAATACTTATAATCATTTCAGCTAATAATGTTTTTTTCTTTCTCACCTCTCTCACCACATCCATAAACCTCCTCTTAGGCCTTCATCTTTACCTCTTGCCTAGCAGGTCTATGCTTAGCATCCTTCTCTATATACACCCAGCATTTCTTCTCTGCACATGTCCAAACCAACACAATCTCCATCCATCCATCCATTATCCAACCCGCAAATCCTAACTACAGGCTCACAGGGGTCTGCTGGAGCCAATCCCAGCCAAGACAGGGCGCATGGCAGGAAACAAACCCAGGGCAGGGTGCCAGCCCACTGCAGAGCACATGCACACACACACCCACACACCAAGCACAATTTAGAATCGCCAATGCACCTAACCTGCATGTCTTTGGACTGTGGGAGGAAACCGGAGTACCTGGAGGAAACCCACGCAAACACGAGGAGAACATGCAAACTCCACACATGGGAGGACTCGGGAAGCAAACCCGGGTCTCCTAACTGCGAGGTGGCAGCGCTACCCACTGCGCCACCGCCAACACAATGTCACCTCCCTAAACCTAACCCTACTTTAAGGTAGAATTGCTACACTTAAGTAAATAAAAGTTGAATTATACAGTACTTACACATCTTACCCTATAAAATATAATCTCTAAAAGGTATTTAGAGGTGTATATTGATGGAACATTTGTATTGTGTAGTCAGTGTGCAGAAGAAATTACTAGGGTTTATGGAAATCCAACAGATCTGTTTGAATGGCAAATGCAATGCATTTTATTACTACATGCATTATGAAACACCTTCGTTCTACGGTGGCCGAGAAGGGCAAAACAAACGTTAACACATGAGGTCTACGTTGATTACTTAGATTTCAATCCGTCTTAGTCAGATAGCACAGCTAGTATTGAACCCCTTTGTAGATTTCCCAGGATGTTCAGCTTGTTAAAGGGTAGCTTGAAAATCATTTTTTCATATCAATATGACATAGTGCATCATCATGTTGAGTAAATTCCATATTATGCTACAACAAAATCTGAGCATAGTAAAATACTCTATCTGCCTGTTACAATTTGTAATTGTTCTGCTATATGTAAAATAACAGTATAAAGGAGATTTTTCTTTAAAGTGAAATATAAACATTACATAATTCGGAAAGTAGCAATATTAGGTGTATATAGATTTTTGTTTGACATCTGCGTTATTTTGCATCAGTGATGTTTCTTATTAATAGCAAATAAAATGTGATGTATTGTCTTATGCCAAAGTCCTTCTATAATTTGCATTCATTATATTCTGTTTTACTAAGTGAAGTATCAGTGCTTTAGTAGAGTAAAATAGGATTCTTTTATATGTATAAGATTGATTAATATATGGACTCTTTAATTAGACCTATGTTTAAATTACTTTTTAATTTAGTTTTTTTATTTAAATTTTTTAGTTTAATTTCTTATTTGTCTCTTATGCAAAACAAGGAAATGGCCATTTTTCATTAAACAATTTACTCTAATGACCGTATATTACAGAATTCAACAGCGAAGGCTTTATCCTGTATATGCATAATGTTTCAAACCAATAAATCTTAGGTTTCCAAGAGGGAGAGATTAAACTGCCTGAAAGAACATGAAGAAACAGGAAAGAAGGGGGATATATATCAAATCAACACAAACTACTAACAAATGCACTGACATCCAAAAAGCTGTTCACAGCAACACTTGAAAGCAATCTTTATACAGACACTGAAATACAACACAAGACAGGATGATGTTCACTGAACTTTTGTATAGCAATAACTTTTGCCAAAAATCAGCATGAAACTGAATTGACATTCTGATTTTTTATTTAAAGCACCAGCAAAGATGTACATTCAGATAAGTTTATTTTTCTATTAAACCTTTGAGGACACAAAAAAAAATATTTATTCCATTACAGGATTTACTTCATTAGATAATAAATTATCTTTACTTTAAGTCCTAGAAAACAGAATGAAATAATGTATATTATCAGGCATATTTAGGAATGAGTAAAACCTACTTATGCAAAGAGCTGTGGAAACCTGTAACAAACTGCATGTAGTTGAAGCAGAAACCTTGACATCCTTTAAAAAGTATCTGGATGAGATATTGGGACAGCTCAGCTATTAGCTAAACAAACTGGCTTGATGAACTGAAAGGTCTCCTCTTGTTTGTCAAATTATTATTGATTTAAACCACCAATTTGCTAAAGTTATTGAATTTGATTCAAACAAGGCAAATACTATTCAATAAAAGAACTGGTTATTAATGTCTTAAAATGTTAAATATTGCATCCTGTAATAAATAATATAACTCATATACCTGTTTATATATTCTCCTTTATATGTTCATTTCATTTCTGTCTATCTGTTATACTGTAAATGAAGAGTAGCAATTGCATTTACAGCCAACAGGGGGTGTTACTATTATTAAGTTACCCTCAGTTGCAAAGGAGTAATCCTACTATTTGGCTTCAGAAGGGTACTGCGGTGAATAGCTAGTAAGGCCCTCATCAGGGACAGCTCTGTGCAAAAGGGTTACTGATGGCATCTGGAACCCACAAAGTGCTTATGTGATGGTGTGGGTGGACTCCATGCTAACGGGTGCTACTGGGAGCTTCTTGAACCCGCTGCCTCCCATAACCTTTCCAAGAGATGAGTTTAGCAAATGAGGACACCACATGAAGCAAGGGTAGGTGCAAAATGCTCAGTGCTTTTATTAAAAAAAAAAGCAAAACTAAACAAAACAAGTGTCTAAAAAGTGCAATGCTTCAAGAAAGTTCAGTAAATAAATAATCCAGTTAAAAACATGAATTTGTGGAGGATAGAATCATTCAAACAATCCATTAAAAATGAGATTAAAACTCAGCTTCCAGGAAAGTGTCCTCTCTAAAAGCCCAGTGCATTGATCTTTTAAATGGTGGCTCCTCTGCATATCCCATATGGGCCTTGCAGCAGAGGAGTCGCCTTAACAACAGGTGCAGCTGACCTTCTGCAGGTCTGGGTACCTGCCGTCCCATGGCTATGGTAAGGTTCCCTCTCTGGATCTAGGCTTGGGTCCCCAACAGTCATTGGGGCTCTCCTCCCATGCCTCCCAGAGCCCCGCTGCCTTCCTGGTCTTCTGCGGTGAGTCATTCATGCTCCTGGTCACTCTCGCTCCTCAGACGTGTTCAACTGGAGTGACTCAGTTCAACCTGCAAGTGTCAGCCACACACTCCTCTCCAGGGGCTCTCTTCCCAGCTGCCTGCCTTCTCTCTCCCGAGCCCGTTATTTTCGGCTGCCTCAAACCGGTATAAAAACCTTCTGATCTTGCCTTCTCTATAACTTTGATTCTCTTCTCTTCTTGTTTTTTTCTTTTTCTCTCTCACAATCATGCTTCCCTTTTTAAAAGTGAAGGCATGGCACAGCTGTGGGCAATCAGCAGCTCCCAGGGCCAATGAGGATCATGGGTGATCCTTCACCTGTGCACAAAGTGCAGGGCTGTCCGTTCCCGCATTGCGCACGGGAATCTCTCTCACCACATTTCCATGACTCCCCACACAAAGATGCAAGCATGGCAATTATTTATTTTATAAGGAGGTAATCAGCCGCAGACCTCACTTTACCACAGCTTATTTTACAGTACTCTGAGATAGTCAAAGGCCGTAACTTTCCCTTGGTACAATGAGTTTACAGTTGAGAGACGGCTGGTTAGAAATAGCTCAGCTAACGAGTGGTAGGTTCGAGTAGGGGATGGTGGTATTGTGTAGCAAAAGGTGGTATTGTTTAGTTAGAAACAGATCAATGGAACAACATTAATTCTAAAGACTCATCAACACTGTGAGGTATGATGGCAGCTTGCTTTTTATATTATTGATTTTCTTTATGCTGTGCTATTAGTTTTTTTTTACTGTAACTATTGGTAACTAAAATATGGAAGTACTGTATAATGTACTTTCACCAGGAATTCCTGAAATCCAAGATCTTCCACACTCCAGCTGACACACAGCAAAAGGCAGCTACTTTTGCTCCAACTCATGGACCACTTTCTTTAAGAGATTACCAGAAAGTCCCTTTTAAATGTGAATTCACCTACCTGAGCACAGTTCTAATTGTAGATAGCCTCCTCATGTTATGCTTAGCTAATTCATTATTATTATTATTATTCATTCATTATTCATCATTAAATATCATTATTTATCTGTAAAGTCCCTTTGTTAGAGAAAACAAAAACAGGATGCTATATCTGCTGCCTTCGCCTTCGATCGAATGTCCCTGTATCATGCTGCTCACGTCACTGTGTCGCAAACACCTGAGGAAAATAAAGCCGTTTCAGCTAGTGTTTTGTTCACAGTATGATCCCCACACTCTATACACTTAAGGGTTAGACAGAGCTGTGTGACAGATTGTATCCCATTCCTAATTGAACTTGTTTTTCTAAAAAAATAAAAAAGTTTATAACTGCAACAGCAATACTTGCTTTGAAAGACTGTTTAGGTGCAAGAGACTAAATGTTTCCAAAAAGAGAGACACCTTGCCCAAACAGTCTAACTTTACAGGGCTATGGCATCTAAACCTGACATACTAGACCACCACAACAAAAAAATGATTGCAGGGTTATGCATCATAAAATATCTTGGTTATGTACTGTTAAATCCATCTTTTTGACAAGAAATCCCTAAAACTCACATTTTTTTCTGTGTTTCACTTAGTTGATATTGGTGTAAACAAAGGTTTTTAATCAAATAAATACTTTCTTTTAAAAATTTGAGTGTTGTACTCACTTTTGTGCAGCCATTTACAGCTCCTTTTTTACATAAGCAGAATAACAGCTGTTTATTTCTGGGTATGTAATTTAAATGCAATAATACCAAAAACCCCTTAGCACATAAGGGGTCAATCTTACAAAATCATGTTTACATTTTTTCGTACACAGAGAATCACATTTTGTTATTTATTTATTGTTTTAGGACTTTATTGTTAATTTAACATTATTTTTGATGCCATTTTGTATTTGTGACTGCTGCTGCAATTTTGACAGCTTTGTGTCATCCATTGTCTCTAATTCTCCCATCATGCACTGGGAGTGTGAATTGATGACATCATCTAGATCAACAGTATAAAGGTCCCTTCTTATAAACCCCAAATCATCCAAGATTCAGCCGAATCAAAATCAAAATAACTTATGTAAAAGAATAAATTAGTAATGAAATAATCCTAGACTTGGCAGTTTTAAAAAAAGAGAAAATGAAGGATTCTGAGCATTATAACTGGTGAAGTTTCATAAATTGCTAGCTATAGTAATTTTAATTATTCACTGTTTGTCATAGTATTATGTGAAAAGAAAAAAACAATAAGACGACGCTTCAGGAATTTAAAGATAATTTTTAAACTTCAGTATCAATAAAGCAAAATGAGTCCTAGTAATTAAACAACCAATAAACTAAAACAAGACACTTTTCTTAAATGCGTAGAATAAACTAAAAACTAAAAATAAGCTAAAATTATTAAAATAAAAAAACAGACAAGTAAATTTAAGAACCCTTAGGGTCCTAAGATCACAGAATGCAAAACATTTTCCTTAATCAAATTAACAGAAACATATTAAAAGAAGAATTCCCAAAACACAAAATGTTCAAATACCAAATCCTGAATGAAAAGGAAAAGACATCTAGTAAATCAAATGCTAATATTCTTACATTAGTCATTTTCTTCAAAAACCTTGACTTTGCCTGGACTTACAATACATTTACAAACTCAGAGAAAGGAAGTCAAAGACAAAGAAGTGAGAAATCAAAGCCCCAGTGATCAAACTGGGGGTCAAGTGAAGCCAAAGGAGGCAGCAGAGAGAAATAGGGGGCCTTCCCCCATGGGCTACAAATCCAGGGCTACATCCACACTACTACATTTTTCCTTTAGGAATTTTTTTTAATGAAAACCTATTAACATTTTCACATTTTTTTTTTGCACATTTCATTATCCACACTTAAAATGACTGAAAACACATATAACATGTGGGAATATCGCTTTCTACAATGACCAATCAGGGAATGAAACATTGTAATGAGCATGATCCAACAAGGGAAGGGCTACATAGCAAACATGAACAAATAAGAGCGCAATTAAAGTCTATGTTGTCAACAGTTAGTGTTTTCACCTGCAGTACTTAGTTGGTATTTTCAGAAGTTGGGGTCTGAATACCTTAATTATTGCATTCACTAGAGAAATGCACTATACAGGTATATAGCAAGAGTTGTCTAATTGTGGTGCTAGGTAAAAATATATTGTTAATTAAAAATATTCCTGTTATATCATTGCTGCGCAACATTCATTTCAGTATAAAAGAAAATCTCTAGATGCCAGGGGAGCTTTTTTTAGGTTGTTAACCACATTCGATTACAAGAGAACAGTGGTAACACAAGTGGCACAATCAAAGTACACATCTTACACCTCAGACTCTCCAGGGACCTTGTTTCCACTTCCTGACCAATGAGAAGCTAATGTCTATATCAGATTGTTTCCCTTTCTGAGTATGCAGTAAAGGGTGGTGAAGTGATGAAATTGGACATTTGGCTGGGGACTGAGAGTATATCAGCTTATTAATTGTTGATCTGAAGTGCTGAGTTGGAGCAGCAGGGAAGGGAAAAGGGGGCAGGGAAGAGAGAAGCAGTGTGCACAATGAAAGCTATCAGGCATCATTCTACTGGACACTTCAGCAGGTTTTGATTTTCTACTTAGAGAAAAGGCATGGGCTAGTGCCATTTTACCACTTAAAGGAAGTGGGTTTATGGGGCGTTTGAAAACATTTTTCTTATGGTTGTCTCTAGTTTCAGCTAAGCGAGTTATTATAGCAACTGGAGAGCAATACTGTATCAAAATATAATAAAGTAAAATTAACTATAAAAGACATTCCTGCTAAATGAAAAAAAAATAATGTAAAGCAAAGTTAATTTTTAAACTTATGGGAAAGTGTAACAGCAGGGGTGTGCAAACTTTCGATCCCCAGTATTTTACTTAATAGACTGAAGGAAAGAAAGTCAAAAGAAGTGCAAGTATATCGTCACAGTGTGCCTTGTTACATGGGTCACTGGTGCGCTGACAGCAAAGGAATGAAAAAGCAATTTCATATCTGCTCTTTACATTTCTGCAAGGATAGCAGCTGGGTAATCATTTTAAGCTTTCTACTCACATAATATCCAGAAAGGCCACTTAACCAAGATACCTACTTGGCTTTTTAGCTATCCCTCATATTGATGTGCTTGTCAGTTTCTCTTTAATACTTGAAAGCTTTGTGGTTGCATAAAAGAAATAGGAATATCATTCCATTCCAAGTCCATTACAGGGTACACATGTGCCCACTGATTCTTAAAAGCTCAGTTCAGAGCCTGCAGTTAACCTGATATAAGAACAACATACTGTAGATGTTAAAAAAAAAAATCAGTAAGGCCCTTGAGTTCATCAAGTTTATTCAGTTAGCTAATGGCTACATAATCTCAGTATCTTACTCAGATTAAAAAAAACTTTGTGTGTCAAAGAACGTCTTGGTCTCAATCTTGAAAGCACTTCAATGAACTATCACTTGTGTAAAGATCACAAGTCTATGTATGCAAGCTCACTAAGCACAGACACCGCACAAGGAAATGGACTCTCCTATTTGACCAAGGTACTGTGTTCTGCTTTCCTTTCAATGTTGTCTTCAGCATGTGTCAATAGTGAATTCCTGTTAGTAACACAAGACATTTCTCTCGCCCCATTAGCAGGAGAGAAAGAAACCAAGACAGCCTTCTTCCACTGTGTGAAGCCACCATTTCAGATATTCTCTTCTCCTTTGGTTTGTGGACCTGCCAGTCTGTGGTCTACAAAGCAGGCTTCAATCCAACTTTCGCCACCCAAAGAGCTCTACAAGTGCTGGCTGTGACAGAGACATTGATTTGATCAGAAAACACAGTGACTCCAACAACACTTTCCTCGGTCTGGAACTTCTCTCACTCCTGCCTCTCTACTAGTAGGGGTGGAGGGACAGGTATCCTTATGTCTAAGAGCTCAAAATTCACTCCTCTGTGTAATGTATGCAACATCAGTACTTTTGAATACCATGTTATTACTGTCTCCTTTCCAATTATCATGACCATTATAGTTGTTTATTGCCCTCCTAGGTTGCACAGGGTCTTCCTTGATGAGCTGAACATCCACCTGGATAGCCCTCCTGCTGCTGACTTTTTTGCTCTTCTTTCCTCTGTCAATAATGCACAGCTGCACACCCCACCGACTCCCAAGGCAATCTACTTGACCTTGTTTTCTCACACAACTGCTCTCCTGCAAACGTCACTCCTCTACACATGTCTGACCACTTGCAAAGATGTTGTCTATATAAAGATCTCTAAGCAAGTTAATCCCAAATTTGTGTCACGTCAGTATTTGATGGGTTACATCAACAATGACATTCAAAACTGTGACATCCTCTGGCACCTGGGAGCAGTTCCCTGACAACATGATTCGTAACATGACAGTGCCCATAAATGAAAAATATGGTATTGATAAATAATAACAAAATAAAATACACTTATTTCCTGAAGCTGTGAAGATTAAAAATAAGCAGTCAGAAATGTTCCATGGCACTAAATCCCCCTGAATACAGGTATAGATTTTGCAATACAAATTTATTACACCCATTCAAAATTTTATTTGCATGATTTTGTGGTTCCTCTACAGTTATGCTATGTGCCTAGTATACCATTTTCCGTGCATTTCATTTATACCTATACATGGAGCCTATACATGTCCCAGTGTGTGGGTGAACTTTTCTTCTAATGCTTATGTAAAACCATATGTAATTTAATTCTGACCAAAAGCACAGGAGATCAGATCTACCCAAAGCCTGCCTAATTTTTCCCCCCACTTTTCTAGCTTTCATTAAATATAATTGCTGTTTTACAATGGCAGTGGACTGGTTCCTGTTTTTTTTTTTAATAAAGATTGTACCTTATGTTCTTACATCCCATGTGGATTTGATTGAGAAATAAAATACAGACTGATCTAAGTAATTTACTTAAATGGGAAATTTAGAATTATAGTTTTAAATTTCACTCTAATAATGGTGACATTATATTAACTGAACATGGTAATATCCAGCTTTTGTTTTGTTGGGCTGTTTAAAGCAGAAGGTAAGAGACAAACTGTACTTAATATTGTAATGGGGTTTTGCAAGCACATCAAGAACTGAACCCACCTTCCAGAAATTCATCTATGTATATTTCCATTTTAGCTCCTTCAATACCGTGTCTCTTCAGAGAATCCTTGGGCAACGCTGGTTTGACTTTGTGTCGTACAAGTGGTCGCTCACATTGTCCCAAATGAGGCATATTACTTGCATCGTGATGGAGCCTCAGTTATGGCACTACGGCCATGTAGCACAATTTCCCGAGGGTGAACTAGCTCACAGGATCCTCATTGTTGAGGACCTGACCAGTTGAACAAGGCCAAGAGGACCCACACATAACACCTGACAGTGGCACATAGATGGTCATTTTTAGAGGGTGGTACTGGACTGTGTGTCTGCCTGGGGGTTTGCCAACCAGGATCCCAAGCTGTTTCGTCATGTCAACGTGCTGTACCAGTGCATGCTCTCAACCTGACCTGACCTGACCTGACCTGACCCAACATGATGAAAATCCATTGAGAGGAACCCTCATACAGATACTGGGTCATAGTCTTTCAGTCTGTAATGTGAGTGGAAAACTGGACTATCCAATGAAAACCCCCATGCAGACTCCACATGGACACTGCCCAGGGTGGGATGTGAAATGGAGTAACGCTAAGCAATGTTCCACCCCTAATGAAAACAGTCTTAACACACATACACACATACATACCTGTATATCACATTTAAAGTTATCACATTTTATTGTTACACAATATTGAATCACAGTGGATTTAATCTGGGTATTTTGACATGGGACTCTTTAATGTTAAAGCTAAAATAGATTTATTTAAAGGGAGACCACACAGAGACCAGAAGGAAATACAAGCTACAGTGGGTAAGATAGGAGAGACTGCTTGAAACAACTGTTGCCTTGTGCTTCACCAGTTGCATCTTATGGGAAAATGGAAAAGAGAAAGCCACTGTTTAAAAAGACATGACGGGAAAGTCTGAAGTGAGCTGGAAGATGATGTGATGAGACCAAAATTAAGCTTTTTGGCCATTAGACATTTTCAAGCACTGCAGTTTATTAAAAACTAGCAGAATACCCGCGCTTCGCAGCGGAGAAGTACTGTGTTAAAGAAGTTATGAAAAAGAAAAGGAAAAATTTTAAAAATAACGTAACTTGATTGTTAATGTAATTGTTTTGTCATTGATATGAGTGTTGCTGTCATATCTATCTATATATATATATATATATATATATATAGATATATATACTCAGCAAAAAAAGAAACGTCCCCTGACTTTCAACTGTTTTTACTTTCAGTAGACTTAATGTGTAAATATTTGTATGAACACTAAAAGAGTCAACACCATAAGACATAAACTAAAAATGTTTCACAATGTGTCCCTGAATGAAGGGAGGCTCAAAATCAAAAGTACCAGTCAGTATCTGGTGTGGCCACCAGCTGCTTGAAGTACTGCAGTGCATCTCCTCCTCATGGACTGGACCAGATTTGCCAGTTCTTGCTGTGAGATGTTACCCCACTCTTCCACCAAGGCACCTGCAAGTTCCTGGACATTTCTGGGGGGAATGGCCCTAGCCCTCACCCTGCGATCCAACAGGTCCCAGATGTGCTCAATGGGATTGAGATCTGGGCTCTTCGCTGGCCATGGCAGAACACTGACATTGCTGTCATGCAGAAACTCACGCACTTTTTGCCACTCCTGTCTGGTCCAGCGAAGGTGGGTTTGTGCCCATAGGCGGCGTTGTTGCTGGTGATGTCTGGTAAGGACCTGCCTTACAACAGGCCTGCAAGCCCTCAGTCCAGCCTCTCTCAGCCTATTGCGGACAGTCTGAGCACTGATGGAGGGATTGTGTGTTCCTGGTGTGACTCGGGCAGTTGTTGTGGCCATCCTGTACCTGTCACGCAGGTGTGATATTCGGATGTACCGATCCTGTGCAGGTGTTGTTACACGTGGTCTTCCACTGCGAGGATGATCAACTGTCCTTCCTGTCTCCCTGTAGCGCTGTCTTAGGCGTCTCGCAGTGCGGACATGGCAATTTATTGCCCTAGCCACATCAGCAGTCCTCATGCCTCCCTGCAGCATGCCTAATGTACGTTCACGCAGATGAGCAGGGACCCTGGGCATCTTTCTTTGGGTGTTTTTCACAGTCTCTTTAGTGTCCTGCGTTTTTAGAACTGTGACCTTAAATGCTTACTTTCTGTAAGCTGTTAAGGTCTTAACGACCATTCCACAGGTGCATGTTAATTAATTGATTATGGTTAATTGAACATGCATGGAAAACATTGTTTAAACAATTTACAATGAAGATCTGTAAAGTTATTTGGATTTTTAAAACATTATTGTTGAAATACACAGTCCTGAAAAAGGGATGTTTCTTTTTTTGCTGAGTATATATATACCCGCGTATCGCAGCGGAGACGTAGTTTGTTAAAGAAGCTATGAAAAAGAAAAGGGAACATTTTAAAAATAACGTAACATGACTGTCAATATACAGTAAATGTTTTGTGAGTGTTACTGAGTGTTGCTGTCATCAAGGATTTGATTATCATTATTTCTTTCAATCAGGTTCGTATTTGTAGGATGTGTTGTGTTCAAGTTATATTCCGTGTTTGTCAATCGTTGTAAAGATGACAGGTTTCATTCATCAATTCGTTTCTTACTGCATCAATAAACAGCTCGTCTTCCTCTTTATCTGAGACGTGACACACTGCATGCACGGGTTTTTTTTTTACACTGTCATCCTTTAGCGGGACATTGACTTTTTCCACCGTGTGCTTTGTTTCCGCAGTAGCTGCATTTATGAATATGCTTGTATGTATCAGACGCTTCATATTTTTTTGCTGCCTTTTCAATTGTGTAATTTGGTTTTTGTTCAGCGCTCTTTGGAACTGTTGCTTTTTGTCTGTGCACTGCGTCAGTTCACGTGAGCCGCTCGGTGTACATGCATCGAAGTTTCCCAGCTGTGCTGGTGCCATGTCGTGCTATGTCCATGGCTGTATCTAATGTTACCTAAGTCCCGGCACTTAAAACTTTCTCTCGCAGTTTCGCTGATTTTGTGCCAAACACCACCCTGACCATCTCATCTTCCTCTGCATAAGCACAGTCCTTCACCCGTGAATATTTACCCGTGGCAGTGTTTCTATTGGATTGCTGCTGACAGACGGCCTTATATGGGCAGGCACTAAATTACAAACGCCAGCTGCAGCCTGTCTATGAACTTAATTTAAAGTTTAGGTTTACATCGTGCTTTGTTTCCGAAGTAGCAGAACTCATGAATATGGTTGTATATGTCACTCGCTTCTTATTGTTTCGCTGCCTTCTCAATTATATAATGCATGTTTTCTTCAGCGCTTTTTGGGGGCTCTTCCTGGTTTTCTATGTACAGCGTGATTACGTGGGAGGCGTGATGATGTCACACGAAACTCCGCCCCCACGGCTTTCAAGCTCATCTCCATTACAGTAAATGGAGAAAAACAGCTTCCAGTTATGACCATTAGAATTTCGAAATGAAACCTGCCCAACTTTTGTAAGGAAGCTGTAAGGAATAAGCCTGCCAAATTTCAGCCTTCCACCCACATGGGAAGTTGGAAAATTAGTGATGAGTGAGTGAGTGAGTGAGTGAGTGAGTCAGTGAGGGCTTTGCCTTTTATTAGTATAGATGTATGTGAAGGATGGTTACTACAAGGCTACTACAATGAGCAACTATAGGTAGGCAACTGTGTAGATAAATAGAACTTTATTTATACCAAATGGGAAATTTGGCTTTTTACTGAAGCTCGATAGATAGATAGATAGATAGAACTTTATTTGTCCCAAGTGGAAATCTGTGACTTTACAGAAGCTCAATCAATAAATAAATAGACATATACATACATACTACAGTATTGGTGCCTTTGCTATGAAGATCTTTCAGGCAAAAACCGAAGAGAATGATTCAAAATATAAACACATTGAATTTAAATTAGTGAATCATTGATTCAACCAAATGTCATGAATATTACAAAATGTTACGAATTGTTACGAATATAAAATTAGTAGGCGGCACGGTGGCACAGTGGTAGCATTGCTGCCTCGCAGTTAGGAGACCTGGGTTCATTTCCCGGGTCCTCCCTACGTGGAGTTTGCATGTTCTCCCCGTGTCTGCGTGGGTTTCCTCCGGGTGCTCCGGTTTCCTCCCACAGTCCAAAAACATGCAGGTTAGGTGCATTGGCGATCCTAAATTGTCCCTGGTATGTGCTTGGCATGTGGGTGTGTGTGTGTGTGTGTGTGCCCTGCGGTGGGCTGGCACCATGTCCGGGGTTTGTTTCCTGCCTTGCACCCTGTGTTGGCTGGGATTGGCTCCAGCAGACCCTGTAGTTAGGATATAGCGGTTTGGATGATGGATGGATGGATTAAATAAGCAAATTGGTGATTAAATAAACTTCACCTGACCACAGGAAGATGTGGTTTTGGGCTCCATTTTGAAATTGTTAGCCTTGATGTAGTATAGGAAAATATGATACATAGGATACTTCTGAAGAATCAAACTAAAGCAATATATAACTTTATAAGACTTTTGTCAATAACTTATGCACATTACCTTATGGTAGTTTGCATTAAGCCCAATATTGCATTAAGCCCAATATAATAAGCTAATTTATTGTAATAATCCTGTTTGTGAAAGTTGTTTGTACATTTAATTGTGTTTTTCTAATTAAAAAAGTCCTCCTTGCTCTAGTGATCACATTTTGGAAGTAGTGAATGTGAAAACTGAGAATTTGAGGTCTGCGTAAGTATCAACTGTATCAGTGTTTAGTGCTCCATGGGGAAAGAGTTGTCATTATTGAATTCCACAGGCTATTAAGGGACTTGCTAATTTGCACTGGCAGCATTTGGTGTCACTTTTCCCTGCTGGGAGGTTTTATACAAGTATGCTGGCCTGCCACACAAAACCTTTATGAGATTCCTCTTTGTGTCAATTTATAAGAATCTCACTATCCAGGCAACTATTTAGAAGTTACCTGAGCATCTTCTGAATTAAATTATCCGTATTATTTAAATGTATCCATGGCACACATTCAAAATTGTATTGCTACATAGGAAAATTAGTGATTTTAGAAACAAGAGGGTCATTAAGTCACTCAAACTTGTTTGGTTAGCTGAAAACTAAATTGTCCCAACATCTCCCTCAGATCGTTTTTAAAAGTTATCAAGGTTTCAGCTTCCGCTGCATGTATTTGTAGTTTGTTCCAGATTCTGACAACCTTTCTCTGGAGAAGTGCTCCCTGGCTGCCATTGTAAATGCCTTTCCCTTTATTTCCACCTTTGCCTTTGTGTATGTGGTTCTGTATTTAAATAACTTACTGTAATTCTGCCCTATAAAATTTAATAGTGCCTTTGACAATTGTAAAGACTTCTTAATTCCTTATGCAGATTTCTCTGGACAAGAGTGAAAAGATTTAATTTCTTACAACTGTCAGTTTGGGACCAGCCCTTTAATCCTGGGGTGCACTTGCTTATGTCGTCCATACTGTTTCCAGAGATGCTTTGTTTTTGTGTAGTGTGGTGACCAGAACTGCATTCAGTACTCAAGGTACTGTCTCACTAGCACATTATATGGAGTGTAATGTTTCTTGACTTATGTTGGGCAGTTTATTAATATAACCTTACACTTTATTTGCACATTGCTTAGATGATGAGAACATTGCATCAATGTCAATCCTTCAAATCCTTTTCAGAGATTGTATCCTTTCAGACAATGTCACCCATTTGCTGGTTATGTTTCTCTTTCTGTGCCTACCGCTTTGTACCATTCTACAGTAACTACAGTAACAGTTTACTCAGGCACCGACGCAAGTGACAGCCTTTCCAGCAGCTCTGTGTATGACTTTATCTTTAAAGTCTTTATCTTTATCTGTCTACCTTTTTCTCTATTTTTCTTTATTTCACTGTTAACTCCAACCACTTTCTTTTATGTCGACTCATTCCATGGACACTTTTTACTACTTGGAGGTGGATTTTTACACACCGAGACTCGTCTATTCAAGTAGTCAACTTCAAGCGCTGAGAACAAATGCGCTTGTCGGTGTAGTTCCCTATTTACTTGACGAGGTAAGAAGGCGGTATCGGGGCAGCAGAGCCGGTGCTAAGATAAAAGCCACGCGTCTAGCAATAAAGTGGCGCTACAAACCTTCGGGGCCTTCTGTGATCCTGGGAAATGTGAACTCACTACCAAATAAGATCGATGAACTGGCTGCACTGGTAAAAAATGTCAGAATCTACAGAGAATGCAGTTTGCTGTGTTTTAGTGAAATGTGGCTAACAACTAACATCCCAGATGCTAACGTGGAGCTATCTGGGTTTAGTACAGTTAGAGCGGACAGAGACGCAAGTACCAGCGGGAAGCAGAAAGGTGGGGATGTCGCTCTCTATGTCAATACAAGATGGTGCAACTCTGGACATGTAAATGTAAAAATCTCCACTTGCTGCAGGGACATCGAACTGTTGGCCGTAAGTTTGCGTCCCTATTACTTGCCCAGAGAGTTTGGACACGTCATTGAGACTTTAACCATGTGACGCTGGACAAAACATTACCTGCCTTCTCCCATTATGTGAATTGTAACACCCGGGAAAATAGGACTATCGACCTAATGTATGCAAACGTTAAAGACGCATACAGCGCCACCCCGCTACCTGCGCTTGGGAAAGCAGATCATAACCTGGTTCTGCTTCAGCCTCACTACAAACCAAGAGTGAGGGAGCTACCTACAACCACATGCTCATTTAGGAAGTGGTCCCCTGAGGCAGAGCAGGCTCTGAGGGACTGCTTTGGAACTACAGACTGGGATATCCTACAGGGATCACATAGTGAGAACATTGAGGAGGTTGTTGACTGCACAACTGATCACATCAACTTCTGTAAGGACATTGTAGTTCCAGTAAGAACAGTATGCTGCTATGCTAACAACAAGCCATGGATTACAAGTGACATCAAAGGCCTTTTGAACCAAAAGAAAAGGGCTTTCAAAGGCAGTGATCAGCATGAGCTCAAGCGCGTGCAGAAGGAACTCCGAGTCCAGCTCACGGCGGCAAAGGAGCAGTACAGGAGAAAGCTGGAGCAGAAGTTGCAGAATAACAGCATGAAGGAAGTGTGAGATGGGATGAAGATCATCACTGGCTGCAGCTCGAAGCGGGGTGCCACCATCAAGAGAGACATGGAGAGAGCAAACCAAATGAACAACTTCTTTAACAGGTTTGACCAGCCTAACCCACTTTCACCTCGGAGTACTGCATCCTCTGACCATCCTTCTGCTGATACCAGCATAGGAGAGACATCCCCACCCACAATTACAGCAGCACAGGTGAGCAGAGAGCTGAGGAGACTTCGTGCCAGCAAAGCAACGGGTCCAGATGGAGTATCGCCACGACTGCTGAAGGCCTGTGCACTGGAACTGGGGAGTCCTCTACAGCGCATCTTCAACCTGAGCCTGGAACAGGGGAGAGTCCCGAGGCTTTGGAAAACATCTTGTATCACCCCAGTCCCAAAGGTATCACGTCCTAGTGAGCTGAATGACTTCCGGCCTGTTGCTCTGACGTCACATGTGATGAAGACCATGGAGCGGCTGCTGCTTCACCACCTGAGGCCACAGGTCCACCACGCCCTCGACCCTCTGCAGTTCACATACCAGGAGAAGGTGGAAGCGGAGGATGCCATCATCTATATGCTACATCGATCCCTCTCCCACTTGGACAGAGGCAGTGGTGCTGTAAGAATGATGTTTTTGGACTTGTCTAGTGCCTTCAACTCCAAACAACCTCTGCTCCTTAGGGACAAGCTGACAGAGATGGGAGTAGATTCACACCTGGTGGCATGGATCGTGGACTATCTTACAGACAGACCTCAGTATGTGTGTCTTGGGAACTGCAGGTCTGACATTGTGGTCAGCAACACAGGAGCGCCGCAGGGGACTGTACTTTCTCCGGTCCTGTTCAGCCTATATACATCAGACTTCCAATACGATTTGGAGTCCTGCCACGTGCAAAAGTTTGCTGATGACACTGCTATTGTGGGCTGCATCAGGAGTGGCAGGAGGAGGAGTATAGGAAGCTAATCAAAGACTTTGTTAAATGGGCGACTCAAACCACTTACACCTGAACACCAGCAAGACCAAGGAACTGGTGGTGGATTTTAGGAGGCCCAGGCCCCTTATGGACCCTGTGATCATCAGAGGTGACTGTGTGCAGAGGGTACAGACCTATAAATACCAGCTGGATGATAAATTGGACTGGACTGCCAATACTGATGCTCTGTGTAAGAAAGGGCAAAGCTGACTATACTTCCTTAGAAGGCTGGTGTACTGTGGCCTCAGGTGGTGATGCAGCAGCCGCTCCATGGTCTTCATCACATGTGATTTCAGAGCGACAAGCCGGAAGTCATTCAGCTCCCTAGGATGTGATACCTTTGGGACTGGGGTGATACAAGATGTTTTCCAAAGCCTCGGGACTCTCCCCTGTTCCAGGCTCAGGTTGAAGATGCGCTGTAGAGGACTCCCCACCTCCAGCGCACAGACCTTCAGCAGTCGTGGTGATACTCCATTTGGACCCGCTGCTTTGCTGGCAGGAAGTCTCCTCAGCTCTCTGCTCACTTGTGCTGCTGTAATTGTGAGTGGGGATGTCTCTCCTATGTTGGTGTCAGCAGAAGGATGGGTGGAGGGTGCAGTACTCCGAGGTGAGAGTGTCCTTATTATACTGTTCCTTGCATTTATAATGTTCCTTGCATCACCAATTGACAACAGATGTTTATAGTGCAACCACAAATGGCTCGGAGTTGCTTCGGCAAAAGAGTTTATAAACCTCAAAACTCCCCCCCAAGTTACTGTCCAAGCCAGGCTCGGCCAGGCAGGAGAAAACGTTAGCATCGGTGTATGTAGCCCCAGGATGGTGGTGAACATCAAAAACCTGCAAACTAATAGACCACCGAGTGAGCCGAGCATTTGTATCCTTCTGTTTGTACAGCCACTGAAGCGGGATGTGGTCAGCCACCAGGGTAAAAAAAATAAATAAATAAAAACAAATTTTAAAAATGGATCTACAGTAACCATAAACTGGATCTGCCTTTCCATCCCCTGCCTCTAGATAGCTGATCCACTCATAAATGGTTAATTGTGATCAGCAGACTTAACTTCTGAAATGTTTTGCTTATGTCCTCCTTTTCTATTTTTTTACTTACATTTTTCCATTAATAAAACTTGCTCCACTAAGAAAAATTGTCAATCCACATACTGTATGCATCCATTTAATTCAAAGTGATTTTTCCGTTAATGTTTTCTATTTAGGCAGCATGTAACGGGAACCAAACTATACATGAGATAGTAGACCCAGAATAATCATGTATTCTAAATATTTAAGATTACTTTAATTGTTAAACACTGACAAAAATTACTAGAAACCACTTTTATTCTTAGGTAGCATGACTACAAAATTAATTGGGATAATTGGTAATCATTTAAACATCCCATATATTATTACATAATGACTTAGGCAAACTAGACATTTAGTTCTGTCTAATTCATGAGAAGGCCAGTTTCTTCAGCTGCTTCATACCATCTTTGCTTTTTTGAAGGCTGTTCTCCATGCTGCTCCAAGTATGTCTACAGATTTCATGCTAGGGGAAGAACACCAGGATATTACTCTTTGTTCTGTACTTGCAAGCTGGCTTTCAGTGTTGAGCACATGCCAGTTGCTGCAGAACTTGGACTGTTAGATTATTATGCTATTTTGGGCAATGAAAACTTTCCTACATTTATTACTATAAAGCAACGGCATACAGTGTCAGTTTGGGGAATCCTTTCTGCTACCAACTTAAACAGTGAGGCACTGCCATTTGTGGTATAAGAACCATTTTTTAAGTAAATGAAATATTATTACCAGTGTAGTAAACAGTCAGGATTATGGTACAGTTACTTGCTTTTTAATCTACATAGAGGTGCCTCTCATCTTTTATCTTACTTGTGACAAAAATATATATTTTTTGTGAGAGATAGCAATAAACAATGGAACAGATATTCAGTATAATTCAGTCTATTGTTAGATAGTTTTGATCACTAAGTACAGGCACAGAGTGCATGCAACAAATGCACAACTAAAAATATTAACAGAAGACTACTAAAACCATTCATTACCATACATGAAAACACAAACTATGTTTGTAATGAGGTTGACAAAGAAATGCAACCAAAATTAATGGGATGTCCAGGTGAAGAGACATTTTACAAGCAAAGGATCATAACTAGAAGACTAATAAAGAGATTGTCCAACCCAAAAAACAATAATCAAAAAAGAAAAAATATCAGTAACCACAAAGTCTTTTGAAGAAATTAATGAAAAAAGGGCACAAATGTTTTAATTGGAATTCATCTTTGCACTTGAAAAGATACTGTTCTGTTGATCTTTTTACTGTTGTGCCAATGACAAAATTCACACAAACTCTGGGACTGCTCTCATTGACAACCAAAGATAAGAAATGGCTAACATGACATAAAATGGCTATGATTGGAAGCAAACAAAAAAAAAAAGGATGAACCATTTATATAAATGATATACATACGCACCTGCATAAAATTTCTACACAACTAGACAAAACATGAATCAGGGAAAGAATCATGAAAGATTATATGTGACACGTGGCATCACCTTCGCGATAGCTTGTAAGGTCAGCCTACGTTTCTGGATTATATGAGTAAAGGACAAAGATAGAGATTGTGAGTGTGTTTTATTTTCAATATCCTATTAATGAGAATCATTAGCTTTGAACTTTAAATAGAGTTCATGGCTTTGCTTTTGGTTTGTTAGACAATCAAGTTTATTCACTGGTTGAAAACTTTGCTTGGCTACTTATTACAAGTATTCTTCTGGTGCCTATTTTTATTCATACCTGTCTTGAAGAACAAGAATATAATCCAAAAATGACAAGGACTTGTCCACTAAACCAATAGAGACCTAAAAAATAAGCCATTTTCAAGACCAAGAAATCAAAACCAAAACAAAACTGGTCCAAAAAATTAAAAAACTCATAAGAAAAAGGAGTCACAAAAGAGGGCCAAAGAACAACTGCTAATAAGTTAGCTAAGGACACAACACTCAAGCAGTTGCAACAAGTGCCTTAAACATGTCAAAGCTTACAGCTCTAAGCAAGTAATTATCAAAATAAAGAGCAAACAAGGGAGAGAGGGTAAATTATAAAAATAATTTATAATTAACAAAAATTAAAAAGAAAAAAAAACACACACACAATCAGAACAATGTGAAACCCAGAGTAAAAGAGAGCAGTTTAAGCTTTATTATCCAAAAATCATGAACAGGACCCTGAGGGGATCTCCACCTGGGAACAAACCACTGTTTTCCAGTAGCAAGTGAAGACCACAGAACTGGAGGTGGTAATTTCCATTCCAACTCCATCAGAGCCAGCCGTGATCCAGTCTGATGAGGCCAAGAGTACAACATCATCTGCAAACAACTGAGAGGCAACTCTTAGGTTACCAAAGTGGATACTCTTCAAAACTCAGCTGCAGCTTGACATTCTGTCCGTATAAATCATGAAAATGATTTAATGTATAATTTATATAATTTTATGTGTGCTATATGTTTATAATTTTTATGTATTGCATTATGTTATGATAATCAAAGAAAAGGATTAATATGCTAGACAATATTACAGGGGCTGCTAAAATGTAATTAATGTAATTAAAAAAGAGACACCTTTGGGTCCTCTGATCAAAAGTTTTACTTGCATTTCAAAATGGATAAGTAGTAATTTCCTTTAGCTAAACCAGAAAAAAAAAATAGAAATATTACTAGTTAGCAACAATGGGAAAAGCGAGGGTCTTAGAAATAAACTTGATCACTTGGCATTAAAAGCCAAGGTGGAAGTAAAGAATTAAAGAGTTATTATAGACTCAGATATAAAGTTCTAATTAAATATTATTACCAGAAATACATTTTTTTCATTTAAGAACATTGCAAAAAATTACATCTGCTATAGCACTGGAAGATACTGAGAAATTAAGTCATGCTTTATTTTTGTCGACTAGATTACTATAATACACCCCTACCAGGACTACCTTAGACAGACATCAGTTGATTAGTTAGTCCAGAATGCTGCAGCAAGAATCTTAATGTGAAAATGAAAATCTGAGCACATCTCACCATTTTTAGCATTGCAACATTGGTTACTTGTATACTTTAGAGTCAATTTTAATATATTTACTATAAGTGGTATATAAAGCTCTGAACAATCTTGCTTCTTAATAGATTATGAAGTGCCTCACCCCATTGTATTCTCAGTTGTAATCTTAGATCCTCAAATGCTGGTGTGCATATTATTCAAGGAGCAAAGCATAAACGAATATGTGAAGTGGCCTTTTCCTGTTATGCACCACAAATCTGAAATACTTACTTAAAGAGATACCCCAGGCCAGTGGTTCTCAAACTGTGGGGTGTGCCCTCCTGGGGGGGGGGGGGGTGGGTGCTAAAGCTCTACAAGGGGGGCGTCGAATAAATGAACAAAACATCAAAATTAATTTTTAAAATTTTTATTTCAAATTTAAATTTGCAAGCATATAATCGCAACGAATGCATTAAAACTAAAATTAAAATAAAACATTTCTAAGGCATAGATCTAATGACTACTAACTGACGAGAGGCGCCGCTGCTGCTGCTTTTATAGTCGCGTATTTTCAATCCAGAAAGTTCGAGACGCATCAGTATCTGTCGCGAACATTCGGGTAACAGTAGATCAGGTGATAATGTGGCGCGACTGCACCACATTGGCAGCATAGCCAATATTGGCAAATTGAGTTAAATAATTCACTGAGTATTGGGTTATTTTCATGATACAACTAACAGTGGTATAATATTTGTCGGACGAAAATACATTTGTCCCGCGCAAATTGACTTCATCGGTGTCCTCGTTTACGAGATTTTTAAAAATTAAAACATATTTAATCGTTTCTTTACATAAAAAAATAATTAAATAAGAATAAATAATTAATTCTTTGTTTTTGGGATTAGAATTACTACCAAAAGCCACACAAGGCATTTTAACAATTATTAAAGCACTTTAAAAAAAATAAATTGCAAATATTTCATTGAAGTTAGCTGAACACATGCAAATCTTATGGAAGTAAAAGTTTGTTAGTTGTATCATGGGTTATTCTCATCTATCTTATATTATACAGGGGGCGCAGAATTATTCCAGGTAGAAAAGGGGGGGCGTGAAATACGAAAGTTTGAGAACCGCTGCCCAAGGCTAATACTGTTTAACATTGTAAAAAACTTTTCTAAAAACCCATTTTTTAAATTTGCTTATTTCATAACTGCATTTTACTTCCACTTCTGATAGATTAAATATGTATTGAAATTGATAGTGCTTGGATCTGTGTATGGTCCAACTGTTGACAAGACCCACTGCACAAATCTACTGCAAAAAAAGTAAAAAAAAAAATAAAATAGGATTTATTAAGTATATTTATGTTAGGTAGAATGCCCAGTGGAGGCTAGGTGGTCTTTTGATTATTGTTTTGTCCAGCAATCTCATTGGTTGGAGTTTTTAAAAAATGTTTTCTTCTCTAGCCATCTAACCATCGGACTTATCATTGTAATCACAAGAGACTTAAAAACAAATCCATAATGAAGGACTAAATCTATTACTTATATATTTGTATTGTTTAAGTGTGCACTGATTTATCCATATTTATTATTTTGGTACTTCATTTATTTATCCATATATCTATTTATTTATAATTTATTGTTTTTTCTTGTAATTTGTTTATTTGAAATTTCATTAAGCATTTTGAGCTATGTGCTTTCTGAATTAAGTGTTGATGTTGTGGCACAATTCACTTAATTGTTCACTTCCTCCATTGAATGATTCTGCTTCTTTCAATTTCAGAGTCACAAGAAGTAAAAATCTGGTATATATTCATAAGAATGGGACAGCCATCTGTTCCACTCAGGAACTCCTTTTTGTTATTTTCAAAGAGCAGTCCATCTAAAGCATACAACATTCTTGAACATTTGAGTATCTTAAGAAAACGTATGCAAGTGCAGGAAAGCATGCAAACTCCTCCTGACATAATCAACCCAGAAACTTAAAACACAGACCTAAGGGAGCATTATGACCAGTAAGGAAGCTACTGTGGTGCACAGGTTAATAAAAAATACGCCCTCAGTTCTTGACTCCATACTTCATGAAGCATCTGCAACACTGTGTTCTTATGACATAAAGAAGGATTAGCAATAATAGAACTTAAATGACGTGGACTACTTAACCCTAAATGCTGACACAAGTCCCCCTTTTTTGAAAAGTTTACTTTTCAACAGGACTTGTTTTATTTGAATTTATCAGATAGTTGGTAACCGGCTAGTTAATGGCATCCACTTCTGTTGAAATCTATCAGGGGTTTATGAGGAGCTGGAAGGATAGAGCTATACTCTATAAAAGTTATTTTGAAAGGTTTTCCTGTGTCTCGGAATGTACAGGGTTCACTGAAGCGTGTAATCACAACACCATGTCCAGGGTTAGAGAGAACTCACAAGCTAAATTGCCTGTGTCATCGCCTGTGCTTGGCCGTGAAATACGGTGGCTTACATCATAGCCACACAGAGACAAGATGCTTTCAGGAATTTAGGAATGCCGGGAAAATCAGATCTGTTAAAATCATTACCTTTTTCCCCAGACAACCATTTAAAATTATTACCTGTTCCTTTTTCCCATTAAATCTTTGTTTCCGCCTCTCTTTCTCACTCTCCCTTTCTCTTTCTCCATCCACTTAATACTTAATCCCATACTTTTCATTTTACTCCAACACACACAAAAATGATAACCTATAATTCTCCACTGCAACCTAATAAAGGTGTAATATATGGGAAATATATAACTTAAATTAAGTTACATATTTAATATTACTTATGATATATGCAATTATATTAGATCATATAAATTATATTCAGTGTACATAATAATAAATGAGAGGTGCAGGCAGTGTGGAGTTAAGGTGGTGGGTTCAAATCCTGCTACTGACACTGAGTAAGTCACTTCACCTGTGACTGTGGGCCCAATTGTATCTCAGATGTTGTACATTACCTTTGACTAATAATAACATACATTATTATAAACTGCAATAGGTATTTTTTATTATTCACTCCCAGTGCACTATAATTTGGAAATGAATATATATTAATTTATAATTTCCGAGTTTCTTATCTGTGCATCACTTTGATCCAATCAAACATAAATAGTATTATTTAAAAAAAAATAGAATTCAAATTAATACATTCTATATATATATATTGAGCCATCTTTAAACCCAGAAAGAACATCAAGGAGCAGGTTTGAGTTATGCACATGCAGTGTCTATAAAATGTATTCACCCTTTGGAAGTTTTCAAATGCTATTGTTATACAAAACTGAATCACAGTTGATTTAATTTGGCTTTTTTGACATTGATCAACAGAAAAAGACTCTTTAATGTTAAAATGAAAACAGATCTCTGCAAAATATATATATATTTAAAATATATAACTTTTATGTACAGAATTTCTAGGCGCAGCCAAGCTGTTGAAGGGGTCCAGTTTGGTGGACTCAGGATTGGGTCACTGCTTTTTGCAAATGATGTTGTCCTTTTTGCTTCATCAGGCCGTGATCTTCAACTCTCTGTGGATTGGTTCACAGCTGAGTGTGAAGCAGCTGGGATTGGAATCAGCACCTCCAAATCCGAGACCATAGTCCTCAGCCAGAAAAGGGTGGAGTGCCTTCTCAGGGTTGGGAGCAAGATCCTGCCCCAAGTGGAGGAGTTCAAGTATCTCAGGTTCTTGTTCACGAGTGAGTGAATGGAGCGTGAGCTCAACAGGCGGATCCGGGCTCCGCATCGGTCTGTCGTGGTGAAAAAGGAGCTGAGCTGTAAGGCAAACCTCTCAGTTTACTAGTCGATCTACGTTCCTACCCTCACCTATGGTCATGAGCTATGGGTAGTGACCGAAAGAACGAGATCACGAATACAAGAGGCTGAAATAAGTTTCCTTTGCAGGGTGTCTGGGCCTTTCTCTTAAAGATAGGGTGAGAAGCTCAGTCATCCGGGAGGGGCTCAGAGTAGAGCCACTGCTCCTCCGCATTGAGAGGAGTCAGATGAGGTGGCTCGGGTATCTGATCAGGATGCCTCCTGGATGCCTCCCTGGCGAAGTGTTCTGGGCACGTCCAACCGGGTGGAGGCCCCGGGGAAGACCCAGGACACGCTAGAGGGACTATGTCTCCCGGCTGGTCTGGGAACGCCTCGGGATTCCCCCGGAAGAGCTAGAAGAAGTGGCTGGGGAGAGGGAAGTCTGGGATTTTCTGCTCAAGCTGCTGCCCCCGCAACCCGACCTCGGATAAGCGGAAAAGGATGGATGGATGGATGGACAAATATAAAAGACAAAATAACTGATCACAAGTATTCATCCCCTTTATTATGACACACCTAAACCATAACTGTTGCAGCCACTTGGTTTTAGAAGTCATATAATTAGTTAAATGCAGATCACCCACCTGTAGGCAAGGGGCTTCAAAAGACTTGAGTATGAATCCACTTTTGTATCTGGAAGGTCAATTTGTAGTGAGTCAGTATCATGCCCTAACTTACACAATGAAGACAAAAGAACACTCTAAGCTACTCTGAAAAAACTCAGGGGATGGATACAAGAAAATATCCAAGTCACTGAAAACCCCCTGCAGTCCAGTTAAATCAATCATTTGCAAATGGGAACAGTATGGCAGCTGTAAATCTATCAGAGCTGACCATCTACAATCAGTGGACTGGTGGGAGAGGTCTCAAAAAGATTTATTAGAACTTTGAAGGAGTTACAAGCCACAGTGGTTAAGATTTGCAACTGTTGCCTGGGTGATTCACCAGTCGCAGCTTTGTGGGAGAGTAGCAAAGAGAAAGCCACTGTTTGAAAAAATACACATAACATCTCAGACAACTCAGCTGGAAGAAGGTTCTATGGTCTGATGAGACCAAAATCTAGCTTTTTGGCCATCAAACTAAATGCCATAGTTAGAATAAGCCAAACACTGCACATTGTCAAAAAGACACCATCCCCACCATGAAGCACAGTAGTGGCAGCATCAGGTTGTGGGCATGCCTCTCTGCAGCAGGCCCTGGCAGGCTTGTGAGGGTAGAGAATAAAATAAATGCAACAAAATAAAGGCCATAAACATACAATTATAATGCAGAAATGATTTCTGTTATTTTCAAAACATTCTTGAGGAAAAGAACATTCATAAAGGAATATCTATAAAGGCATTACAAAAATTAAATATGAAATCAGGTAATGACAGTAAGTGGATAAAGTCATTCAACCAGTGACCGATCTATCTTGATAGCCAGGCCTATTTGCAGTTTTTAATTCTTCTATTTTGAATGTTTGTGAACTGACTTTGATCATTACATCTTTGTATTTTCTTGAATAAAACCTAATTTGGGCCCTTTCCATTAGGGGCATAGCACCACACTAGCAAATGTCAAAATACAAAAGTGATAAACAAGATCTTATGCCCCCGTCGGTGTCTTCCACAGTATATAAATGGTCAATGCCTACTCATCCACTTCAAACACACTCCTTACTAACCTAAACCTTTATATTCTCTCAGGTATAAACTGCAGAACCCTAACCCTAAACACCTCCTGGTTCTCTTTGTTACCATTTAAACCAGTAGGGGGATAGCACTGAGCCCCAAACTCTTGACTCTATTGGACGCAACACAGTTCCAGGATCAAATAAACTTAATTTTACACAGTATCTTTAAGATCAGAACACCACCATGAAAGTATAGCCCCCATAGGTGATTTAAAGTTTTTCTTTTTTCTTCCAGTTTTCCAGATAAGTGTTGTCTGCTGCCTCCAGACTCTGACTCCATGTGATGAGGCGGAAGGGTCCTTTTAAGTCAGACCCAGGAGTACGTCTGGTGCTATGGATTTGCATGAGGAAAGCACTTTCAGGTCTTATGGAAACTGAAAAGAACAGGAAGGTCCTCTCCTCTTCTTCAGTGCCCGCACTCTGTTTCTCTGTGGTTCTCTGACCCTTTGCTCTTCCTGTTCTTCTGTCTTCTTTATTACCCAGAGGGGACTGGGCGGTCTCTTGGTCTGGAATCCCTACAGATTTTATTTTATTTTTCTCCAGCCTCTGGAGTTTTTTTTTTTGTTTTTTCTGTCCACCCTGGCCATAGGACCTTACTTATTCTATGTTAATTAATGTTGACTTATGTTTATTTTTTATTGTGTCTTCTATTTTTCTATTCTTCATTTTGTAAAGCACTTTGAGCTACATTTTTTTTGTATGAAAATGTGCTATATAAATAAATGTTGTTGTTGTTGTTGTTGTTCTTTCAAGTGTTCACTCATCTTTTTCTCTCTCTCCACCCCATACTATGCTTATCCTGTCTTTAAACCCTTGTGCTAGTTAGTGCTCACCCTGTCATTAATCCAACAGGTGCACAGGGTTATGCACTAATCGGCCCCTTTACCTTGTTCAGCTGAGTCTGGTTTCACTTTGCCTGCCACACGAGATATCACTGAAGGGCTCTCCATTCTCTACCGTGTTTTCCTTTTTCTGTACTTTGCTTCTGTCAAACTTTCCTCTCCTCTTATGCCTCCTAAGTGAGCCATCTGTTAAAATATGTACACACTGATACAAACACTGCATCTGTCAAACATAAACAATACATATAGACCACAAAAATATAGAAAGGCAGGACAGGATGACACATGGCAGGGACTGGACACATTACACATTTGGACTGTAAGACTGAGAGACCAACCTACTGTGGCATTGAGGATGTTAATGAACATGTCTGTCTGAGGTAAAGGATATTGCTTTGACTTAGACATTTTCTGCTCATTAATTGTTCCTTATGGGGGTTTAGAGTATGAGAAATCCAAATATTTGTTTGGTTTTTTTATAAAAACTTTATTTAACATTGATGAAATTATTTTGTGAAATTCTGTCAATTCTGCCATTTTATTTAGTTATGGGTGCCAGCATTGTGGGAACCAATCATCAAGACACTGCTTCTCAGTTGTTGGTCTCTGTGGTTGCGACCTGTTATCAAATACTGAGAGGTTAAAAGTTTGACACTGGCAGTCATTTCCTATCAGAGTTTGTGAGTAACTTCCTAAAAGACTAGTGTGATTTTGTTTCATTTCTTTCTCTCAGGCATACTACTTTTTGTCAAGTTTTTTTGACCACAGTTTTTGAGTTTGGTTTTTTGGCTTATTGAAAGTGCACTTTGACATTTAGTTTCACAATCTGCATTTATGTTTGAATGGGTCTTATTTTCTGGACCTCATCTTTTAAACAAATACTGTTTCTTAAGTTGGATTAGCTTAAGTATCAGCAGAGAGCAGTTGTAGCAGAGTTAGTGTGCTACTGATCTTAGAAGGGCAGTGGGCAGGTACCCCAGAACAAGTATGAGAGCACAGCAACCTTGGAGGAAATGTAATTGGTTTACCTGGTGTATTATTATAGGGCATGTAACCTAGAGATGTTTGACCCTTTCATAAGACAGAGGGGAAGGCCAATAAAGGTGAGCAGGAGAGCAAAAAAATGTCAATTCTGATTTAGGAGTGAAACCATGTTGCCCTTTTAAAGGTGAGGAGGAACTGGAGTTTTCTGTTTTAGGGGTATCCAGAGGTACTGTGACTTGGGAGCCCCAAGACTTTATAGACCAATCCTCATCTCAGGATTGGCTACATAACAAGTCAAAGGGTTGTCTAGCAGAAGGGAAAGAGACAAAGCGACTGAGAGAGAAAGAAAGAGAGAGACTGACAGAAGATGAAGAAGTGATGGCACTCCTTCAGGTAGGCAAGAGAGTGACTAAACTAATAATTTTATATTTAATAGGGCCACCTTGGTGTCATTCTTTGTTGGAAGGACTGCTACAAAAGCACACCTTCTTTTCACAATATGTATAGGTACAAACTTAATACAGTGGAACCTCAAGATACGAACAGCTCTGTATACAAGAAATTCAAGATACGAGGAAAGTATGAGCGAAAAATTCGGATCTAAATACGAGCATTGGCTCGCGTAACGAGCCACGAGCCAGGCTGTGGGTATGCGTGACGCGTTTCCCGATCCACCTCGACTCGGGGATTCACCCAAGCTGACGCTGCCAGCCCGTCAGCTCACTCAGTGTTCCTTGTTCTCCCGTAGCGTGAGGATCTACGCGTTTGTGTGCTTGTGATTTCATTGTTTCGCTGTAGCAGTTTGCAGTATAAGCGTATCCAAAAGTATCGCGGACATGCAGACGGAGAATAGGAGACGATTGCCCTCAAGAGGAGAGAGAGAGAGAGAGAGGCGAGCGAGCGAGAGAGATAAGGAGAGAGAAATGCGCACGAGAGAGAAGAACCATCAGCTCAGTTATGATCACATGACGCTCAGCAGACAAAGTGTATCCATACTACTCGTATTGCAAAACATTGCACGTTTGATCAAGTCAAAATTAATTAAAAAATTTAGCTCGTCTTGCAAAACACTCGGAAACCAAGTTACTCTCAAACCGAGGTTCCACTTGTATATATTATTTATCAGTGTTATTTGTTAGGAAAATTGATTTTTATGTTGATATTTTTGGGGGTGCAGAACGGATTAACTGGATTTCCATTATTTTCAATAGGGAAGTTTGTTCTAGATACGAGAAATTCACTAAACAAGCTCAGTGCTGGAACGAATTAAACTCGTATCTCGAGGTTCCACTGTATATCTCTACAAAAGCAGAGGCCCCATCTACAAGCATGAAAACATAGCACATACTACCAGAAGAAAGTAACTAACAAAGAAAGCAATGTATGCTCTGGAAGAACAGCAGTTGGAAGTGCCACAAAATACTGCAATTTTAAAATAAATGTATTTACTATTCACACGGCCACTGTCTCTAGAAGTTGTGAAAGCAGCACATCAGGTTATATGTGTCAGACCCTTCACCCTTCTGAATGTGGTACAGAGTATACATTATAGATCTTATAGTGTGCTGTGTGTCTTTATTCTTCATCATAATTAGTGTATGCCGTGGCTCACTACTCTCACATTGTTCAGAAAAATAATAATAGCATACACTTCTGGTGAGCACATTAAACATGATGGCAATGGAACCAGGCAATGAAATGATCTTCGTCAATGGGAATGGCACTGCCTAACTGACATTGAGCTTTTGTGTCTCTCTTTCCTACATGAACACTCCGTGGAAATAACCAAGGCTGTTCTGAATCCTTCAGCTGTTACCTAACATGATTAAACTGACATCACAGGACAAGACTGTCATTCTTTCTGTTGAGTGTATTTCCAAGATCTCTGAGGTCTTGTAAAGGAAAACAAGCCTTGTAGATTAATATGACTAAAGGATCCTGGAGAGGATTGGTCAGGGAATTCAATGCAGAGGAATCATAAAACTGCATCTTACAGCTAGCCATAAAAACTTTGAGGACTCATTAAATAATATATTATGTGTGGCTTTTTATTTCACTTTAGCAGATGATGTACAGTATGCAATACATATATACAGCATAACCTAATTAAAATGTTTATACAAATTATTAGGTATTGAGACATACATAAGTTATGGTGGACAGATAAATCTGTGCTGTGGTTATTTCAACAATATATAATAATATACAAATAGTAACTGAATATCTTAAGTATGGGATGACAAAAAAGCAAATATTTCATATAAAATTTTGGAATATTGGAGTCAAAATTAATATATGTCAAGTCAAGGTCTGAAAATTGAATGTCAAATCCAAATTATATGTAGTGAATATAAAAATAGTTATACATACCGAATGTAGCTGAGTATCTTACGTATGAGATGACAAACAAGCGAATACTGTATATTGAATTTTGTAATATTGGAGTCAAAATAAATATATATGTGAAGTCAATGTCTGAATATCTGAAAGTCAAATCCAAATTATATGGAGTGAATTTTGTCTGTGGAGAAATATGTGTACTGTGACTGCTAGTGCAACCTCGACCACAGACCCTGAGTCCCTGTTAAGCCGGTTTCCATTAAAAGTCGGCAGATGATCACATGCTAGACTTTTTCAAAATATAAAGGCTAGATCCACACTACTATAGTTTCACTTTAAAAACACATTTTTAAATGAAAATTATTTTCATATGTTTTCACATCGTTTACAAAAGTATCTTTGCCCACACTAAAACATCCAAACACGCATATGACATAGTCGTTTGCCTACACTGGGCATGTGTGCATCAGCAGAAAAAGGAGGAGGAAGGAAGTATCTTCCTTGCTAGACATTCATTTGCAGCTTGTGGTTACTAATGGAGAACAGCAATGGTGAATACGAAAAACAAATAGATTGTTATATTTGGACTGACGATGAGATGAAATGGTTATTGAAAATAACAGATTTCAAAGCAGTTGAGAAAATGCAATAATAAATTAATAATAATAATAATTCTTTGCATTTATATAGCGCTTTTCTCACTACTCAAAGCGCTGAGAAATTGCAGGTTAAGAGTCTTGCTCAAGGGCCCAACAGAGCAGAATCCCTTTTGGCATTTACGGGATTCGAACCTTCCGGTTGCCAGTGCAGATCCCTAGCCTCAGAGCCACCACTCCGCCTAATGATTTAATGAGCAGGATCCAATCAAGGAAGGGTCATGTAATAAGTAAAAACTAATGAGCGCGCAACTAGGGAAGGTATTTTGAAATCTTAATATATAACATTAAATTTCGATATGTTTATTCAATTCTGACATTTATACAGTGTGATATATGGCCGGCCATTCATCCCGGCCAATACACCCACGCCGCCAGGTGGAGCCCTCCCTGCAGCATGGAGGTGCCCTGAATGCCAGCAGGGAATTATGGACGTTGGAGTTTTCCTTTACAGCCCTGCTGGATACCATGGGGGCCGCTAGAAGGCGCTGCAGGGAAGAGCAGTGACTATTTTCCCTACACCCCAGAAGTACGTCAGAGTCACAAGGACAAGAGGAATGACATGCTTCCAGGGTGAAGAAAATGACTTTTTATCTGACCCGGAAGTGAAAGATCACATGGACTGGGGATTGGAAACACTTAAGGGTCAGGGAATATAAAAGGACTGTGGGAATTCCCAGATGTTGAGCTGAGCTGGGTGGAAGGGTGGCAACGCGTCTGTGAGTGGTGGAGTATTATTGTTTATTGTATTGGAATATTTAATGAGTATTGTGGAGAGGAGGGTACTTTGTGCACTATTGTCAATTAATAAAGTCAACATTTGGACTTTTATATGGTGTCTGATGTCTTGGACAAGGGTTCAAGGGAGTGATAGCGCCCCCTATCTGTCACAACAGAAAATTTTGAATATATAAAGTAAAAATTAAATAAAGTGAAACTTAAAGTGTGATTATGTAACATCAGTTTTGACATGCTGTATATGCAGTAAATTTTCATTTACTATGCACATTTTTAATTAGAATTTCCTCAGAAAGCTTAACTCTGTGCTCAAAGTATTACCATTCATCAGATATTGAAAGTATTTGGAGCAAACTTTGGGCTGAATGGTCCTATAAATGACTAATTACAAGTTCTGTATAGAAGTAATATGAGTAAAAAAGAGCATAAAAAGGTATATTATATGCCTTTCGTATGTAAGATCACCTAATTTTCTGTTAGAACATGAAACTGTGAATTATCCCCTGAAAGAGATTACAAAAATATTTTAAAATTTGTATCAGTGTGCCTGGCTCATTACAGTACTGCTGTTTCTGTCAATGAAAGTCTATTCTCTGCTTTTAATGTCTTTGACATTTTTCTTCTTTCGAATTTCTTGCCAACCCTGTTAAAGCTCAAGCTAAAGTTTTTAAAGGTGCCCACAAACCTCCTAAATGGTATACCTCATTCACAAGTTATTTTAGTTGCTCTACATCCATTTACTTTCTATACTTTCTTACCCAATTCTGGATTTCAGCAGCTGGAATCCATCTTGGCAGTGGCAGCCATAAGGCAAGAACATATGCAGATTTGGTAGCAATTCATTACAGGATTCACTCACATTTGGCCAATGTAGAGTTACCAAACTCAGATTTTTTTAGGATATTAAAGGGAAACTGAATTTCCTAAAGATAAACCAATATTGTCACTGTGGTATTGTGAAAACTCTATAGTATCGAGGCAGTGCCATAGCGTCGATTTAAGCCCTGGACTATGCTTGTGTGTGGCACAAGCACTAAAGAAACCATCTTAATAACTAATCATGACAAGATTTTCATAAAGGATGACTCTACTTTTCATTTAGATAATGCCATTGACAATAAAGCTGGTTGAATTAATGAGCTTTTTACACTCCCTTGATTTGAACCAATGTGTAACCAAGCCAGAACTCACCTTGTCTTAGAAAAACAATAATTTGTAATGTCAATTTTTTCTATCAGTATCATTTTTTTAATTGAACTGAAAGCATAAATAAGAATAACTGCATCAACTTACTTTATGTACATGAAGTGTGTGTACCAATGCATGTGTGGAAAAAAATAGTTGATCTGTGTTTTTGATTCTGTGGTGGCCACACATTTTGCACATAAGGGTTACTGTCTGGTTGTATATGACATGTGTGTACCATTTGCAGAAAAAAAAAAAAAGCTCTTGCAGACAGAAGAATTTAGAGATGTGTGGACAGCTCTCCAGATTGATGGCAAAATAATGAGTGAGGATCCGAGTAAGTATAACACAGCCTTAAGAAAGAGCACTTTGGAGACCATTACCGTGGCAGCATTGCCTCATAAATCCATCCTGGAGTCCCATGCCCGGTTACTGTGTGTGTGGTGTCTGCTTTTGCTTGGATTTTCTTTTCTTCCACATTGTGAGGATATGGAAAATATGTTAATTGGTGATTAACCTAACTCATTTTGAGTAAATGTGCCCTATGATGGACTGGCATCCCATTCAAGATTACTTCCTGACTTGCACCCAGTTCTGTCAGAGGAGACCCCCTCAACTACAACCTTGAGTAACTGGATTAAACAAACTTGAACATGTATGGATAGATAAGTCACACTTGAAATTCTGTTAGTTGGTTGAAAATGGAAAACTGTATGGGATTACTAAAGTACTGAGAAATCTCCGGGTATTTGAGCCGGGTATTACATAGTAAACATTTCAAAAATGGCCTCTTTTCATGTAGGAAATGTAGCCACGTTGAGAGTCTTTCTAGCCCACTGTGTTGTTATTTTTTTTTCTGATTTACCCTCAGACTGGTGTTAAAAATAGATTAACTTTTTAAACTCAGCTTAAAAAATACACTTATATTCTTAGGCACTTCTAGTTGTATATTTAATTGAATTCAATGCAATTGAGCTTATTGTCATTATACCTAATGCTTGGATACAATAAATGTTAAATTCTATTAATAAATATTTTTTAAGGAGGTGCTAGAGATCAGTTGAGGTCTTTCTTTAATGGCGTTTCTAAAGATTTGCTAAGAACATTTGCTAGAAACACAAGTTAAAATACATAACCAATATCAAACGGCAAACCAAAATTGCATTTGAAACAAAACTACGTCAAAACCAAAACTCTTTCTCTAAATATAATTTACTTGCTAAAGCATAATTCTTCTACTAGTCATTCCTTTAAAGAAAACAAGGATCAGATTATATTAAATGTGAACTTACGTATCTAAGCTGCCATCTTACATATCTAAGTCTACCTACATAATTTTTCAAAATAACATCAAGTCAAGTTTTTAAGGTACTTAAACTCCTACTCCCTACCTCACTACCTGGTAATTTGTTCCATGTATCTATCGTACACTGTGTGAAGATAAAGTTGATGTTTATGTGTTAGGATATAGCCGGTTGGACAATGACTGACTGACTGACTGACCTCTTAAGCTACAATTGCTAAAGAGGCAATTGCTGAAAAGGTTCATCTCCTTTAATCATTTCTCATAAGATATAACCTGTAGTCCCAGAATTAGCCTAGTCGCTCTTCTCTGGACTTTTTCTAGTGCTGCCACATCTTTTTAGTAGCCCAGAAACCAGACTTGTACACAGTATTCCAGGTGAGATTTCAATGATTTCTGATGAGCTGACTATGACTCCTAGGTCCTTTTCATAAGGAGTACTTTCAAGTTTCAGAGCTCCCATTGTGTATTTAGATCTCACAATTCTGCTTCCTACATGGAGAACCATATATTTACTTACAGTAAATTTCATCTGCCATAAATCTGCCCATCTGCATTCTGTTCAAGTTTCTCTGTAATCATTTTGTTTATTCTAGATTATATGCCATCCTGCCTAGCTTGGTATCATCTGCAGGCTTAACCAGGTAATTGTTTATGTTCCAATGCAGATCATTTGTATCTTCTTATATAATACGCTACTGTGGCTGTTCGTTTGTCTGTCCAGGATTTTAAATCACCTGTAGCTCACAAACAGTTTCACCTATTGATTTGAAATTTGGTACACATATACTACGTGACGTCTACTATTTGCTTTTGGGGTGATGATTATTATTACTCTTTTTACTTTTATTTTATTTTATTGTAGCATCAACTCTCAGCACACACAGCAGGGTGGATGTGCGGTGCATGCGTATGGGCGCCGTTCTCATCCCTCTCACCTTCGCGGTCACTTCCCCTACCTCTTCATATCTTTAATCACTCTTGAGGCAGATTGGAGACTTAAGTGCCAGCTTAAGTGAAAAATTAAAGAAAATGTACTAATTGCAACACAAACGCTGACTTAATCAGTTTTAACGTGAAAAGATGCCGATGAAGGAAGAGAAGCAGCGGGCCACTAGAGTGGAGAAAAGAACAGCTGCTCAGGAAGCATCAACCTCTGAGCAAACGAATGCTAAACGTACAGAGAAAGAGTATGAATGCTCAAGTCAAGTGTATTAACTGCATGTTATTGTGCAGTACGCCGTTACTGGTATATTATAATAAGCAGCAGCTTTACCAATAACCACTTTGAACTTAATCTGATTCTGATAAGTTTCTTTCCACTGTAACTTTTTCCTCCTGTGTTTTATCATATTTTGCACCCATCTACACCCATCTGAATTCCCACTTCTTTTAGTCTGATGCTCAATTTCTCATGTGGGAATAAGTTCTGAAAATCAAGATAAATAATATCATATGCATCTCTCTGATCATATGATTTTATTGTTTCTTCATAGAATTCCAGCATGTTAGTGAAACACCCCAGTCTGAGCCCATGTTGTCTGTTCACGGCGAACACATATGATGCTCAATCTTTTCCTTAATGCAGTAAAATAGTAATATGACTAGCATACAACATTTTTGTCAACTAGATACACAAAACAGTGATGCCCATGAAATCCAGAAACACAAAATAGTGGCACCATTGAAAAACAAACAGACAAAATGAATTGACCACTGGAAAAACGTTGCAATGCAATGGTGTAAGTGGCAAAGCAAGAGATATATAAACCAATAAAAAACAAAATTAATGTTTTAAAACAATGTGCTCCTAACAATACCTTACATTACAATGAAATCTGTTTCTTACCAGTCCACCAATTGAAGAAAGACATGCTGTCTGAACATAGTACATGGTAAAATAAGGCAGATTACTAAACAAAGCAACAACAATAAATAACAGTATATACAATGTCATCAAATTAAAAATGTCAATAAATATCCAACATAAAAATATGAACCAGATGGATAAGAAACAAGCAGACTGTAAAAGTAACTGAAAAGTAACTGAACTGCAGAATGATAAGGACCACTCAACTGGCAGTTTAGTTTAGTGTAGGTGCTTACAGAGTGGAGTCTTTGTCAAAGGTCAAGTAGAGGACTGGATTGGAGTTAACAGTTTAATGGGCTGAATGTTTTCAAAGTCTGCTGGTATTACTTGTGCAAGGCTGAGTGGAGCATTTTATGCCTGGTTCGTGTGGGGTCTGAGATGACAGAAAATGCTTTCTGCAGGCAGTACTTGCCATACATGTTCTGTATGATGTTGGAAATGGCTCCATTAATGTACTGGGCTGTGTTTAAGTACCCGATACAAAGCACTATCATCTGCCACAGTGTGTTCACCACGCCAGTCTATGAAGCTGCTAGCCAGTATGTCCTCCACTGTGCATCTGTTTAAGTGGGGATGTCGAGGCAGACTGACTTTCAGAAAAAGTGAAGACTCAGTTGAAATGTAACAAGATTTTATGTTACAGGATTCTTTTTAGACTTGGAGCCTACTGGAAAAGTGCTGTTAATTTTTGATTTTTTTTTTTAAATCAATTTTAGAACTTTCAGTCAAATACACTCTACCTGTCTAGTCCTTTTCAGAATATCCACATACCTTTCTTGCACCGTCTGTTTAAATTTAGTTTCCTGGATAGTCCTTGTTTTTAATTAGGTATGTGACCAGGGTATTTCCTCTTCAAATACCAAAAGCTTGGCTGAAGAAGGGGCCTGAGTTGCCTCGAAAGCTTGCATATTGTAATCTTTTTTGTTAGCCAATAAAAGGTGTCATTTTGCTTGGCTTTTCTCTAAAAGCTTGGCTATGAATTTCATGTGTCGGCTAAATTACTTGTATGTTTGACTTACGTGTTAATTTATTTTACTCATTTAATATTCTTGTCCTAGGCTTTTCTGCCTGTGTCAGGTCAATATGTGAATATTACCAGTGGAACAAGAGTTTTATTTATTAATCAATAAGTAATATACATGTATACTTTTAAATAATGCTGACTTTTCATTTATAACAAGGATTACATACAAAAACTGAATGCACTTTAATTCATATAAGCAAAGTCTACTTAAAAAATGTACTCCGTTTGAATAACATTGACTGATAAAAAGTTATGATAAAAGGATTTTCTTGTAAAATCTTTTATCTGAGATTATTCCAGTGACATAGGATCAGTCTTTCTGAGAAAAATGCCAGATGTTCAGCTTTACTACACTGGACTGTTAGGAATAGGGAGAAAGCTACAGTACATGTGGACTCAGTGTGGTCTGGTCTCACAAACAGCCTGAGAAGAGATCAATGCATATGTATAAAAATTAGTTATGACTGTGCTTCTTTTGTATGGACAGGCAAGAAAAATGTGCTCTGCTCTCGTGCATGAAAAATCCTGATTTATAAAACTCATTTGTCTGCGGAGGTCTTTTTTTGCTCGTGAATATAAACGTTTAGGAGTATCTGCATATGTAGACCACATGTCTGTTAAGATCTTAACACTAGAAAAATATTTTGAAATGGGAAAAGCAATTCACAGTGTGTGAAAATTCACATGAAATTAATTTAAACACAAAATGTTTACTCTCTTTTTAGAACAGTTCTCTTTGTAGGTTAATCAACAATTGCAAAATATTTGCATCCTGTGTTTCACCAGGCAGCGGCAGACATTGAAATGTACTGGAAATATTTTTTTAGAAGACTCATATGAACTTGTGTTGTATATATTTTTTTTTTTACTTTAATACAATTAGTTATTTTATCTGGCATTCTACTGTGTTGTTGTTACCCTAAAACATTTTTGAGAAACTATTCTATGTGATTCAGTATCCTGTAGTGATCTAACAATCTGTTGTATTTCTGATTAAAATTTCAAAATATCACCTAATCCTTGTATTCTGTTCAATGTGTAACAATGTTAACTTTTGTTATGAGATCCAGAAAGGAGGTTATCAATTTAAGTGGCAGAGATAATTATGTGCACTACTGTCTCAGTTGTGCTGTGTGTGTGGCTGGCACCTGTAGTTCATGCTAGTGAAGGGTACTAATAAACACTGTGGGCATGTCCACTGACTTCCTTGTGACCAATGGAGCTTGCAGCAGGGGCAGGAGAGAAGACTACTATGGAAGAGAGTGTTTCTGGAAGCAAGGAGATAAAGAGGAGGAGACACGCCGTAAGCAAAACCTAAAACACCATTAACAAACTGCACTATAAATCTTATAGATTTTACATGTAGTAATGAAGGAGTAAGAATGGCTAAGCCTCAGGCCTCCATAACAGCAGATCCTCATAGTAGTTGGAAGACAGAGAAAGATGAACAAAACTGTGTAAGCTTTAGTAAAAGTGAAGTGCATGTGCTGTTGGTCAGGAGAAAAGTTTCTGGAACCCTGCTTTAATGAATAAGGTTGTAAGGCAAAAATAAGAGCTTGATTGTCTCGGTCAAAAGACTCTCTGAGGAGCTTTATTTAGGCTTCATTTGGTGGAGTTCTGTCCTTGTTCGAAGCTGGTTTCACAATGAATGCTGATGTCTAATAAAGAGGGTCAGGGCTAACTGCACTGTGACAGAACTTCTCCTCCCTTCTAAGCACAGTAGCAGATGTTGTGTAAGCAACTGTGGAACCTCCATTACTCTTCCCCCTGTGTTTCCTTCACCATAGCCTGTAAGACATGTAAAACATTAGTTATGGCATACTTTGGGGCAGAACAAAATCACCAGTCAGTTTAGTTAAAGGTGTTCTCCATGACAATCACAGTGGAGAAGCTTTAGAGAGAGAGTGAGAAAGAGAGAGAGAGAGAGAGTGGTTGGGAGCATACGCTGATAATGTGTTGCTGCACCCTCTACACGACAAACCACTTGGACTGAGATCCGAGTGCAGCTGTGCAACGAGTGACATCTCAGCACAGCACTGGACAGTGTGAGTTTATTTACAGTGGCTGGTGTGCCAATCCTGCCACCAACACCCAAGTTTTCCCTACAGGTTGGAGCTCCTGCTTGCAGGGCTGGATGCAGATTAACGTCATACCCAGGACAGAGCAATAGAAGCTTTAGAGAAGTCTGTAAATAGTTCCAAAGTGTATCTCTCCAGTTATTAGTTTCAACTACTCTATTCCCATTTCTTTTTTGAAATTGCCCAGCATATAAATTGTTCTTTGTATTGATTCCATCAAGTTGTCTTCTATGCCCTCATGCTCCCTCTATTTATATGGAACATCACTAGAACCTTTAAGCCTAGGCATATATGAGGGTGTTCAATAATTTATCTACTAGAGTATCATGTATTTGTGCTACAGATCTAAACTTGTCACTGGAGCTCAGGACATATCTTGGAAGACCACTCATGTAGTTTGAGGTCATTTCATATCAAGCACTCAGGGACAGAGGTTGACAAACATACATATCTACATGCAAGTCTACAAAGAAATTAACAGATTTGGAGCATCATTCTGTCATAAAATTCCTTACAAATGGAGGGATGAAGCCAAAGGAAATCCATAAGAGATTTAATACTGTATATGGTAATGATTGGCCTTTGTACTATAAGGTTAAGTTTTGGGCCTAGCAATTTAAATTGGGTTGGGGGTTGACTGAAGATGATCCCCGCACAGAGCATCATGTGGAGACATCTTTACAGGAAATGTGCTAAAATGTGAAGGCCATGGTTATGGAGGATCATTGTGTTAAGGTTAATGTTAATGTTATACCCCATGAATTAGACACTTCAGCTGGCACAGCTGCCACAAGCATGCATGGTCATTTGATAATGTCAAAGATCAATTACTGATGGGTTCCCCAAATGCTGGCACTGGATCAGAATACTTGTCGTGAGGAATTCAGCCATTAGAAGTTGGATCTTCTTCGAGAAAATCCCACTGACTTTTTTTCACTGATTGTTACTTGGGATTAAACATGGGTTCACTACCATGACAGTAAAACCAAGCAAGTGTCCATAAAGTGGAAGCATATGGGGTCTCCAACCCCCGAAAAATATCGTGGGCAGCAGTCGTCCAGAAATGTTATGGTGACAGTTTTCTGGGATACAAAGGGTGTTCTGCTGTTGGAATTCATGCCACATAGATTAACCATCACTGGAGAAACCTACACTTCCAAAATGAAGTAATCAAACAGAAACATTTTTGGAAACTGTCAGCAGACGTGTTACTGCTTCACAACAGTGCACCATTCCACAAATCCCTAAAATGCTGTTATCAGGGAGTGTGGCTTCTCAGAGCTTAACCATCCACTGTAAAATCCAGAGCTGGCCCCCAGTGATTATTTTAACTTTTAAAACCTAAACATATTCCTATGTGGATGGAAATTTACCAGTGACGTCAAGGATGCAGTAACAGGTTGGCTGGATTACCAAGAGGAAACCTTCTATTTCAAAGGGATTAAATGACTGGAGGCCAAGTGGGTCAAGTGTGTTGAAGTCAAGGGGGGTTACTTTGAAAAAAAATTGACTATCAGATTTTATTTTCTTGGTCAGGCAGATAAATTATTGAGCATGTCTTGTATATCGTCCTTATTCAAGCAAGGGCCAGAAAAATAAAGAAGCACAAATTTTTGTTTAACTCTAGGCACAGAATTGCCAGTTGACACCTAAGTAACTCTTGCGATTAGATAGATAGATAGATAGATAGATAGATAGATAGATAGATAGATAGATAGATAGATAGATAGATGCTTTATTAATCCCAAGGGGAAATTTACATACTCCAGCAACAGCATACTGATAAAACAATATTAAATTAAAGATTGATAACAATGAAAGTATAACAGACAGACAATAATTTTGTATAATATTAACGTTTACCCCCCCGGGTGGAATTAAAGAGTCGCATAGTGTGGGGGAGGAATGATCTCCTCAGTCTGTCAGTGGAGCAGGACAGTGACAGCAGTCTGTCGCTGAAGCTGCTCCTCTGTATGGAGATGACACTGTTCAGTGGATGCAGTGGATTCTCCATGATTGACAGGAACCTGCTCAGTGCCCGTCGCTCTGCCATGGATGTCAAACTGTCCAGCTCCGTGCCTACAATAGAGCCTGCCTTCCTCACAAGTTTCTCCATGCGTGAGGCATCCCTCTTCTTTATGCTGCCTCCCCAGCACACCACCGCATAGAAGAGGGTGCTCGCTACAACCGCCTGATAGAACATCTGCAGCATCTTATTGCAGATGTTGAAAGATGCCAGCCTTCTAAGGAAGTATAGTCGGCTCTGTCCTTTCTTACACAGCGCATCAGTTTTGGCAGTCCAGTCCAATTTATCATCCAGCTGCACTCCCAGGTATTTATAGGTCTGTACCCTCTGCACACAGTCACCTCTGATGATCACGGGGTCCATGAGGGGCCTGGTCCTCCTAAAATCCACCACCAGCTCTTTGGTTTTGCTGGTGTTTAGCTGTAGGTGGTTTGATTAGTTTCCTATACTCCTCCTCCTGGCCACTCCTGATGCAGCCCACAATAGCAGTGTTGTCTACAAACTTTTGCACGTGGCAGGACTCTGAGTTGTATTGGAAGTCCGATGTATATAGGCTGAACAGGAACGGAGAAAGTACAGTCCCCTGCGGCGCTCCTGTGTTGCTGACCACAGTGTCAGACCTGCAGTTCCCGAGACGCACATACTGAGGTCTGTCTTTAAGATAGTCCACGATCCATGCTACCAGGTATAAATCTACTCCCATCTCTGTCAGCTTGTCCCTGAGGAGCAGAGGATGGATGGTGTTGAAAGCGCTAGAGAAGTCCAGAAACATAATTCTTACAGCACCACTGCCTCTGTCCAAGTGGGAGAGGGATCGGTGTAGCATGTAGATGATGACATCCTCCGCTCCCACCTTCTCCTGGTATGCAAACTGCAGAGGGTCGAGGGCGTGGTGGACCTGTGGCCTCAGGTGGTGAAGCAGCAGCCTCTCCATGGTCTTCATCACATGTGACGTCAGAGTGACAGGCCGGAAGTCGTTCAGCTCACTAGGACGTGATACCTTTGGGACTGGGATGATGCAAGATGTTTTCCAAAGCCTCGGGACTCTCCCCTGTTCCAGGCTCAGGTTGAAGATGTGCTGTAGAGGACTCCCCAGCTCCAACGCACAGGCCTTCAGCAGTCGTGGCGATACTCCATCTGGACGCGCTGCTTTGCTGGCACAAAGTCTCCTCAGCTCTCTGCTTACCTGGGCTGCTGTAATTGTGGGTTGGGGGAAACTCTCTCCTATGCTGGCATCAGCAGAAGGATGGGTGAAGGGTGCAGTACTCTGAGGTGAGAGTGGGTTAGGCTGGTCAAACCTGTTAAAGAAGTTGTTCATCTGGTTTGCTCTCTCCATGTCTCTCTCAATGGTGGCACCCCGCTTCGAGCTGCAGCCAGTGATGATCTTCATCACTTCACACTTCCTTCATGCTGTTATTCTGCAACATGTACTCCAGCTTTCGCCTGTACTGCTCCTTCGCCGCCCTGAGCTGGACTCGGAGTTCCTTCTGCACACGCTGGAACTCATGCTTATCACCGCCATTACAAGCTCTTTTCTTCTCGTTCAAAAGGCCTTTGATGTCACTTGTAATCCATGGCTTGTTGTTAGCATAGCAGCGCACAGTTCTTACTGGAACTACAATGTCCAAACAGAAGTTGATGTAGTCAGTAGTGCAGTCAACAGCCTCTTCAGTATTCTCACTATGTGACCCCTGCAGGATATCCCAGTCCGTAGTTCCAAAGCAGTCTCTCAGAGCCTGCTCTGCCTCAGGGGACCACTTCCTGAATGTGCGTGTGGCTGTAGGTAGCTCTCTCACTCTTGTTTTGTACTGAGGCTGAAGCAGAACCAGGTTATTATCTGCTTTCCCAAGTGCAGGCAGCGGGGTGGTGCTGTATGCGTCTTTAACGTTTGCATACATTAGGTCGATAGTCCTATTTTCCCCGGTTACAATCCACATAATGGGAGAAGGCAGGTAATGTTTTGTCCAGCGTCACATGGTTAAAGTCTCCAGCAATTAGCACAAGCGCCTTGGGGTGCTGCGTTTGTAACTTAGCAACAGCGGAATGGATGACGTCACCCACTATCTCTGCGTTTGCCCGAGTAGGAATGTAAACAATAACAACAATGACGTGTCCAAACTCTCTGGGCAAGTAATAGGGACGCAGACTTACGGCCAACAGTTCGATGTCCCTGCAGCAAGTGGAGATTTTAACGTTTACATGTCCAGAGTTGCACCATCTTGTATTGACTTAGAGAGCGACACCCCCTCCTTTCTGCTTCCCGCTGGTGTTTGTGTCTTTGTCCGCTCTAACTGTGCTAGTCCCGGGTAGCTCGACGTTAGCATCTGGGATGGTAGTTGTTAGCCATGTTTCACTAAAACACGGCAAGCTGCATTCTCTGTAGGTTCTGACATTTTTCACCAGCACAGCCAGTTCGTTGATCTTATTTTGTAGTGAGTTCACATTTCCCAGGATCACAGAAGGCACCGAAGGTTTGTAGTGCCACTTTCTCGTAAGCCGCTTGGCTTTTATCTTAGCGCCGGCTCTGCTGTCCCGATACCGTCTTCTTACCTTGTCAGGTAAATAGGGAACCACACCGGCACGGGCATTTCTTCTCAGCGCTTGAAGTTGACTACTTGAATAGGCGAGTCTCGGCATGTAAAAATCCATGTCAAGTAGTAAAAGTAGTAAAAACTGTCCAGGGAACAATTCCATGATAAAAGAAAGTTGTAGAAGCGATAAGTGAAATAGAGAAAAATAGAGAATAAAAGGTAAAAAGATAAAGTCATACACGGAGCTGCTGGAATGGCTGCCACTTGCGGCGGCAGCGGATGTGAGAGATTATTCAGCTTCCCTAATAAATTATGTTCAGTTAAACTTTTAATGTGGAGTTCATTCTTAGATATGATAGCTCCCATGATGTTTCCCACTGATAAGCGTGCATTTGTGCCTGGCAACAATGACTGTATCTCAATTTGTAGAACAAATTGCATACTAAACAATACTAAAAAATTAATTTACTATCACATAGTAAGCAAAAAGTACGAATACAATGAGAAAGACAAAAGAACCTAACAGATGTACAAGCCTATTGTCAAACAACTGCATTGACCAGAAACAAAATGACAAAGCTCACTGCTCAGTTGGTTAGGTTACCACTGTGGCACAGAGTTCAATACTAGTTATGAGATGAGTAATTGTAGGTGCTAAGGACAGGCCACGTCTTAAGTACAATGTCAAATTTATTTAAGAACACAGTGGGAAAAGAGAGTGTAAACTAGTTTAGTGTGCAGGAGTACTTAAGGGAGAAAATTGGTGTTATCACTTTACATAGTAGTAATGATGCAAGCCACTGGGAGTGTTGAATTTTGTTTTTTTTTTGCTTTTGAGTCTGGTTGGTCTTGAGTTATCTAGTGAGTCCATTTTTAGAATTCCAGACTCAGCAGTTATTTAAAAAACCTCATGAGCTCATATGGAAATCGCCACCAGATAGGTTAGGTGGAATAGAGATGGAGGCATGTCCAAGTCTTTCAGGTCTTTTCAAGGGATTAATAATTGTTTGAATTCAAAAGTATTTCAATAGTACATTCAGTAGAAGGGAACATAAACTTTGTTCTGTTCATTATAGATCTCATCTGACTCAAACAAAAGGCCATAAAAGTATACAGTACATAAACTAACACAGTTATCTACTGCAGGATGGGAGTAGAAAACATTAAAAACTCAATATACGAGGTGTGGCAGAAAAGTAATGAGACTGGCAACACTGCAAGCGATCTGGCAACGCTGCGATGTTGTCCTTGATAGAGCACGTGTATCAGTACCCTCCCATAGCTCAGTGCGAGTTTCAACTCCTTCTGTTAACTACGTGATTTTTGTGACTGCTATTGGCGAAGTTGTGTTTTTGGTTGTGCGTCACGCAAAATGGAACAGCGGAATTTGGAGCAACGTTGTGCCATTAAATTTTGTGTTAAGCTTGGAGAATCGGCAAGTGTGACATTTGAAAAGTTAAAACAGGCCTATGGGGAACATTCTTTATCCCGAGCTCAAGTTCTTCAGGGAGGCCTTCAACTTCGAAAATTAATGAAAACATCGAACGTGTGAACACTCTTGTGAGATCAGACCGTCGTTTAACATTAAGAATGTTGAGTGAACAATTAAATTTGAACAGATTTACCGTTCATCAAATTTTGACTGAACATTTGCACATGCGAAAGGTCTGTGCCAAAATGGTGCCGAAAAACCTCACAATTGAGCAGAAGGACAATCGAAAAAATGCATTCCTGTGGTTCCCCAGCCCCCTTATTCACCTGACCTCAGTCCGTGTGAATTTTTCCTTTTTCCTAAACTGAAAAATGTCCTCAAAGGATGTCATTTCAGGACTTTAGAAAACATCCAAAAGAGTGTAACGGACATGCTGAAGACCATACCGGTTGAAGACTTCCAGCGCTGCTACCAACAGTGGGAACAACGTCTCCATCGGTGTGTAGCTGCCCAAGGGAACTACTTTGAAGGGGATAACACTGATGTTTGAAAAAAATAAAAACTTTGGTAAACAAAAAATCAGTCTCATTACTTTTCTGCCACACCTCGTATATATCACCAACACCTCACTTTGACTAGAGTAAGTGTAGGCCTATAGGCAGAAAGATTCCAGAAATGAGAAAGCCATTACAGTGACAGGTACAGCCATGGCAACCAAATAGTGCTGCTAATTCGAAGCTTGAGAAATTGTATCCGGATACTCTTGTTTTTCTCCTGTTGTTCTTCCAAGATCTGTAAGACATACATGTTATGGTAGTTAGTGACTTCAAATTGGCCTGGTATTATTAAGTAGGGAGCAGGTTGAGGAGACCCTGGAGAGGTGGAGATATGCTCTAAAGAGGAAAGGAATGAAGGTCAGTAGGAACAAGACAGAATGCATGTGCGTAAATGAGAGGAAGGTCAGTGGAATGGTGAGGATGCAGAAAGTAGAGTTGGCGAAGGTGGATGAGTTTAAATACTTGGGATCAACAGTACAGAGTAATGGGGATTGTGGAAGAGTATTGAAAAAGAGAGTGCAGGCAGGGTGGAATGGGTGGAGAAGAGTGTCAGGAGTAATTTGTGACAGACGGGTATCAGCAAGAGTGAAAGGGAAGACCTACAGGACGGTAGTGAGACCAGCTATGTTATATGGGTTGGAGACGGTGGGCGCTGACCAGAAAGCAGGAGACAGAGCTGGAGGTAGCAGAGTTAAAGATGCTAAGATTTGCATTGGGTGTGACGAGGACGGATAGGATTAGAAATGAGTACATTAGAGAGTCATCTCAAGTTGGACGGTTGGGAGACAAAGTCAGAGAGGCGAGAGTGCGTTGGTTTGGTCATGTGCAGAGGAGAGATGCTGAGTACAGTATATTGGGAAAAGGATATTAAGGATTGAGCTGCCAGGGAAGAGGAAAAGAGGAAGGCCTAAGCGAAGGTTTATGGATGTGGTGAGAGAGGACATGCAGGTGATGGGTGTAACAGAACAAGATGCAGAGGACAGAAAGATATGAAAGAAGATGATCCGCTGTGGCAACCCCTAACGGGAGCAGCCAAAAGAAGAAAAAGTGTGATGGAGAGTAGGACTTTAAGGAGCTTTAAACTTCAACTTGATCTTATGTTGGACAATGAAACTAAATTGGATGGATGAACAGGTGAACTTAATAGCCTGCTCTTGTCACATTTTTTCAAATGCTCTAATGTCATGACATTTTCTAACCCACTTAATCCAGACCAGGGTTGCATGGGGGCTGGAGCCTATTCCAGTTAGATTATGGCAGGAATAAACACTGGACAGGGTCTTAATTCATTGCAGGGTGAACACCATCAAACACCTCCACACTAATTTAGCATTTGCAATTCACATGCATCTTTTTGAACAGTGGGAGAAAACTGGAATACCTGGAAACCCACATAGACACGGTGAGAACACACAAACTCCTAGTATGGAGGATCCGGGATGTGAAGCTGGGTTTTTAGAGATAATTTTTGACTGTTTTTTAATACAGTATGTTAAAGCACCAATGTGAAATGAAGCCTGTCTAGATTTAATCAGGATAGAATTGAGAGTATAGAGGTGATTGAACCACTAGGGTCAAGTGACCATAATATAATCCAATTCTCAGTGTTTTGTAAGAGTGCAGATGCATAGACTAAAACTGCATGTATTGCAGGACAGGGACATACCTAAACTTGGAATTAGTAGGAAATTAAAAAACAAACTCCTCAGTGAATTAATACAGAGTTAAAAAAGGAGCTGCAAAGCACAAAATAGCTTTATAAGGTATATAGAACTAATAACTCCAATGTGAATCGTAGGACGTTTAAGAACACGAGGACAACCATTAAGAAGGATATTAGGGAGGGTAAACGACAGTTGGAGAGGAATATAGCAGGTAAGGCAAAGAAAGATCCAAAGAAATTCTTTCAGTATTTTAGTAGTAAAAGAACAGTCAAGGAGGAGATGAAGTGCATCAGGAGTTATAAAAGGGGAATTTAAAAAATACAGTGAAATAGCAAATGCTCTAAACTCGCAATTTTCTGAGGTCTTCACATGTGAGGAAGTAGATAACTTTCCAGCTGTAAAAAGGACTACAGTACTAAGAAGGTACTGAGTGATTTAGAAACTGTAGAGGCAGAAGTATTGCTTAGATTAAATAGGCTGAAACCAGACAAATCTCCAGGACCAGATAATATTTACCCTTGAGTTCATAAGGAGGTTAGCAAGTACATATATAAACCTTTGACACATACTTTTATGAAGTCACTGTTCACTGAGGAAATTCCAAATGACTGGAAAATGGTAAATATTAACCCGTTATATAAAAAGGTGACTGGGCAAATCCAAGCAACTATAGGCCAGTAAGCTTAGCGTGCAAATTAATGCAAGGAATTACCAAGGATAAGACTGAACAACACATGGCAAGAGCAGGAGTTTTACTGAATAGTCAGCATAGGTCCAGAAAAGGGATGTCATGTTTTACTTATATGCTGGAATTCAATGAGGAAGCAACAAAAGGATAAAATGAAAATGAAGCATATTATATTATTTATCTGGACATTCAGAAAAGGAATAGGAATAAAAGTAATGAGCTGGTTAAATTTGCAGATGATACCAAGATAGGTGGATTGGCAGATAATCTGGAATCCGTTGAATACAGAGGGACTTGGACAACATACAGGCTCGGGCAGATTTGCGGCAGATGAAATTTAATGTCAGTAAATGTATTACTTGTAAGAAGTAAAAATGTTCGGTTTGAATACACAATGGGAGGTCTAAAAATCAGGAGTACACCTTATGAGAAGGATTTAGGCGTCATAGTGGACTTTAAGCTATCGACTTCCCGACAGTGTTCAGAAGCCATTAAGAAGGCAAACAGAATGTTAGGTTATATAGAACAATGTGTGGAGTACAAGTCCAAGGAGGTTCTGCCTAAGCTTTATAATGCACTGGTGAGGCCTCATCTTTAGTACTGTGTGCAGTTTTGGTGTCCAGACTACAAAAAGGACATCGCAGCACTGGAAAAAGCACAGAGAAGAGTGACTAGGCTGATTTCAGGGCTAGAGGGGATCAATTATGAAAAAGATTAAAATAGCTGAGCCTTTTCAGTTTAAGCAAAAGAAGATTAAGAGGAGACATGACTGCTATTTTAAAATGAGTTCGAGAAGAATACAGAGACATAATTGCAAACCTGTTAAGGAGTACATTTCACACAAACATTAGGAAGTTTTTCTTTACACAGAGAACTATAGACACTTGGAATAAGCTACTGAGTATTGTGGTAGACAGTAGGACTTTAGGGACTTTCAAAACCAGAGGTTTTTTTTTATTAATTAAGTGGATGGAACTGGAGAGCTTTATTGGGCTGAATGGCTTGTTTTTGTCTAGACTGTTCTAACGCTCTAATGTTCTAAATTAAATGACACCTTTTACAGTGGGAAATGCGATTGTGCAATGGTAGCGTTTCTGTCTTGCGGTAAGGAGACTATGATTCACATCCTGGGTCCTTCACCTGTGAAGTTTACATGTTCTCCCCATGTCTGCATCAGTTTCCTCTTGGTGCTTTGGCTTCCTCCCTCTATCCAAATACAGTAGGTTAGTTGAGCTGAACAACAGAAAATTGTCTAGTGTGTGTGTGTGTGTGTTTACCCTGCAATGTACTAGCATCCTGTCCAGGGTTTGTTCCTGTCTTGCACCCTTTGAAGCTGGTATAGGCTTCAGCCTCCCAATGCAATCCTCCTCCTGTAACCCTGGTCTGGATTAAGCAGGTTAGCAAATGACATGATGTTGTACAGTGAAGACAGCATCTGTTAAATTGCTGCTTGTCCAAGAATATAGCAAATGCACTTGAAAACATGCAGAGTATAATGCAAAATAGCTGAATTATTAAATAAAAAATGGGCATTTGCTATATACAGTATAGCATATACTGCCACTGCTGATAGCTTTATTTTTGTGGTATAGTGCAAACACTTCATTTAGGGCTGTGATTGGTCGGGGCCCTCCCCTTTGCCCTTCCTTTTGTTTTTCAATTGTCTCTGGCCCCTCCCATCTTGGTTTCTTGTTTATTATACAACAATTACATGATGGAGGGGCATAGATCAAATTGGGGTAGCTGGAATGGTGCTTTGTTTGAGCATTACATGTATTATCTTTGAAATGTTGTTTTTGCCACTCCTTGAACCGTCACCTTATCGTGGTGGAGGGGTTTGCGTGTCCCAATGATCCTAGGAGCTATGTTGTTCGGGGCTTTATGCCCCTGGTAGGGCCACCCAAGGCAAACTGGTCCTAGGTGAGGGATGAGACAAAGAACGGTTCAACAAACCTCCAATGAAGAGCAAAAACTCTGGACAATGTTTTCCCTTGCCCGGACGTGGGTCACCAAGGCCCCCTCTGGAGCCAGGCCTGGAGCTGGGGCTCGATGGCGAGCGCCTGGTGGCCGGGCCTGCACCCATGGGTCTCGGCTGGGCACAGCCCGAAGAGGTAATGTGGGTCCTCCTTCCCATGGGCTCACCACCTATGGGAGGGGCCAAGGAGGTTGGGTGCAGTGTGAGTTGGGTGGTGGCCGAAGGCGGGGACCTTGGTGGTCTGATCCTTGGCTACAGAAACTGGCTCTTGGGACGTGGAATGTCACCTCTCTGAAGGGGAAGGAGCCTGAGCTAGTGCGCGAGGTCGAAAGGTTCCAGCTAGATATAGTCGGACTCACCTCGACGCACAGCTTGGACTCTGGAACCAACCTCCTTGAGAGGGGCTGGACTCTCTACAACTCTGGAGTTGCCCCTGGTGAGAGGCGCTGAGCAGGTGTGGGCATACTTATTGCCCCCTGACTTGGAGCCTGTGCATTGGGGTTTACCCCGGTGGACGAGAGGGTGGCCTCCCTCCCCCTTCGGGTAGGGGGAAGGGTCCTGACCGTTGTTTGTGCGTATGCGCCGAACAGCAGTTTGGAGTATCCACCCTTTTTGGAGTCTCTGGAGGGGGTGCTAGAGGACGTACCTTCTGGGGATTCCCTCGTTTTGCTGGGAGACCTCAATGCTCACGTGGGCAATGACAGTGAGACCTGGAAGGGCGTGATTGACAGGAATGGCCCCCCCGATCTGAACTCGAGCGGTGTTTTGTTATTGGACTTCTGTGCTCGTCATGGATTGTCCATAACGAACACCATGTTCAAGCATAAGGGTGTTCATATGTGCACTTGGCACTAGGACACCCTAGGCCTCAGTTCAATGATCGACTTTGTGGTCGTGTCGTCGGACTTGCAGCCATATGTCTTGGACACTCGGGTGAAGAGAGGGGCGGAGCTGTCAACTGATCACCACCTGGTGGTGAGTTGGCTTCGATGGTGGGGGAAGATGCCGGTCAGACCTGGTAGGCCCAAACGTGTTGTGAGGGTCTGCTGGGAACAGCTGGCAGAGTCCCCTGTCAGAAGTGGCTTCAACTCCCACCTCCGGCAAAACTTCAACCACGTCCCGAGGGAGGTGGGGGACATTGAGTCCGAATGGGCCATGTTCCGTGCCTCTATTGTTGAGGCGACTGACCGGAGCTGTGGCCACAAGGTGGTCGGTGCCTGTCGTGGCGGCAATCCCCGAACCCGTTGGTGGACACCGGCGGTGAGGGATGCCGTCAAGCTGAAGAAGGAGTCCTATAGGACCTTTTTGTCCTGTGGATCTCTGGAAGCAGCTGATAGGTACCGGCAGGCCAAGCGGAATGCAGCTTCGGTTGTTGCTGAGGCAAAAACTCGGGCATGGGAGGAGTTTGGAGAGGCCATGGAGAACGATTTTCGGATGGCTTCGAGGAGATTCTGGTCCACCGTCCGGCGTCTCAGGAGGGGGAAGCAGTGCAGTGTCAACACTGTATATGGTGGGGTTGGTGCGCTGTTGACCTCGACTCGGGACGTTGTGGGTCGGTGGGGGGAGTACTTCGAAGACCTCCTCAATCCCACTAACATGCCTTCCAATGAGGAAGCAGAGCCTGGGGACTCTGAGGTGGGCTCTCCCATCTCTGGGACTGAAGTCACCGAGGTGGTCAAAAAACTCCTTGGTGGCAGGGCCCCGGGGGTGGATGAGATACGCCCGGAGTTCCTTAAGGCTCTGGATGTTGTAGGACTGTCTTGGTTGACACATCTCTGCAACATCGCATGGACATTGGGGACAGTGCCTCTGGATTGGCAGACCGGGGTGGTGGTCCCCCTCTTTAAAAAGGGGGACCGGAGGGTGTGTTCCAACTACAGAGGGATCACACTCCTCAGCCTCCCTGGAAAAGTCTATTCGGGGGTTCTGGAGAGGAGGGTCCGTCGGATAGTCGAACCTCGGATTCAGGAGGAACAGTGTGGTTTTCGTCCTGGTTGCGGAACAGTGGAGCAGTCTACACCCTTAGCAGAATCCTGGAGGGTGCATGGGAGTTTGCCCAACCAGTCTACATGTGTTTTGTGGACTTGGAAAAGGCGCTCGACCGTGTCCCTCGGGGAATCCTGTGGGGGGTGCTCCGGGAGTATAGGGTACTGGACACCCTGATAAGGGCTGTTTGGTCCCTGTACAACCGGTGTCAGAGCTTGGTCTGCATTGCTGGCAGTAAGTCGAGCCCGTTTCCAGTGAGAGTTGGACTCCGCCAGGGCCGCCCTTTGTCACCCATTCTGTTCATAACTTTTATGGGCAGAATTTCTAGGTGCAGCCAGGGTGTTGAAGGGGTCCGGTTTGGTGGACTCAGGATTGGGTCACTGCTTTTTGCAGATGATGTTGTCCTGTTTGCTTCATCAGGCCGTGATCTTCAGCTCTCTCTGGAGCGGTTCGCAGCTGAGTGTGAAGTGGCTGGGATGAGAATCAGCACCTCCAAATCCGAGACCATGGTCCTCAGCCGGAAAAGGGTGGAGTGCCCTCTCAGGGTTGGGGGTGAGATCCTGCCCCAAGTGGAGGAGTTCAAGTATCTTGGGGTCTTGTTCACGAGTGAGGGAAGAATGGACCATGAGATTGACAGGCGGATCGGTGCGGCATCTGCAGTGATCCGGGCTCTGCATCGGTCTGTCGTGGTGAAAAAAGAGCTGAGCCGTAAGGCAAAGCTCTCAATTTACCAGTCGATCTATGTTTCTACCCTCACCTATGGTCATGAGCTATGGGTAGTGACCGAAACAACAAGATCGCGAATACAAATGGCTGAAATGAGTTTCCTCCGCAGGGTGTCTGGGCTTTCCCTTAAAGATAGGGTGAGAAGCTCAGTCTTCCGGGGGGGCTCAGAGTAGAGCCACTGCTCCTCCGCATCAAGAGGAGTCAGATGAGGTGGCTCGGGCATCTGATCAGAATGCCTCCTGGACGTCTCCCTGGTGAGGTGTTCCGGGCACATCCAACCGGGAGGAGGCTCCGGGGAAGACCCAGGACACGCTGGAGGGACTATGTCTCCCGGCTGGCCTGGGAAGACCTTGGGATTCTCCCGGAAGAGCTGGAAGAAGTGGCCGGGGAGAGGGAAGTCTGGGCCTCTCTGCTTAAGCTGCTACCCCCGCGACCCGACCCCGGATAAGCGGAAGAGGATGGATGGATGGATGGATGGATGTTGTTTTTGAAATTTTGGTCTAGTGTTTTATTTTAATCAAGTGCTTTGCTTTCTGTTTTGGTTCTAGCTTAGATTTACTAATTAGATCTGTATGTTTTTCAGACTATATTTCATTTTTGTCCTTTTTTGAAATTACCTTCTTTATACTTCTGTATTTCTATTTATGACCACCTACCTGATTTTTGGACTTGCCTTTGGATCATACTTGTTTAAATGCATATCCGTTTACTTTACCATCTGTGGCTTGCACAGATCTGTACAATTATTTAGGCCTGCATGTCTGGCTGGTGTTTTGAGTACTATGTGTTGAGTTCTTTCAGCCCACTCATGTCTACAGGAAAGCTGCTGCTGGACGGCCATGTTGTTCACAATCCTGACTCTGCAGGTATATGTAAATCACATTTATCTAAAAGCAAGATTTTACTATTGACAAGATCTAAGTTATTAATAGCAGTAGAATATTGTGCCAAAACACAAAGGGGATGACATAAGGGCAGCGAAAACAGGATCGGGGGAAGAACTGGAGTCAACATGTAGAGTAAGTTTTAACCATCAAGTCAAACAATAAAACCCTTCATTAAACCCTACACAGAACCAGATGACCAAGTCAAAGAATAGACCCAACTCAAAGTTAAGAAGACACTAAAATTCTCTTAAGAATAAAAAGATTTTTAAACTGCAAACTCAAATGATTTATAGATCAAGATCACTTTTATATGTAACTAGCTGTGCTACCTGTCTAAGATGGGGATGAAATCTATGTATTCAATGTAGACATCAGTGTTGATGATTGCAGTGCAGTTTACAATACATTCTGTATGTCTCAGTTATATGCCATTTGGTATGGTATTTGTAAAAACGTTAATCTTTGTGATGCACCATCTATTGGAATGACAAATGCAATGCATTCTGTCACTGAAAATGTTTATGATGCGCTATCTTTTGGAATGACAGAAACAAGGCAACCAGGCGACACACAGGTAAACACAAAGACACTTGTATTTTTAATAAGGTAGATCAGTGGTTCCCAAAGTAGGGGTCGTGACCCTCTGGGGGGTCGTGAGACATTGGG
>JANRMT010028174.1:64037710-64083360 GCA_026402145.1 Polypterus bichir lapradei | reverse complement strand
GGAGGCACACATAAAAATAAAACACAAATTTATTTTTCTTCAGCTGGTGGGCACGTCTACCCAGTGTCTCCCAGCCACAGCACAGTCCCAAAAACACCAACACAAAAACCACACTAATTCTTCCTCCACTCCTCACAGGCAGCTTTGTCTTCCTCCTCCAAATACTCTAGCGCCCTGAGTAGTGGCCGCAGGCTCTCTTTATAGTTCACCCAGAAGTGCTCTAGGTGGTAATTAACCTAGATTAGGCTGCACTTCCGGGTGTGGCTGCGTTGCCACCCACTCGGGCTCAGGAAGCCTTGCAGCTCCCCCTGGTGGTGGCCACAGAGCACAACAGGGATGAGCTCCAGTGTTCCAAGGTATTGGCCCCGATGCAACCCAGGGGGGCTACCACCAAATGTTCCGGGGGAAGTAGTGTGCATCCCTTGGTTGCTCCCTCGGATCCAGTATCAACGGGGTGTCCCGACCGGGCATCGTTTATATATACAGTGGGATGCAAAAGTTTGGGCAACCTTGTTAATAGTCATTATTTCCTGTATAAATCGTTGGTTGTTACGATAAAAAATGTCAGTTAAATATATCATATAGGAGACACACACAGTGATATTTGAGAAGTGAAATGAAGTTTATTGGATTTACAGAAAGTGTGCAATAATTGTTCAAACAAAATCAGGCAGGTGCATAAATTTGGGCACTGTTGTCATTTTATTGATGACCAGGACCAAAGACCTACAACATCATCTTGCAGCAGATGGAGTCACTGTGCATCGTTCAACCATTCGACGCACTTTACACAAGGAGATGCTGTATGCGAGAGTGTTGCAGAGGAAGCCTTTTCTCAGCCCACAGCACAGATAGAGCCGCTTGAGGTATGCTCAAGCACATTTGGACAAGCCAGCTTCATTTTGGAATAAGGTGCTGTGGACTGATGAAACTAAAATTGAGTTATTTGGGCATAACAAGGGGCGTTATGCATGGAGGAAAAAGAACACAGCATTCCAAAAACAACACCTGCTACCTACAGTAAAATATGGTGGTGGTTCCATCATGCTGTGGGGCTGTGTGGCCAGTGAAGGGACTGGGAATCTTGTCAAAGATGAGGGACGCATGGATTCTACTCAGTATCAGCAGATTCTGGAGACCAATGTCCAGGAATCAGTGACAAAGCTGAAGCTGCGCCGGGGCTGGATCTTTCAACAAGACAACGACCCGAAACACTGCTCAAAATCCACTAAGGCATTCATGCAGAGGAACAAGTACAACATTCTGGAATGGCCATCTCAGTCCCCAGACCTGAATATAATTGAAAATCTGTTGTGTGTGTTAAAGAGAGCTGTCCATGCTCGGAAGCCATCAAACCTGAATGAACTAGAGATGTTTTGTAAAGAGGAATGGTCCAAAATACCTTCAACCACAATCCAGACTCTCATTGGAACCTACAGGAAGCGTTTAGAGGCTGTAATTTCTGCAAAAGGCGGATCTACTAAATATTGATTTCATTTCTTTTTTGTGGTGCCCAAATTTGTGCACCTGCCTGATTTTGTTTGAACAATTATTGCACACTTTCTGTAAATCCAATAAACTTCATTTCACTTCTCAAATATCACTGTGTGTGTCTCCTATATGATATAATTAACTGACATTTTTTATCGTAACAACCAACGATTTATACAGGAAAATAATGACTATTAACAAGGTTGCCCAAACTTTTGCATCCCACTGTATATATATATAACACAAAACAAAACAAAACAAAACCTCAGAAGAAAGACAAAGTTGCCTAGCTGCTAACATTGGCAAAATGGTATTCCTTTTACTTTTCCTCCCAGTGCTAATACACAAGCGATGCAAGCATGTCAGCAAAATGAATCATACTAGGAGAGAGATGCCCAGAGTAGTTTCTTTCAATTACCTGACATCTGTACATTTTAGTTTTTTTTTCTGACAATTTCATTAGTTTCTAAGACCCTGGACTTTTTACAGCACGGGCTTACACAGCTAGTATATATATATATATATATACTAGCAAAATACCCGCGCTTCGCAGTGGAGAAGTAATGTGTTAAAGAAGAAATGAAAAAGAAAAGGAAACATTTTATAAATAATGTAACATGATTGTCAATGTAATTGTTTTGTGACTGTTATGAGTGTTGCTGTCATCTAGGATTTGATTATCATTATTTCTTTCAATCAGGTTCGTATTTGGAGGATGTGTTGTGTTCAAGTTACATTCCGTGTTTGTCAACCGTTGTAAAGATGACAGGTTTCATTCATCGATTCCTTTCTTACTGCATCAATAAACAGCTCGTCTTCCTCTTTATCTGAGACATCACACACTGCATGCACGGGTTTTTTTACACTGTCTTCTTTTAGCTGGACATTGACTTTTTCCACCGTGTGCTTTGTTTCCGCAGTAGCTGCACTTATGAATATGCTTGTATGCATCACTCGCTTCATATTCTTTTGCTGCCTTCTCAATTGCGTAATGCGTTTTTTGTTCAGCGCTCTTTGGAGCTGTTGCTTTTTGTCTGCATACTGCGTTCACAGTCAGTTCAGGTGAGCCGCTCGGAGTACATGCATCGAAGGTTCTCAACTGTGCTTGTGCTATCTCGTGCGATGTCCACGGCTTTATTTAATGTTAGCTAAGACCCGGCACTTAAAAGTTTCTTTCGCAGTTTCGCTGAGTTTGTGCCAAACACCACCCTGACCATCTCATCTTCGTCTGCATAAGCACAGTCCTTCACCCGCGAATATTTAGCGGCAGAGTGTTTCTATTGGATTGCCGCTGACAGACAGCCTTATATGGGCAGGCACTCAATTACGTGGGAGGCGTGACGATGAGGGGCGCAACTCCGCCTCACATGACGACTGAGCTGCAGGCTATGACCGGTATATATGTACATAAGTAGGTTCCAGTTATGACCGTTACGCGTAGAATTTCGAAATGAAACCTGCCTAACTTTTGTAAGTAAGCTGTAAGGAATGAGCCTGCCAAATTTCAGCCTTCTACCCACACGGGAAGTTGGAGAATTAGTGATGAGTCAGTGAGTCAGTCAGTGAGTGAGTGAGTGAGTCACTGAGGGCTTTGCCTTTTATTAGTATATATATATAATATATATATACAGTATATATATATATATGTATCCATGGTTGACTTTTTGTTTTTAGCATTGAAAAGGACAGTCGGTATATATGTGTACAGTATACACACACACACAGATAGATAGATAGATAGATAGATAGATAGATAGATAGATAGGAACTGCAGAATTTACACAGAAATGCACACTACCCCCTATATCATTTAAAAATCCCTTCTGTTTCCCTGAAGCCCAGGCAATATGTTTTGAAACTCTCCTGTTTTTCACAGTATAAACTTAGTCATAAACAAATATACTCTTTACTTCTTTTTCTTTTGGATTGAAAGAACGGCACATCTAAATTTCATTTGGATCTTTCTATTTAACAATTTCAAAAACACCTAGCTTTGACCAAAGTTGAGATTCAAATAGCAGTGATTTCTTCGGCACTCTACACTGTTCCTGCAGTGAGAAGTCTCATTGTATGATATTTCAGCTATGATGTTCACATCATTACCCAATAAGTAAAACATCCCTTATTTAATCAAATAGTCAGTTCTAAAAAGAAAAAGTAAAAGCATATTTTTTCTGCTGATGCTTACCCATTGCTACTATTCAGAAAAAATCATTACTGTTCTTTTAAATATTTAAATATTTTTGGTAAGTCACAGCCTGACATTAAAAGCAACTTAAACTTGTTTAAAGAGAAAAAAAAAATATGTTTAATGGTCTGTACTGGTGTGGTCCAAGAGAGACCGTCTTTTTGCTTAGTAAATTACACAGTGTAAACTGCTTTCACTACAGTAGAGTGGAAAAAAAGGTACCTGTTAAGACTAAAATCGATACCTCTGATATTAGAGTTATATTGGAACTATACTTTCTGAATGACTTCCTAAATTCATAAGTTTATATATAAAAGAAACTTATCATATATTATATTTTTATAATAGACATAAGTGGCAGCAGGGGAACACACTATCATATGTATGGCTTCATTTTCCTTACATTAGCAAAGAATTGGCAGGCTTACTTAACCTCCATAAGATAAATGGTTTCCAGACCATTGGCACTCTGGAAAGATAGCCTACAGAGTTCTACACGACATTCCTGCCTCCAGAATTGGTACAGGAAGGAAATTTGAACATTCTTTCTAGTCAATTCTCTGTGAGCCTAATTTACATAGTGGAGGGATTTGTCTGACTGGAAGAAGATGGATCAGGCTGGATAAACAGAAAGGAAAGAGAGGTTGGAAAATGTATTTATTTGTGCTTTTTGGCATAGGCAAGTATACCAGCCACCCCACAGGTTAGTCAGAGATCGTCTATTGCATTGGATTGGCCCAGAGAGGTGTGGCATGTTTGTGTTTGGGGGGTGGTTTTGTGCCTCAACAATCCTTAGATCTTTGGTGTCTGGAGGTATGTGCTGCTGAAAGGATTCCTCAAGGCTAAGGGGAGAGATCAGAGCAATCCATAATTTGACACTTATGAATGTTCTAATTAAATCTAAGAGAACCACACCTGGAACAGGGATCCACTCCAGGAACCAGGCTTTAAAGCAGTGTTCAACAGTGCATGTCTGGTGGCTCAATACAAAAAAATTATGTAGAATCATCATGTGGACTCACTACCTATAAGGAAGAGACTGAGAGATAGGTGGCAGGGAAGACTGTGATAGACCCAAGCTTGCTAGACTTTGGCAATGGAAACGGACTCTCACTGCATATGTATTACTTTGTTGGGGAACTTGTTCACGTTGAAAAATACCAGTTTGATATAGCTGGACTCACCTCTACACACATCATTGGTTATATAGTCAAATTTCTAGGTCAAGGGTGGTTTATCTCTCCCCTCTTTTAGATTTCCCCCACATGCTAGGGCTTGGGCATGTGTGTCAATAATCATAAGCCTCTGACTAAGTGCCATTTAGTTGAAGTTGATTCCAGTAGATGAGATGGTCTCCTCAACATGCATTGCAGAGAGGATAAGTTTCATTGTTGTTTATGTGTATTCACAAAAAAACTAAAAAAATATAGCATTTGGCCTTTTTGGAGACTTTGGATTCTGTGATTGAAAAAGTACCATCTGCGGACACTATAACCCTGCTGGGAGGCTTCAATGCTCATGTGAGGAATGACAGAGATCCCAGGGGGGAGTGATTGGGAGAAATAATCCACCAGATTTTCATGGTCAGTTTATCAAGACACAACCAAGGTTTAGAGGATAAGATCTTTAGTTTAGGAATCCAAAGGATGCATCACTGCTACAGTATCTGTAGATCATTTTGGTCACATGAGGCTGTAATCTCCAATGTACACTACAGCCGTATGGAGTTTAGTTTGATGGAGCTGAAATTAGAATTAGCACCTCCAAAACCTTAGGCTTGGTTCTCTCCCTGAAAACATTTTGTGTTCCTTACTGATAAAAAGGGAACACCCACCTCAAGTGAAGAAGTTTAAATACTTTGGCTTCTTGTTCACAAGTTGGGATAGATGTGATTGTCATATTGACCACCGCTACACCTGATCAGGACATGGCGTGTTTCCTGAATGTAAGTGATGAGCAGCTTTTCAAAGTGGATGATGTTAAGTGTTTAGAGATCTCATTCAGGAGTGAGGATAAAGGTGACTGTCAGGTTCATCAAAAAATTGGCACAGTGGTTACAGTTTTGCAGATTTTGTGGTGGTAGGAGGAGAGCTAAGACTGCTGACTAAGAAAGTTGATTTCCCAGTCCATGTACATTTTCTTGGACTATAATCGTAAATTCTGGGTAATGACCGATAGAATGAGATTGCAGGTATAAATATCTGAAATATGTTACTCATGAAGAGTTTCTGTGCTTCCTCTTTTTGACAATTTTAGGAGTTTGGTAATACAGGTGAACACTGGAGTAGACTATATTTCCTCAAATCAGGAAGGAGCTAATTCACATGTTTCTGTGTTATACATGCTGTTAGGTCTACCCCAGGAGGTATGCAAATCATGGCCACTAGTTTAAGACCAAGGAGCAAAAGCAAGACATGTTGGAGGTTGCTATACTTCTCAGTTATACTGGGAGAATCTGGGAATTCCACAGGAAGTCCTGATTGGGATTTCATCTCTTGAGAAATACCCAAAAATTATTAAAGTTTCATAACAGAAAAATCCTATATTAAAAAAAGTTAGTTACACAAACAATACTCTTTATTTTGGATTGATTTATTAAATGAGTGTAATAGAACAACACCAAAATGAAACCTTAAACAAAACAGAACATAACTTAAGGAAAAAATACAAAATTCCATAGACAATAACAACTTCAAATCCTAACTCAAACAAAATACTAAAAAGTAACCTTTGATACAATTGATACTGTTAAATAATTCCCAAGGATACTCCAAAGCTAAGCTAATAGCCCTAACTCAGAACCAAAGAAAAGCATAATTGTTACTGAGATGCAAACTAAGATATGACATACATCCAAAAAAAGGAATGAGCACAAGAACCACTGCAACCAGTTTTTGCGCTTGTTTCTTGACATTGATGAATTATTAATATATAATTTTGGTATATTTTGAGGTGAAAGAATTCAGTGGTTGAATTATGTTTTTATTTTAATTGTATTGTGATTGTATTTAATGTTACATTCTGAATATGTTCTTCCGTGATGCTATTTTGTTTGTTATGGGCACTGCCATTTTATGCCTTTGTGTTACGAGTTTGCTAGGCTGTAGCTAAGCAGGACAACTGTGAGTGAGACACATGATGTCATTACCACAACTGCATTAAGACTGGTGTTGCATTACTATTAATACATTTTGATCTGTTGGTTTTGAAGCACTCTTGTTTTTGACTCCAAATCTCATCTCTTGTTTTGGATTAGTTTACATTTTATTCCTCTGGATGCATCTTTTCTATTCCTGATTTTTGTGTCACATTTTGTCTCTATTTTAAAACACATTTATTGACTTTGAGTTTAAAACTCAGCTTGTTTTCTTGATTCCTCATCTTGCGATCCATAATTTAACCTCCTTAAGAAAATTCTTTTTGGTGTAGTCAGTACATGTACAGAAGAACAGCATGCACAGTAAGAAACCCAACCCTTCAACAAGCCCTCGATAAAGTAATGAGGGAGAAGGTATTTGTTAAATCAAATGTCTTTATATGTCTACTGCAAAAGCAACACACCTGAGTAGTTAAATGTAATTGAGGAACTGTTCCTTTAGGCTCAAATCTCAAAGGTAAAGAGAGAAAACAGTCAACAAATAAAAAGGTTAAAGTAAAAGCAGCCGAAAAATACAGCTAGACGCGGAGTCTCAGCAACAACATGACAGATCTGATGAAAATTACTGGGCCTCCAACGCATATCAATATGTTGCTACCACATCCTCTCTTAGAAAGATGAAGAAAAAAAGAATGATGATGATGATAGGTGTATTTTTACTCCTTCTGTGCATTTATTCTCTTGTACTTCTTCTGTTTAAGAAGCCACTCTTTTTACGTTATTCTGGGCCTCCTTGGTATTTTCTGGGTTTGGGAAATGCTTGAGTGTGCCCAGTGGACCACACCTGATTTTATAACTCACCATAGAGTCAAATGAAGCAAAATAAAAGGTAACTGTATAAGAGAAAGACAGATTAGTGCATGGAGAATGAACCACTGCCCCATAATTAGTTATCAAACTTATTGTTTGCAACAGCACACCCCTATATAGCCAATTGCATGGGTTTTTGGGCTTCATGATTTACAAAGCCCCTCTGTTTTCATTTTTTGTGAGTGTACAAGAAGCACATATGCTTAATCTAGAAAAAGTAAAAATCAGATTTTCCCTTTCCTCTGGAGTTGTCTTTATGGGATACCCCACTGCCAAGATGTAATTTTTGATTTTTAAGCTTTTTAGCTTCCTTTAAAATTTAATATACACAAATGAATTTAACTTTAATCGATGTATTTCTACCATATGAAATATTTATGGTGGAAAAGACCACACTCCTTGTTTGCAACTTTCCAAAATAGCACTTAAGATGAATATCGTTCAGAAATATATTTGACAGCAGTGAGTCAGTACTTTATGCTTGCCAAAGTCAGTGTATCCCAGGCAAAATTCCATAATGCAACATCTGCTTCAGATGTCCAGGAACTGTACAGAAACAGAGCAAGGAGCTACGTCCTTTGGAGGAAGTTAAATCTGACTGTCACTTTTAAATCAATTGAAAATGTGTAACATGGGAGCCTTTGCTACAGTTCACTGTTTTGTAAATTCTAAAGACTGTATGCCAAAAGCACCATTTGACCACAACTGACTGCATAAGTAATACTCTACCACTTTTTCCTGGAAAGCTATTTGTGAAATAACTCAGCTGCTGTTACATTAATTCTGTGCCAAATGAATGAACTCCTACAGTCATACATTTTTAAATATGTACTGCGCATATGACAAAAATAGTTACACTTAAAAGCAGTGGTCAGTTTTGCCTGAAAATCTGGATATACAACAGGTTACATATGTCTAAGAAATGGCTACAAAACGACAGCAATGGAGTGATTTATTGGCCCATTTTATGTCTAGATGTAGGAGTTTGTAGAATCAGGTGAAACCATCAGGGCTTGGGTAATGGATTACCTTATAAAACAGCAGTTTGACTCATAATAATAGTAATACTAATACATTTTATGTATATAGCGCCTTTCCCATGCTCAAGGCGCTTCACAGAGTCTTAGAAAAAAAAAACAGCAGGGTATATGTTTTGGATACATTGGGTATGTTTTTCTGAATAGAACAATGAAACAGATAACAAAGCATTAAATTGAATAAAGAACAATAAACCAGAGTAAAATACTAAATTCAATACTAAAAAAAAACTTAACAAATAACCTCATTTGTGATATAACAGACACACAAATTATCCTGAGCACCTGGACAGAGAGGTAAACTGAAAGAAAGGGCAGAATGTTAAGTTAAGTTAAAAGACTTCCTAAATAGATGAGTTTTAAGTTGTTTTTTAAAAGAATGAATGGAGTCAGCTGATCTAATTAATTTTGGGATGTCATTCCAAAGTGTGGGTGCTATGGAGCTGAAGGCCCTGTCACCCATAGAGTGTAGATTAGTGTGAGGCACAACAAGATTACCAGAATCATGTAGGCGAAGGACGTAACAATATTGATGAGTGTAGCTGAGGAGAATCGGAGGATAAAAAGATATTTTTATGGAGAAAGTCTTACGCAGTTCGGACTTTATTAAGTGTAAAAGATACAGAAAAACTACTCTGCTCTGAAACAGTATTTGTGTCTCTTTGAAACTGAATGTTTTCAGATGCTCAACCAATGTCTAATATTAGATAAAGGGTGCTTAAGTGAACAAATAACACTTTTTTAAACAGTAATGTCTCTTATCAACTAACCAAAGTTATCCAGTGCCAGCTGATGTTGTGTGAAATTGCTCCTTTACACTTAATTGGATACAACAAGTTCAGCTGAAAGGACTGAAACCAAACATTTCCCATAATTCAATCTCAGTCTTTCACATTAGTTTAGAAAAACTAATAATAATGGTTTAATAAATTTTTTTTTTCTAGCATAAACTGATCGTTTTAAGTTCTCTCTGTTGGGATTTGTTGTCTCAAGAAGTGTTTTAGGGGGTTCAATTGTGTATTGATTTTAGCGGTTTTAGTGCACTTTTCCTGTGGCTTGTCCTTCATTGAAAAGTGGCTTGTATGTGAGCATGTGCAGTTGCTTGAATTAGTTAAATTCAACCAGTGTAAACTGGGGTTACCACAGTAATAAAATGGGCAGGGTAAGTGCTGAGGAAAGAAAAACAAACCGAAAGAAGGAAAAACGAACCTCTCTACCTTTTGAGAGTGTCAGGATGGACGGAAGCGGCTCAGTTGAGCTATGTGAAGGAGCAGGACTGGTGACTGTTGTGGTGTAGATTAGCTGAATTACCCAGAGAGAGCAAGGGAGAATGGGGGAGAATCTCCACAGGAAAAGGGAACAGTGTGCAGATTATTGAGGGATTTGTCAGGAGAGGCAAAGCAGTCATCTTGCTCTGTCAAGTGAATGGTCTACAAGTACCAATCGAGGTGGCAGATTGGGATGTTATGGTCTTTGCAGGATACTTGCTTCAGTGTCCTCAGAATTAAAGGGAGTACATCGTGGATGAATTTTGTTTTAATACTTTTTATTATTACAATCTTGAAGACATTGTTTTATGAGCACAATTTTATTGAATATTTTAATGCACTGTGACAAATTCATTCTTTGCTTTTAATAAACATTGATCTGTTTAAAACTAAAAATTGTGTCTGCCTCCTCTCTTGCTACTGGTCCATCTTTTCTTTTCAACCATTCTCGTTTGAACTTGTTTTTCAGTTTTGAATCATCGTCTTGCTGCATGACATAACTATACTTCACCATCATCACATGGATGGTCAACCAAAAATTCATCTTAAGAATTTTTTGAAACATAGTATTCATGGTTACACCATCATACCACTAGCATGCCTGACATGTGTGTCTTATTATAGAATGCAGTTTACACTTGACATAATGGGAACCTCTGTCATCAGAAATGGTCCAATTTTGTATCATCTCTCCACAGAATATTCTGCCAAAGGGTGTGGGGATCATCCACATGATCCCTGGCCAACAAGAAAGAAGCACTTATTTTATTCTTGTTTAGTAATGTTTTCTGCCTTACTGCTCTCCAATAATTCCCATTTTTGCCCAGTTTCTTTATAATTGCGGTGTCATGAATGCTGATATTTTCTGAGGCAATAGAAGCCTGCAGTTTCTTGAACTTTTTTCAATCCTATTTGATTTCCTAGATGATTTTACACCCCACCCTTTGATTAATATTGTCAGGCCAACCACTCATGCAAAAATGCATTATTTATTTTGATCCTGCATTATGTGCTTGTTGAATGTTTATTTTGACAACTTGGCTTAATGTTACGGGTCAAAATAAGTAAAGTTTAATGTGCATTGAGCAGGGGTGGCTATTATCAACCCGGTGTGTATTTAATAGCTTACTCTAATTATTCCTTTAAATTAGTTACTTTAACTGGGGACAATTACTTTTACCCACAGTGCCAGTTGCTGTTAATTTTTTTTATAATTAATTAAATGTAATAATTTCACACAGTGGCCTTTTATTTTAATATTAGATTGTGGCTGATGACCTAAAAACATTCAGTGTCAAAAATGTGTAAATCTTAGATAAAGGGAGCAAATATGTTTCATGGCATTTTACATTACAGTTTTCAATGCAATCCACTGTGTATTATTTTATACAATCATACTTGTGTCAAATGGCACATCCAACCGAGAACTGTACAACTGCTGCTTTAGGGAGCTATTGAGTAGTCCTCACAGACAGGACTGCAGTTGGCATCCCAGAATATTCCACACATGTTCAATTAAAGACACGACAGCTAGGGAATCCTGTTAAAATCACGTAGGCATTCATGGGAGCTGACGACCATGTGTCATCAGGGATCTTCCTGTCTGAAAATGGCATCAGATAGGCTTGCTAGAAGAGATCATATGTTAGGAGACAAGATCTCTTCAACACATTACTAAATGGTAAGGCTGCACATCACAAGTGATGCTAAAACAAAACTATGATGCCTGTATATTTGGAAATGTGTTCATCAAGAACGTGATGTACAGTATACAGTGGTGTGAAAAACTATTTGCCCCCTTCCTGATTTCTTATTCTTTTGCATGTTTGTCACACAAAATGTTTCTGATCATCAAACACATTTAACCATTACTCAAATATAACGCAAGTAAACACAAAATGCAGTTTTTAAATGATGGTTTTATTATTTAGGGAGAAAAAAAATCCAAACCTACACGGCCCTGTGTGAAAAAGTAATTGCCCCCTGAACCTAATAACTGGTTGGGCCACCCTTAGCAGCAATAACTGCAATCAAGCGTTTGCGATAACTTGCAATGAGTCTTTTACAGCACTCTGGAGGAATTTTGGCCCACTCATCTTTGCAGAATTGTTGTAATTCAGCTTTATTTGAGGGTTTTCTAGCATGAACCGCCTTTTTAAGGTCATGCCATAGCATCTCAATTAGATTCAGGTCAGGACTTTGACTAGGCCACTCCAAAGTCTTCATTTTGTTTTTCTTCAGCCATTCAGAGGTGGATTTGCTGGTGTGTTTTGGGTCATTGTCCTGTTGCAGCACCCAAGATCGCTTCAGCTTGAGTTGACGAACAGATGGCCGGACATTCTCCTTCAAGATTTTTTGGTGGACAGTAGAATTCATGGTTCCATCTATCACAGCAAGCCTTCCAGGTCCTGAAGCAGCAAAACAACCCCAGACCATCACACTACCACCACCATATTTTACTGTTGGTATGATGTTCTTTTTCTGAAATGCTGTGTTCCTTTTACGCCAGATGTAACGGGACATTTGCCGTCCAAAAAGTTCAACTTTTGTCTCATCAGTCCACAAGGTATTTTCCCAAAAGTCTTGGCAATCATTGAGATGTTTCTTAGCAAAATTGAGACGAGCCCTAATGTTCTTTTTGCTTAACAGTGGTTTGCATCTTGGAAATCTGCCATGCAGGCCGTTTTTGCCCAGTCTCTTTCTTATGGTGGAGTCGTGAACACTGACCTTAATTGAGGCAAGTGAGGCCTGCAGTTCTTTAGACGTTGTCCTGGGGTCTTTTGTGACCTCTCGGATGAGTCGTCTCTGCACTCTTGGGGTAATTTTGGTCGGCCGGCCACTCCTGGGAAGGTTCACCACTGTTCCATGTTTTTGCCATTTGTGGATAATGGCTCTCACTATGGTTCGCTGGAGTCCCAAAGCTTTAGAAATGGCTTTATAACCTTTACCAGACTGATAGATCTCAATTACTTCTGTTCTCATTTGTTCCTGAATTTCTTTGGATCTTGGCATGATGTCTAGCTTTTGAGGTGCTTTTGGTCTACTTCTCTGTGTCAGGCAGCTCCTATTTAAGTGATTTCTTGATTGAAACAGGTGTGGCAGTAATCAGGCCTGGGGGTGGCTATGGAAATTGAACTCAAGTGTGATACACCACAGTTAGGTTATTTTTTAACAAGGGGGCAATTACTTTTTCACACAGGGCCATGTAGGTTTGGATTTTTTTTTCTCCCTAAATAATAAAAACCATCATTTAAAAACTGCATTTTGTGTTTACTTGTGTTATATTTGACTAATGGTTACATGTGTTTGATGATCAGAAACATTTTGTGTGACAAACATGCAAAAGAATAAGAAATCAGGAAGGGGGCAAATAGTTTTTCACACCACTGTATCTCCATTTTTAAATCTAATTATCATCAGCCTCAAGGAAGAACTGGAAACCACTGATGAATCTGAAACTGCAGCCCAACCTACTTGTGCCTGACTGTGGTCCAGACTGCGTCAGTTATGTTAAGGGATCAAGGCAAATGTAATAACTGTCACTGTAAATAGTTCCCCACCTATTCATGTTGTTGGCAAATTGTGAAATATCATAGGATATAATGGGCTGACTAAACAGTTTCAAGACAGCAAAGATTTTGCCTCTTTCAAACTAGCTAATCATGTGACAGATGTATCGGTGGACTGTAAAGCCAGTGGAAATGCCACAATTCAACCCTATTTGGATGTCATATTTTATTCGACTGGAAGAGATGGTTTTATGCATACCTTTTTTCACAGGCAGTAAATAAATAAAAATGTCCATTGTTTTAACAGAATCTATAAAAAAGGCTCAATAAGCAAATCAATCTTTATTTTATAGGGTGCGCTTTACAGAGAATAGTAATATGAAGTGCACTATGTACTGTAACCAGTACGCAATGAATCATGCAACTCAGTGCATGAACATGGTAACATAAATTGGATTCGTGTCTATAGTAGTCTTTCCCTAACACTAGCCCTAATTTCACCATTGGTAATGCTCAAGTTCACTTATTTTTATTGTGGGGCTCAAAGGAAAAAATATGTTCAAGTGATCTGTGGGAAAACATCAACAAAAACCCGTCCTGCAATTGAAGTTTTCAATAAATGATTTGAATCAAATAAGAGTAAAACCAAATAAAGAAATTACAATATAAAAAACAAGATTTAAAAAAATTAAATATTAAAAATGATAAATTCCAAAATTCAAGTACAAGATTCAAAAATACAAAATCCAAGAAGAGAAACACCAACAACAACAACATTTATTTATATAGCACATTTTCATACAAATGATGTAGATTAAAGTGGTTTACAGGATGAAGAAAGAGAAAAAAGACAAATATATAAGAAAATAAAATTAGGCAACACTAATTAACATAGAATAAAAGTAAGTTCCAATAGCCAAGGAGGACAGAAAAAAAAGAAAACTCCAGACGGCTGGAGAAAAAAAATAAAATCTGCAGGGGTTCCGAGGCCACCCAGCCCCCTCTAGGCATTCTACCTAAACATAAATGATCTCAATCAGTCCTCATTGTATTCAGGGTTCACATGGAAGAACTTGATGATGATGGTCATGTGGGCCTCTGGCCTTTAATCCATCAACAAAGGGACTGCACGGTGCTTTGATCAGGTGGTGGTGGTGCAGGGGTGTAGGGGATGTAGGGGTTACTATGGATTACGGAACCGTCAGGAATGATAATGATAATTAATTGAATGTAGAAAGCATCAGGATTACACTAAAATGATGCTATGAGAAAGCCATGTTAAAGTAATGTGTTTTTAGTAGTTTTTTAAAGTGCTCCACTGTATTAGCCTGGTGAATTTCTATTGGTCAGCTATTCCAGATTTTAGGGCATAACAGCAGGAGGCTCCCTCACCACTTCTTTTAAGTTTAGCTCTTGGAATTATAAGCAGACACTCATTTGAAGATCTAAGATTACGATTTTGAGTGTAAGGTGAAAGAAATTCTGAAATATACGATGGAGCGAGATTATTTAAGGCTTTGTAAACCATAAACAGTATTTTAAAGTTAATTCTAAAAACACAGGTAACCAATGTAGTGACATCAAAACTGGGATGATGTGCTTGGATTTTCTTTTCCTAGTTAAAATTCTGGCAGCTGCATTCTACACTCGTTGCAATCGATTGATGTGTTTTTTGGGTATTACTGAGAAGAGTGTGTTACAGTAATCTAGTCGACTGAAAACAAAAACGTGAACTAATTTCTCAGCATCTTGCAGAGTTATAAGAGGTCTAACTTTTGCTATATTTCTTAACTGAAAAAATGCTGTCCTACTGATCTGATTAATATGCAATTTAAAATTCAGGTCAGAGTCAATAGTTACCCCTAAATTCTTTACCTCCGTCTTGACTTTAAACCTAATGCATCAAGTTTATTTCTAACACCCTCATTATATCCATTTTCAACACATACAAATAATAAAAAAAAATCTAAGAAAGAAGAGAAATAACTTAAAGAAATGCACAAAACTGTAATTACAAACCTGAAATCACAAAGCTTAAAATCCTAATCGCAAAAAATAACAAATCTTAAGGAAAAAGCTAAAGGTTGAAAGAAGAAACTCAAAACTAAGTGGACAAAAATTAAACTATAAAACAACTAAACTAAACTATAAAAAGGGAGCAGAGTTGAAGTAATGAACTAACTAATACCACTGAAAGGATGCAGTGGCTACTAGAGATTTATTTAACCTTCAGGTGAATCAGCTAAACTAATATAACATTTTAAAATTTTGGATTTAATATACTTTGTTAATCCTCGAGGGGAAATTGACTTTTCACATGACCTTTTGGGGATCAGAGCGCAGGCTCAGCCATTGCACAGCACCTTGGAGCAATTTTCACATTAAGGGTCTTGCTCAAGGGCCCAATAGAGTAGGCTCCCTGAACGTATCTGAGAACATTTTGAAAAGTAGGAAAGAAACAAAATAAAAAGTGAATGTAAAACAAACCTCAAGGGCATGACTTACATAAATGTAAAGAAAAAGGAAAGCCGATATATAGCTGAGATAGTTTTCAGCTCCTTGTAAACTTAATAATAGTGGGATAGTGGGAAAGTGCAAGTTCAGAAAATGGAAGGATGAAAGAAAAAGAGAGAAAAAGGGAAACTATAGGATTCTAAAGCAGTTATTGATGATTCCAGTAAAATTGTGCCAAGGAAATGCAAAGGTTCAAATAACAGAACTAAAAACATTAGCAGTATTGCATAACTTAAAGTAAAATACAACACTGAGGAGTAGTCAGGGCAAAATGGTTGGTTCTGTTGCAACAAGCTTTAGATTCAAAAGAGTAGATTCTTCTGTGGTAATAGTGTTATATAAATATTTAATGTCTAAAAAGAAGAAGTACTTGGTTTTTGTTGCCTTCTGTATGTTACTGCAAATTAATATATCATTTTCATTACTTTGTGAATATGAGGCTGTGAGAATAACTGTTGCACCCATTTATTTATATACAAATAATCCCATTTTGGCAAACTCCTGAGATCAAATCTTGCTATATTCATTTACGACTAAATTGGCTGTGAATGTGTGCCCTGCGTCTCACTTGCAGCCTACCGAAGGCACATTCTGCATATGTTGGGTTCAATGTTGCCAGGATAGGCTCAGGCCATCATATTCCTGAATTGGATTAAGCAGGTCTGGAAATGACTGGAATCTGTGCCTGTCCCTTTCATGCTTACAACAATCTAGCATATGTGGCATTTTTTTAAGAATTTAAGCAACATAGCGTGAACCTTAATAATTTTTATTAATATTAGCCACCACTGTAAATGAGCTTTAGAAAATCCTTCAAATCGGCCTTTTTATAGTAAGCTCCTCCTTTTGCCAAAGAATTCCAGTTTATAAGAAAATAATTCATTTGCTAATAGCTAGAGTTTGAAATCTTTCTGGCACATTTTATTTTGTTTTAATATGAGCTGTTTTAAGCCTCACTTGTATCTAGTATGGCAGTTTGGCTGGCTGATATAGGCATTCGACTATAAATTAGACAGCTGAATTGCCATAACTGCTTCACCCTATGCTCCATTTGTAAAAAGAAATGTATAAAATTAATTGTATGAGGGTTCTTCATCTGTAATATGAATGATGATTGTGTTCACTATATGCAGATGCCATGTAAAAATAATGTATGTTCTTTTAAAGATAACAAACAATCTACATCAGTATTATTTTTCTTATCACAGTTAAATAGTTATTGGTACAGGTGACTCTAAAATAAAACTTTATTATTTAAAATGATAACATGTGTGCTGCCATAACATACATATTATTATTGCAACTCCAGTTGCCATACTTAAGAGTTTTCCAAGGTTTTTGGCTACAAAACTTAGATTTGATATGCACACAAATTGAAAATGACACTAACAATAGGTCCTTGTAATAAATTTTGCAATAAATTCACTTTACAGTCCAGTAGTTGCATTAACTTTATGATAATGAAATACGATGAAAACGGTAGCATGCTGTGGTGAACTCGTGTTACCTGTGATGAAGTCATATATTTAAAAAAAACTGCACTCAGGTTGGGAAAAGGCTACTTTTGATATTTACTGTTTTGTCTTAAAATACACTCATTAACTCAGTCATATTGTATGGTTGAGCATTTTTCTTTTCAAATACAGTACATGAAAATGTCAGTTTTCTGCATTTGCTTATTCTGCAGGTGATGTTTAAGGGATGATGCCTAAGAAATCCAGTGATCTGGTTGAGAATCCTGTGCCCAGTCATTGTCTGTGTGGACTTTGCTCATTCTCCCCAAGTCTTTTGGGTTTTTCTCCCTCATCCCTATAGATGAATGTGTTAAATTAAATGGTGATACTACAGTGACCTTGTGTGTGTGTGTGTATGTGAATGGGCACTCCATCCATTGAAGCTTGAAGCTTCCTGCCTTGCACACTATGCAGGTGAGATGGACTCTGGCCTCCTCAGACCTAAAAGGCCTTAAAATAGGGACGAGAATATTGATTTCTATTAGTCTGATTCTGGTTAGGCTTACAGGACCTAAACAATTTTCTTTCGATTGTGGATTAAAGTGCACAACAGACCACAGAAATACAAGGAGCGATGAGTCCACACCTTCATGTAATCAGAAGAGGCTAGGCTCAATCTAATATGATGGAAATTGAAAGCCAAGATTAATCCAATACTGTAAGTATTATTCACAATCAACCACTCATTCAAATAAATCAAACACTACAAAAGAAAAATTGTTTAAACCTGTACCCTTGTTGTATTATCACACATAACACAAAATGTTGACAATATTTACAACACTCTCCTTCCCTGAATGAGCAAGGCATACACTAACATGAACATCACAGTGTATTTTATGTGACAATAGCGTCACTCCATTTGCTGAGTCTCAAACAAATTAAGCAGAAGTGATGTATAGCTTAGATGTAAATTAAGAAAACTGGAGGTGAATGGTCATTCTCCTTATTCCCCTGACAAGACAGCTTCTCCAGAAGAAAGAATCAACTGTCTTACCATCAAGTGTATGAAAGGTGCAGCTTCTTCAAAAGGATGAGGAACATTAATCAGGTAAGTCTGGAACTGTACTCCTACACTGATGCTGGATTTTCTGTGTGGGAATTCTTCCTTATTGTTTCTAAATTAGCGGATTTAAAAGTTAAACAAAAAGGCTGTCCCAACCACCCTCCACATGGATTTATAATGGGTAACTAATAAGCAAATGACTGAGGGTGTTACGCCATTGCTAACACATGCTCAGTTTCCGCTGTTAGAGTGGATGAGAATTTGTCGGGATGAGCTGTGATGTCACTTCTATTGTGACAACTCAATGCCCACCCCTTCTGGCCTCGCCAGTATTTAAGCCCTCATCTGACTGAAAGTTGGCATTCATTGTCAGACTAGCTTTTGTGTAGAGCAGAACTCCACCGCCAGAAGGCCTTTCTTTTTGTGTGGCAACTGTGGCCACAATTTTCATTACACATTGAACATTGCTTCTTTTGTCCTTTGAACTCTTGCATTAAACGTGGCATCATTTGGGACTCCGAACCTCATTCTGACCCTGTCTTATCAATTTACACCACATACTAGAATTTTGCAGGTAACTTCACATGTACTTTTGTTTTCCTCTCAGGCACTATTGGCACTATCCCTATGACCTGTTTTATTAAGTTGTTCCTGTGCTTTTTTACTGATCTCTCTAGGTCTTCAAAACTCCTTCACACAACACCCTCTGAATGTCCACAACCTCTTCTTGCCCTGAGTTGAAGAGCTGGTACAGTGATACAGCTCTCCTGCTTGTCTACCTGAGAAATTAAAATATCACTAAAGTACAAATCCCAATTTAGGTAATATGAAAATTTTGACCATCTAGTCAGGGATGTATATTAGTTTGATTTAAAAAATATACATTTTTTAACATTTTTTACACAGTTTAATGATAAAAACATATGGATTTCTTACAGTCTATAAAATCCACTGAGCAGTAATTTTGAGATTTTAATAAGTCTGTAAATATCCCTGGAGCAGTGAAATATACTGTATGTACTACCCCATACTGACCAATAATGTTATTTTCTACTGGCTTATGTTGTCCTGTTAAATAACATTTCACTCAGTATGAGATCTTGGGCAAAGTAAATATTATAGTCAAGCCCCCAAATAAAAAGTTAAAATAGTGAATGAGCAAATCAAGCAATGTTTACTTTTATACATCAATTCTAAAGAGAAGCTGGAGAAAAGGTTTTCTATGTTTTTAGGAAAACTTCACTTTTTTAACAGCAGCTCATGCCATGACTTTAATTGAGGGAAGAACTCAGTTGCATATAGTGTGCCATGTAAAATGATGCACTCTGTTCCCTTCCTGGCTTCCTCTATTATTACTGATATACAAGTATGAAGACTAAAGGGAGCATGAATCTGTCAATTCTTTATAGTGCTTCTTCTTTTCACCTTGGTGCTTGTTATGGTATTTAAGTTACAATAAAGTAAATGTTAGGTATGCTGGCAGGGCACATTTTCAGGACTCTAGACAGAATGGGGTTAGTTATCTATAACCCTGTCCTGCACCTGGAATTATGATATGGGTCTCCTCTCACTTCCACCTCAGCCTAAAACCTGCTTGTCGACTAACAGAGCACCAAAGCAGAGCAGTACATCTAGCACGTGGTTGGTTTTGATTTATATGGCTTGTTTGGTTGTTATTTCATGCAGGTTTTTGGGATCCTGGTGATCACCATACTAGTGATTCCAAGTATACGTTTTTCTGAATTTATATGCCTGCTTGATTAATAATAATTGTCAAATCATTCATTTTCACAACCAGTAGTTTTGTGGGAGATTTGAATTTCACCTCTGGTATCCAGACTCCATTGGAGTCCATTTTTCATGACAACATCTTTTTTATTTGTGTTTGCATATTCTATCAGGGGTCACCAACCCTATGCCTGCGGGCACCCGGTCGCTCGTTGGCTTCATCTCAGTTGCCCGCAGACTTGTTCTAAAAATAGCAAGTTGCCCTTGTGGTTCGGCAAAAATATAACAATATATATTTTTAATGCTGCACCTTATGTAAATTCTAGTGAAAGTTCCACACATGCAAATTTTATGGTGGTAATCAAAATAAAAAATATACATATAAAAACAATGCATTTGTAGGTTTCAAGGTCATAGTTCACCTGTCACCTGCGCATGACAATTAACCCACGCTTTTGCTAATACATCCATGATTACACCGTGCTAAAAAGCATGGCTGAGAAGAGAAAGAAAACATATTTTTAACAAAGACTGGGAAGAAGAGTTCTTTTTTACATCAATACGAGATAAGTGTGTGTGTCTCATTTGTGGAACTACGGTGGCGATTTCAAAGTGGCACAATGTGGAAGGACACTATCAAACCACTCACGGCAGCTTCCACACAAACTTCCCCCCTAAGAGTGCGCTTCGGGCGGAGAAAGCACGTGAGTTAAAGGCCGCTTTGACCAAGCACAAGACTGCTGAAGAAGTCCAAAAAGGCAACCGAAGCTTCATTCAGAGCTACACATTATCTGATTAAAAACAATAAGACGTTTTCTGATGGAGAGATTATTAAAGGGGCTTTGATGATAATCGAGACTGATTTTAAAGACGAGAAAATATCGAACAGATGTCATCTCAAGTCTAGCCGATATACAACTTGGGGCTAGTACAGTGACCAGAAGAGTGTCAGCTATGTCCGAAAACTTGAATGAGCAGCTGGACAAGGACTTAAGTACATGCCGGTGGTTCAGCATCCAATGTGACGAGTCTGTGGACAGCAGCAGTACTGCTCAACTAATGGTGTTTATTCAGATGGTATTTGAAGATTTCTCTACTAAAGAAGAGCTCCTCACGCTGATACCACTGAGGACATCTACAACGCGGTAGATGTGGAGAAAAAAGTGCTGCTGGAGAAGCTTGTGTCGGTAACTACCAATGGCGCACCGGCAATGTGGGGTGCCGTGTGGGCTTCATTGCGCATTGCAAGAATGACCCAGACTTCCCACCTTTCCTACACTACCACTGTATTATTCACCAGCAGGCGATATGAACGAAAGTGACCGGTTTGACCATGTAATGACGCCCGTTGTAAAAGTCATCAACAGCATTCGCGCCAAAGCCAAGCAACACAGGACATTCAAGGTGCTTTTGGAGGAGCTGTCCGCTGAATATGGAGACCTGTTGCTATCCATATATTGTATGTTGTATCCGATGCCTCAGCAGAGGGCAGATTTTGAAACGTTTCTTGGCACTTTTGGGTGAAATAAAGGAGTTCATGCAGAGCAGAGAAGAGGACACCTCCTTATTGGACGACATTGAATGGTTGCTTGATCTTGCCTTTTTAACAGATGTCACAGAAAAACTGAACAATTTGAACTGTGAGCTGCAAGGCACAGGTAAGACTGTCACAAACATGTTAAGTACTGTAAAAGCTTTTAAAGCTAAAATGAACAGTTTCTCTGCGCATTTACAAAGAAAAAGTGTTTTGCACTTTTCCTCTGTGCAAAAAGTTCTAAGTGACAATGCTTCTGCATTTGTGGCTTTTGATGAAGCTGTAGAAAAATACCGCCAAGTGATTAACAGACTGATGCAAGAGTTTGAGAATAGATTTTGTGATTTTGATCAAATTGAGCCATGTGTGTCATTCATTTCAAATCCTTTTATGTCAGTGGACATTTATAGGCACAGTTGAGAACCTAAGTACAACCTTCACCTTGGATGCAGGGCAGGTAGAAATGGAAATAATAACTTTGCAAAATGACCTGCACCTCTGAGCAGCCCAAACTTTTGGAACCTAGTGGACAAAGAAAAGTACAAAGCTGTCTGCACAGCCGCTATGAAGGTTGCTTGTCTTTTCAGATCCACATATCTCTGTGAATCAGCCTTTTCTAATATGAACTTCATAAAAAAATAAACACAGAACACGCCTAACTGATTCACATCTGCAGGAGTCACCTAAAGTGGCAGTATCAAATTATGCACCAGAATACAGCAAACTAATGGACAACATGGAATGGCAGGTTTCTCACTAACTGTTAGACAAGACTTAATAGTGTTTTAGTAAAACACCATGTTACCTGGTCAGTTGATCATTGTTCATTGATTCAAAGTTGGAGTTGACACAATCTCATATATTGGGGAAAAACACAGTTGAGCTCTGTTTTTTGTTGAATGAAATTGTGACATGTTCATTTGCACAAAATAAATGTCACTTTGACAATGAAACATAAATATTCTCATTTACAAATTGTCAAAAAGTTATGAATGCCGTTCTTTGTAAAAAATGTGAGTAATATTGTAAGCTTTTTGGATTTATATATATATATATATATATATATGTATATTGTGACGGACAGCCGGGTCCCATGCCTGGCCGGGACGCCTCTGCTGTATACGTCCCGGGGGAGCCACCATGGATATTGCAATGCCTCCCCCGGGGCGCCTGGGGGCAGCCTCCCTGGCCGTGGGTCCTTCTTCAGTCTCCCCCGTGGCTCCATTGGACATGGAGTCCACCACAGCCCGCTTGGGAGATGGGGTGGCCGCTAGGGGGTGCTGCGGAGAGCCAGCCGCCACAATGGACGACTTACCAGCCCCACCCGGAGGTGCAATTAAGACCAGCTGGTCAGGCACCTGGAGCACTTCCGGGTGGGCTATAAAGCGGGCCAACCTCCCTTCATTCGGAGCCAGAATCGGGAGGAAGAGGACGAGGTTGCCTGGGAGGAGTGGTGGTGCCAGGAAGGGTTGTTTGTATACTGTGTTTTTGTGCTTTTGGGACTGTGTTGGGCCTGTGGGACACGGGGAAGACGTGCCCCACGGCTGAAGAAACCCAATAATGCCTGTGTTTGTTTTACACGTGCCTCTGCGTAAGTCTGTGCTGGGTTGGGCGATATATAGTGCCTTTTACAATATATATATATGTTTTGAGCTAGTAGCCCTCGGGCCATTTGGTAATCTTAAGGTAGCCCTCGGCTTTAAAAAGGTTGGTGACCCCGTTCTATATTATTACAAGAAGAATAACCCTAATTAATCCATGTTTGTTAGATTCCATCTAAAGATAATCACCTTTTGCATTCACCCAACACTAAAGTCACTCTAATCGCATTCAAAAGTAATTAATAAGTTTTCTCTCCAAACTAATACTTCTAAGTGTCATTGTCATTTGAAGTCAGAAGGTTCCATAACTACACAATTATGCTGAATCCATACAGTTTACTTGCACACCATTCAGGCAACCTCTGAGGTACCCGGAACAATTAGGCAATGCAGGGGTGGATCTATCATCAGGGTGTTTTAGTTGTGCACCCAGGAGCCCGTGAAGAGACAGCAATCCTTTCACCAATCCCCCACCAAACATGATGTAGTGATTAAGATTTTGCATGCTGAAATAACCAAGGGGGACAAATGCTTAACTGAAAGATTGAATTTTAACACACAAAATGAAAGAGTGGGAGATACCATGCAGCATTAAATTACCAGGCATTAGATCGCTGAATTGTTACAAGTACAATCAACTCTCTGTTAAGAAGCTAAATCACCCTGGAACCTTATGGGGTTTTAATTCAAACTTGAGGCAATTAAACCATCTGACAAACTATTTTTTACTATACAACTTCATCCAATTTACTGGTTAGACATTTAAAGCAGAAGTTAACCAACAAATCCTATTTTCCTAAAGGAACTCTAGAAGGTAAATTGATGGACTAAAAGCCAGAAGTCCACGTGATCATCATCATCATCATCAAGTCCTTCCGTGAAAACCATAAATACAAAGAGGACTGTTTCATTCATGTTAGGTAGATTGCCCAGAGGGGACTGGGCGGTCTCATGGTCTGGAATCCCTGCAGATTTTATTTTTTTTCTCCATCCGTCTGGAGTTTTTTTTTTGTTTTTTCTGTCCCATTGGACCTTACTCTTATTCTATGTTAATTAATGTTGACTTATTTTATTTTCTTACTGTGTCTTTTATTTTTCTATTCTTCATTATGTAAAGCACTTTGAGCTACATTTTTTTTGTATGAAAATGTGCTATATAAATAAATGTTGTTGTTGTTGTTGTTGTAAAGCACTGGCCTAGTCAGTTTTGCTTCAGGTGCTTAATTTGGTGTACCACTTCAGACTTCTTGTTTCATGATCATTGACTAATATCATCCATTCTCTGATCCTGATTTTATATATCTTAAGGTCAAAGGGATATCACAGAATTACAAGGCAGGCATCATCTTCATTTTATTGCAAGTCACCCTCACACTATCCAACACTCATTCATTCAAGGTCTCTTTGGAGTCAACAATTCATCTAATATGCCCATCATTGGGATTTAGGTGTAAGCTGGAGCGTCTTGTAAGAACACAAGTAGACACTTTCTACAATGTGATTAATCCAGGGACTAACCTGGGAATTTTGAAGACTTAGGGCAGCAGAGCTAGCCACTATGACACTGTGCTTCCCTTCAAATATATTTGCCTTGCACAAGCTGGGTAGCCATTTTTTTATTTTTTGGTGATCAAATATTTCTGTTTTACCTGATCTATAAAAACAGCTCCTATGTTGCACAATAATTGGTAAGATATAGCCTTGGACATGCTGTTTCTTTTATTTAGTAAAGGCTTTCGGCCAACATGACTTATTAATCATAGTGTACTAATATAAATGTTTCCATATTTCTGAAGTTGCAGCCCTAACCAGTAATCCAAGTGACTCAGAGTAACACCATGAGTGTGTGGTATGAAATGAACTGGCAGCGCTTGGTCTTTACAGTCAGGTAGACATATGCTCTCTATTTGTGACTTGATTTTGTTGTGTGTATTTGATTTTATATACCAATTTAACTTTTTTTTTTATGAAGTGATCTGTTCAGCATTCTGAGCCAAATAATAAAATGAACATTACTACATAAAATAAATCATAATTTTGAAATCTGTGATAAACAAAGAATTTTTACACTTGCAGCTGCTTATTATAAAAACATTTTCTTTTTAGGACAGACACTTTTATGAGCATCTTTAGGATAAGTATATTAAGTGATTAGACTAGGTAGAAGAATATGGTCTTAAATGCATGACACCGATACCCACATATACCTTAGGAAGGCGTGAAGTTAAGACAGAGCACCAAGCTCTAGGGTTCAGCTCCTGGCCTGGTCATTAGAATGATTTTGGGAGGCACTTTGAATAATGCCACCCGAGGCAAGGCACATTTTTGATAATAAATAATGTATATGATGAAATATGTGAAAATCATAAATGCCAGTGTCATGCATGGACCAGTAGGTTTGAAATGCATATGCTTTTTTTAAAATTCTCTGATGCTTGGTGCGTGGCAAGGTTCTGCTATGCAAAATTTGAAACTTTTATAATGAAAAGATTTCTCACAATTTATAAAGGTAGTATATAAAAAGACAATGGATATGTGTGCAAATATTAAGGTTCCTACTTAAGTCTAAAGTAACATTAAATTAATATTACAATATAAGAAAAAATACTATTGGAAAAAATGTGTTTCCCTCACCGAAGTGCCGCCTGAGGCAATCTCATTCCATGTGCCAGCCCTGAATCTAGAAACTTGAGAAAGACTATGAGATGAAACATTACTGTTGGAGAAGGCAAAATCATTTTCAAAAAAATGGCCAAGGACTTACTGGAGCCTAGCAAAAATGCCAAAAAGGATAGTCAAAAGTCGTGGTCACAAAGAACAAAAAAAGTCAAGAACATTAAGAGTAATCAAATACTAACAGAATTGCTATGCACAAGAACTTATGTTAAATGTGCTTGTGACAGTGATGTCACAAATTACAATGTTGGCAAAGTGTCAAATCAGGTAACAAACAAAATGATCACAGAAACAAAAACAATTTTACCAAAATGTGGTCAGAATGAATAAAATAAAATGGTTAAAAATGAAGACAATCAAAGTGACCATCTCATGTTCATAGCAATCATTCCTCCAGAGAAATTTGTTTGTTCTTCCCTTGTATCATAAACAAACAAATGATTATGTTTTTGTCATTTGTACTTTTTACATTTTTATTGTTAATTTATATTGTTCCTTCATGATTTTGCTTGCCTTGTCTTTTGGGGTAATGGTTGCTAACATGATATGTTGTTTACTGGTACATGACTTGAGTGGTGTGGAATGTGATGTCATGGTGGCAAATTTATTCTTATTTATGAAACATCCACACATATGGAGATCATCTGAATTTTTATTAATGAAGGGAAGACATACTGGAATGAGAACACTAGTTTCTTGAACGACTTAAGGAAAGGAGGATTTAGTATGGCTCTGCATAGTAAAAAGATGTAAATAATCAAAACTGTGACTTTTTTCAGATGTCACTGTCTAGTTGTCTACAAAACAGACATAGAAATTCATATCAGGGCATCAACATTCAATAATGTCAATAAGGGCACTTATCGATGGCCTCCGAGGTGAATTCACAATGCTGCAAGTGCTGTGGATGAAGATGAACAGGGTAGCTAGCTGGGAAAGTGAGACACACAGTTGGTCTCCTTTTAAAATGACTGAATCTCACAACAAAGGTTTGCTTTTTTTCCTTATTAAAATGACATGAATACGCTGTTTTTCAATATGTGTTGTAACCAACGCAGGGTGCCACTGAACCTAAAACTAGAAAAAGGTGAAAATGTTAGGCAAAGCGCTCCCTCTTGTTCCATACCTCATTACATACCTCAGCTGAGCCCAGAAGGTGACCCTCCAACATGGATGAGTGACTCTAAATATATATATAGTATTTAAATTAATTCTCTATTTATTTATCTGTACATATTTTTTATTTACTTACTTATATGTAAACAATATTATTGCTACATGCCTGTAAAAACATTGTAATGTTATTCCCTCTAGAAAAGTCCCAGTTCAACATTCTGTGGTACAGTATGGTAAAATCACAATTATTCTGTCATTCATTTATTCAACTTCTAACCTCGCTTACACAGCTCTGTGTAGGAGATGCAAGTGTTTGTACAAAAAGCGCTAAGTTCAAGGCAAGAACTAGTCAAGTCAAAGGGTGTCACTCACTTATATCCACACTCACTTGTACTGTACTGGGACCATTTAGACTCTCTAATCAACGCACATGTCTTTGGGATAAGAACCCAGACAAAATGCATGCAGATACATGAAGAACATGCAGACTTCTTACGGACTGTTCGGAGGCTGGGGTTCAAACCTGAGACTTTGGAGCTAAGATGCAGAAGTGCTCACCACTGTACCACCTACTGCTAAATGAATATACCTAAAATATTAAAATGATAGTAGTTATACTGTATATGTAAAAGTAATTAAAACTGAAAACGTATTTTTCCTTTCTGATCTTTCCTTTATCTTTACTTGAATCTTAACCTTTAAAGGAAACTCCCCCATCACCCTCCACCTCTATGATATGTTCTTTAAAAATCTGTCGCAGCTGGAAAGCTCCATGGTTTGTATATTCTGGCTGTTGGTATGGAAAGTGTGATTTTTACAGAGAATTAAATCTCCAGAACTTGGGGTAAGCTTAAGGGAAATAGACCTTGCAGCCGGTGATCGCATTAAGTTTAGACCTCACAGCCACTTGTCTCATGCCTGCCAGACCCTGCACCCTAGGTGTTAAACCAACATTTAAGGCGAATACAAGACGAGAACAAAAGCATTACTTCTCACACCTTCATGATGATACGCTTTTTTGTCAGCATGAAGCTTTGCAGCTAAACCAAAACAGCAAAAAATGTGAATGATGAACTGATTAGAACAATTCTACAACTAAGGTAGGTAGGGATGCATTTATCAATGTCTTTCTTCATCAAGTCTCTTATGAATATATAGAGTAGCGTGTCACATGTTTGAGTTACAAATTGCTTAGGCAGTCAGGGTAGCCTACAGCTTAACACAACTAAAATGAATTCATAGATATGTGAGAAAGGGGCCTAGGCTCCATTCGGTCCCCCCCCTTTATATGCAGCATGAACTGTTGTCCCCAACTGGTAGGATCTTACAAGGTGTGTCTGCAGGCACTAATTCGATAAACGATCAGAAGATGAAAAACACTATGAGTGTCACAATATGAACTTTGTTTTTATCTTTTTTTAAACAGTTTGTTGCTCTCTAAAAGTACTTTAAGCATAGTTTTAGGGTTTTAGAGACCAAAGAATCTAATGAGCACATTTATATATTGTTTTAGTCCATTTTTACTTATGTTAAAAATAGTTTTGATTTTCTCACTATACCATTTGTTTTTGTATAGGTGATGCCAATGTAAGACATTTGGTGTTTATTGTTCTACGGGATGCTAGGCGGAATTTCCAGAGATGTGATTCGCAAGAGTCATTACTGTGGCAGTATAAAGTTAAGCATCGTAAACACCTTGGTTATCTAAGTTTATGGCTATAACCCAAAAACACTAGCGTTATTTTTTTTGTGTTAAATTTGTCTCTGGTTACAAACTCTTTTCTGTTCTTTGACCATAAGCTCCAGCTAACATTTTGGCTCAGTAGCCTTCCTTAATTATGATTTCTAACTCCGTTTCACATTCTAGGCTTTGTTTTCTCAATTGTCACTTTCTCGCTTTTGACCTGGGCTAGTTTATTTCATCACAACTTGTCTCCTAATTCCATTTTCATTGCATTGTGTTGCTTATCAGGAAGTCAGCACAGAGAGAAGGTAGTAGGGAATCAGGAACAGGGTTCGTGTCTGAATACTGCATGAAACCAAAATATTGATGATAAAGGAAAAAAATGTGGTTGAAAAAGTAAGCAAAAGATTCTGATAGTAACTTATATCAATTATCTCTATCTAAGAGTGAAGTATGAATTTCATAGAGAAATAAATGGCAGAAGTTGTGTGCTGCCATCTTATATAGGGAAGAGTCAAAGTGGCATAACAGATAATAGCAACTGTAAACAATATGCCCACAGCCATATAAAGATTAACATAAAATGTTGGTGACCATACAAAATGTACTTAACGGAACACCAATAAAATATTTTTAAAAAATAGGTGTACTTGACAATGTATTTTATATGAAAGGGATCAGGAGATCAGAATGTAGTTTGGAGTTAATGCTGGGATAGTTAGAATCCAAACTGATTGATCATCATGTTGATAATGCAAGTCGGAATCAAAAGTCTGGGAAGTCTTCACAAGAATTAAATTTGAACACCACAGGAAGATTGTAGCTGCCGAAGTATAAGGCGAGATCAAGCATGGGTAAAACGCATGCCGAAAGAAATCTCTCGGTCCAAAAGTTTGTTTTAAAAATATTTAGTGAAAGTTAAAAGCAAATAATCCACACAAGAATAAAGGAAAAAATAGTTACACACATAGAATAAAAAGCAAAAAAAAGAAATATTTATCTTCTCTAAACTTAGCTTTTCTTGAGGAACTTTAGTTATTTCTGTACTTAAAAGTTCTTTACTTCTTCTATACTTAAAAGTTCTTAACTTCTTATATACTTAAAGATTCTTAGCTCTTCTTCTGTAAGATTTAAACGTACGGCTCTGCACTTAAATTAAGGGCTATTTTCTTACATATTACTTCACACACTCAAAAGGTCCATAGGCTTCTAGGCACGTAGGCACGGTTTAAAACCATATGCCCTCTACACCTTACACATGGCAAGGCTGGTCACTAACTGAAGAATAATGTTTAGTCAAAGCAGACAGAAATAGCTAGAGTATACCAATTTTACTCAACTTATGGAGTGTGACACTAGAGGGCGCTGTTGCTCCTCAAACCCCACACACAAACATCCAGATACCAGGTATAAGTACCAGAAATATTTTAATTTCTCCTCTTTTGGATATATTGTGCTTTTAAGTGCCTCCACCACCACAATAAATCAATAATCACAAATAAAATAAATATTCCTCCTCTCCTCCCAGCAGCTCTGCCACACTGCCTCCCAACTCCAGCTCTCCTAGCTGGGTCTCCACTAGTCCTTTATATAGTTTTTGACCCGGAAGTGCTCCCATCCTTCTGTGCATGAGATTTAATACCACTTCCGGGTCAGACTTGTATTTTTCTTCAGTACAGAAGTAGTTCTGTTCTTCCGTCCCCGTGACTTGGAGTACTTCTATAGGCTATAGGGAAAATAAAAATCCCAACGTCTCCCTGCAGCGTCACATGGTGGCACCCATGGTACCCAGCAGGGTTGTGAATCCAAACTCCAGCTCCCATGATGCCCTGCGGGAATCCGGGGCACCTCTATGCTGCAGGGAAGACGCCATCTAGCGGCCTGGATGTGTTGGCCGGGATGAGCTGCTGGCCATCCATCACAGGGGTGTTATATTAACCTCCCATAGATTAAGCATTGTCATCTAATAAAATATTTATGAATCTTATGTAACTAGGAAATGGCTCTTACAAAGATGTTTTATATTTTCTACTTATTCATTTGACCCTAAGATGAAAAAAACAATGTTATATTTAGGTTGCCTGTAGTACAAAACTTCTAATTGGATACATACTTGAAAATTTATCCAAGAAAAGCTAAAGAAAATAAGAAGAACTACTAATCATAACCCTTACATGAAAAGACAATGTTATATTTAGGTTGCTTGAAGTACAAAACCTTTAATTGAATGCATACTTGAAAATATATCCAGGAAAAGATACAAAAATTAATAAGAACTACGTATTATAATCCTAGGAGTTCATGGACTAAGTTACAGTGCCACCCATCTTAATCTGTGGATTGGCAATGCTCTTTGTATTGCAGTTACAGAATGAGAATAGAAAGGTAAAATAAAGGTAGTCTGACTAAATTTCTTCACTGTAGCATTGAGATCAATTGGTTTTTCCAGTGTACTTGCTCTTTTTTGGATTCTAGGTTTGCACATTGTCTTTGAACACCTTCACTTATTTATTTGTCTTGCCTTATGGCTTGATCTCATATTATTTGCATTCAGTCTTTTTTCATGTCGGATTTAAATAAAATATATACCTTATTTTAATTTGGGACATCCTTGCCTTTCTGTACTGCCAGGATTTAATTTGACTAACAGACCAAGAAATTAGAGGAAAACAATGTCGAAACAAAAAAAAATAAAATGAAAAAAAAAAAAAAAAACTTCTGTACCCAATATAAAGAACATAATCTTAGTCAAAAACACACAAACTTCTGCACCTCTAAAACGATTTTTTTCTAATAAGTTGCACTGCCAGAATCCAGAAACTTGGACACTAAACGTATTCTGCCATCATGTTATATGTAGGGTATAATGACATAACATCATATTTCCTCCATGTCATGCACTGGCAATGAGCACATAATCAATAAAATAGTATGGCTGTGGCCATGCAAAAACACACAAAAAATGGCCAGTATTTTCTATCCAAAACATGATTCAAAATGGTGGTTCAGAAATGTCAAAAAGATAATGATAAAAATGTAATAAGAACCTTTAAAACAAACATAAAATGCAAAAATGAAGTCTGCACATCCAAAAGGTCATAACACCCTCTGTCAAAATTAAATTCTCCAGCTCCAGTTTTCAGATTAGTACACACTGCCTGCCATGTGTTATAATTGCTAAGTTTTTGTAAATTTTTCCTTGGCTTTGCAAACTTTCTGGTGAAGTACATAATTTTCTTGATATTCCAGAGCCCATATAAGAACTTGTCCAAGTTTGTAGAAACCCATGAAAACTTGAAAGTGTTTAAGGTTGATTTTTCTAGTTACATACTTTTTGCTTAGTTTTTAACTTTCATTTCTTTAGTCTCATTTTGGTTTAGATGCGCAGTTGTTAGCCCTTTCTGGTAATGACCCTATGCTTTGTTTTTGATTAAATTTCATCTCCCAATCCACTGATTTTTCAGGCTTTCTGCCTCAGACCTCATTCTGAAACAGAAAAAGCATGACAAGGCATTTTTCCATCTCTGCCCTTGTAGATTATTTTCTGTGTCTTGGAGACTACTGTCTGTATTTCTCAAAGAGTGAGTAGCACTTTTGACAGCAAAGTCAGTTGTTGAGTGTCTGACAGGTTGGGTTACTTGAAAGGCTATGAATATTACAATGCTTTTGCTTACATAATATGACATAAAGGATTCTTGGCCTTGATGATCTGCCTTGTGTAGTACACAAGATAAAAGGGTTATATTCACATCACGTACAATTTTCGGTCTATATGTTTGCCTTGTTTTCAGTGCTGTTACCGCCACAGCCACTATTGAACACAGAGATTTTTATGAAAAGAAGTAGCAACAAAATGTTACTTTTACTCCAGAGTGGTAATTCCAGGAAAATACAGTGGTGTGAAAAACTATTTGCCCCCTTCCTGATTTCTTATTCTTTTGCATGTTTGTCACACAAAATGTTTCTGATCATCAAACACATGTAACCATTAGTCAAATATAACACAAGTAAACACAAAATGCAGTTTTTAAATGATGGTTTTTATTATTTAGGGAGAAAAAAATCCAAACCTACATGGCCCTGTGTGAAAAAGTAATTGCCCCCTGAACCTAATAACTGGTTGGGCCACCCTTAGCAGCAATAACTGCAATCAAGCGTTTGCGATAACGTGCAAGGAGTCTTTTACAGCGCTCTGGAGGAATTTTGGTCCACTCATCTTTGCAGAATTGTTGTAATTCAGCTTTATTTGAGGGTTTTCTAGCATGAACCGCCTTTTTAAGGTCATGCCATAGCATCTCAATTGGATTCAGGTCAGGACTTTGACTAGGCCACTCCAAAGTCTTCATTTTGTTTTTCTTCAGCCATTCAGAGGTGGATTTGCTGGTGTGTTTTGGGTCATTGTCCTGTTGCAGCACCCAAGATCGCTTCAGCTTGAGTTGACAAACAGATGGCCGGACATTCTCCTTCAGGATTTTTTGATAAACAGTAGAATTCATGGTTCCATCTATCACAGCAAGCCTTCCAGGTCCTGAAGCAGCAAAACAACCCCAGACCATCACACTACCACCACCATATTTTACTGTTGGTATGATGTTCTTTTTCTGAAATGCTGTGTTCCTTTTACGCCAGATGTAACGGGACATTTGCCTTCCAAAAAGTTCAACTTTTGTCTCATCAGTCCACAAGGTATTTTCCCAAAAGTCTTGGCAATCATTGAGATGTTTCTTAGCAAAATTGAGACAAGCCCTAATGTTCTTTTTGCTTAACAGTGGTTTGCGTCTTGGAAATCTGCCATGCAGGCCGTTTTTGCCCAGTCTCTTTCTTATGGTGGAGTCGTGAACACTGACCTTAATTGAGGCAAGTGAGGCCTGCAGTTCTTTAGACGTTGTCCTGGGGTCTTTTGTGACCTCTCGGATGAGTCGTCTCTGCGCTCTTGGGGTAATTTTGGTCGGCCGGCCACTCCTGGGAAGGTTCACCACTGTTCCATGTTTTTGCCATTTGTGGATAATGGCTCTCACTGTGGTTCGCTGGAGTCACAAAGCTTTAGAAATGGCTTTATAACCTTTACCAGACTGATAGATCTCAATTACTTCTGTTCTCAGTTGTTCCTGAATTTCTTTGGATCTTGGCATGATGTCTAGCTTTTGAGGTGCTTTTGGTCTACTTCTCTGTGTCAGGCAGCTCCTATTTAAGTGATTTCTTGATTGAAACAGGTGTGGCAGTAATCAGGCCTGGGGGTGGCTACGGAAATTGAACTCAGGTGTGATACACCACAGTTAGGTTATTTTTTAACAAGGGGGCAATTACTTTTTCACACAGGGCCATGTAGGTTTGGATTTTTTTTCTCCCTAAATAATAAAAACCATCATTTAAAAACTGCATTTTGTGTTTACTTGTGTTATATTTGACTAATGGTTACATGTGTTTGATGATCAGAAACATTTTGTGTGACAAACATGCAAAAGAATAAGAAATCAGGAAGGGGGCAAATAGTTTTTCACACCACTGTATTTATACATATATGATGTTAACTTTTTTAGATCTGCTTTGGGCTCCAAGGGATCAGAAGCAGGTCCTGTTCTTCATCAAAGATCATGTTTAATTACATCAATATTTATGGCTTCTGAACAGCAAAAGGATTTTTAACTTAGTTCTTGTCATTTAAGGCATGAAGCTAGATGTAACTGGGAATAGCTTTATCATTTCATTTAAGCAGTCTTTAATAATACTGTTTTCATCAATATGTCTTGACATTTTGGGGAATGTGTAATCATAAGATTCTTTGTGTCAAGTTTTCCACTCAATCAGTGAACAAAGTAATGGTACCTACAATTTTTTATATTAGCTGCTGAAGAGGTTGTTGCTATTATTCAATTTGCTTTCAAATCACTCCATACTGCACAATGACAGAAGTATTCAAGGAAGTAAAATTATTATTTCCAGCAATTAATATATCTACATTAAAGCTATCAGATCTATAAAATCTTTTTGTTATGCACTTTCTGCCTCGCAGAAAGTCGGTCCAAATCCAACCACAGTTATTATTTGTGTGGACTTTACAGAGGAATCAAAGCATTACACACATCCGATTCTGCTCCTCGGAGACTTGCAGTCAAGATGGCTGATGGAACAGTCCTTACTGATGACACTGCAGTTTTGACCCTCTGGCCTGGCTACTGTGATTAGCTGTTTAAAGCTGATCCTCCGGCAAGGACGTTGCATATCTCTGGGTCCACGGTTCTTTAGGTTGATCCTCCAATTAGCTGTGAACCACCCAATCTCACTGAGATTGCACAGCTGCTGAACCTGCTGAGGGTAAGGAAGGCTGCAGAAGTTTGTAGTATCCAGGGTGAACTTCCACAAGGTAGTGGTAAGGCTGTCCTTCTGGTATTGCAAGCAATCTTTGCTTGCATTTTGGAGATGGCTGTCATCCCAACTAACTGGAAAACGACGGGATAACACTGCACTTGTTTGCTAGGGTGAACCTCGAATCCATGATCACTTGTTCACCTACCAGCAACTGGAGCAGTCTGGTTTTATGCCTAAGAAGTCTACCATCGACAGCATCCTGGCACTGAGGGTTCTCATGGAGCACAAATGCTAATATCGGCAGAGTTTCTTTCCAGCCTTTGTCGATTTTCATAAATTGTTTGACTCAGTTGATTGAGCTGCCCTGTGGGATATCCTGAGACTTTGCAGGATCCCTTCAAAGTTGCTGGATGTCATGGCCAGCCTATACACTGGTACAGTTAGTGCCGGGCATAGTGGAGGCAGATGATTCAGGGGTTCATCAGGGGTGTATTCTTGCTCCTACTGTACATTGTTCGATGTTTGTATGTACTAGGTGTTGGGCAGGGTCATGGGGTCCAGTGGCTGTGGGGCAACTGTTGGTGAAGAAAGATTCACTGATCTTGAATTTTCTGACGATGCTGTGATCTTCAATGGAGGCTCTGATAAGGGCTCTCGAGAGACTGAGCGAGGAGTCTGAAGTTCTGGGCTCATGAGTGTCCTGGATAAAAACCAACATCCAGGCCTTTAATTACCTCTTGGCAACAGACATCAGCAGTGTGTCTGTCTGTGGAGAGAATGTTGACCTTGTCGAAAGGTTTGGTTACCCTGGCAGCAACATTCATGTCTCTAGTGACTCTTCTTGGGGGGTCATGAGGTTACTGAAAAGGGGTGTGGGGTGCTTACAATATCTATGCAAAAGGATGAAGGTGCAAGTCTTTAGAGTCCTGTTGCTTCCTGTTTTGCTATATGATTGCGAGACATGGACACTATCCAGTGACCTGAGGCAAAGACTGGACTCCTTTGGTACTGTGTCTCTTTGGAGAATCCTTGGGTACTGCTGGTTTGAGTTTGTGTTGAATGAGTGGTTGCTTATGGAGTCCTGAGTAAGGCACATTACCTGCATTGTGAGGGAGTTTCAGTTACAGCACTACGGCCATGGGGTGTAATTCCCAGAGTGTGATCCGGCTTACAGGATCCTCATTGTGGAGGATGTGAGCAGCTGGACCAGGCCAAGGGGATGCCCATGTAACACCTGTCTGTGGCAGATAGATGTTAATTTCCGTAGGATGAGAATGGACTGCATGTCTGCCTTGGGGGTTGCTAACCAGGATCCCGAGCTATTTCATTATGTGCTGGGTGCAGAAACGAGCTGTACCAGTGCATACTCCCCAACTTGACCTGACCAAATCTGACCTGGCTTTGCATGTTTTCCCGATGACACCTGGAATGAAAGGATGGGTAGATATACAAAGAACACTTATTCCCATTTAGTTGAACTTTCATATATTTGGCCACATCATCACTGGCCACAGTGTCTTTAGTTTGGAGAATTAAACTTTTAGCAGGTGTGGGTCAGTTTCTCATTTACCAATATAATGCGTTTAAAAATATGATGCAGACTCAAAATTATTAGTATTAGTCATTGTATTTTAATTATTGCTTAGGCTAATACAGGATTTTAAAGAATATTAGAACAATTTTGATGAGAACAGGCCATTCAGCCCAACAAAGTTCATCAATCCTATTCACCTAATTTTCTAAAATAACATTTAAAAAGGTCCCTAAAGACCCATTCTCTGTCAAACTACTTTGAGACTCAGTCCAGGTGTCCGTGGTTCTCTGTGTGGAGAAAAATGTTCTAATGTAAGTGCAAAATTTATCCCTAATGAGTTTTCATCTGTGTCCCTGTGTTGTTGTTGAAGAAATTTGGTGAAAGTAACAGCGGTAATTAATTTTGTAATTTTTAAAGTCTCTCATGTCTTGTCAGTCTCTTTATCTCTGTCTAGTCGGCTGCTTTGATATTGTATATTTCAAAGTCCTTTAATCAGCCTAGCTGATCTTTCTTGGTCTTTCCCTAGTGCTGTTATGTCTTTTTTGTAGTTTGAGTGTGATTGTATCTTCCTGCTTAATTTAAGTAAATCAACAGGTTTATAATTTTCTGTGTTTCAATTGTTCTTGCAATGGTTTCACGTTCTCATTTCACACTTTTACACTATTCTAATATCTTTCAGTGTTGCAACAGGTCTTATACTTAAGAGCGGCACTTGGCACAGCTTGACAATTGTACTGAACTGTACAATTCTGCTATTCACTGGTTTTACTTCAAATTCATCAAGTTGGTTTGAACTGCATGCCAAGTGACAATAGCACTTCCCAAGCTTGTCTGCTGTTAGTATGATGACTCAGATGCTAGGAACAATTTCATAAGTAATCCAAGAAGGGAAGCAGACAGGTATAAAATAAACAGACAGTTGATTAAAAGCCAAGCTGGACAGAAAAAAAACAAAATGTGTTGCGTTTTGCAGGTGAGGAACAGCACACATAAAAATAAAACATTACAGGAAAGCTACTCAGCCAGCTAAAGAGTAAACCTAAATAAAAATAAAAGATTAATAAACAATGGATGACTGTCATTCAACATAAACAAACTCTCTCAGAAAACAAAACACTATGCACAGAGAAACAAAACAGCTGCTACTTCATAAGTTGGCCAGCTGGAAAGGACCTAAAAATGAAAAACAAAAAAGGTCTGGAACTGTGGAGTTGCTCATTAATCCAGAGCTTCAGTTCTTACACTAAGGAAACAAAAATAAAACTTTTTTTTTTTTTTACTACATAAAAGCAGCATGTGAACTTCTTCATTTTCTCAAGTTAGAGTGGAGGTGTGCCTTAAAATGAGTTCACACATCAGGACATGTAATAATAATAATTATTTACATTTATATAGTGCTTTTCTCACTACTCAGAGTGGGGAGCAACTTCAACCACCACTAATTTTTAGCATCCACCTGGATGATGCAACGGCAGCCATTTTTGTGCCAGTACTGTCACCACACATTAGGCATTAGGTGGTGAAGTGGTCAGAAAGAAATAGCAAATTAGAGACAGGAGGTGATTAGGGGGCCAGAATTACTAGACCATGGAGGGCAATTTAGCTTGAACGTTGGAATACACTCTGCTCTTTACGAAGGACGCCCAGGGATTTATTTATGATAACAGAGAGTGAGAACTTCGGTTTTACATCTGAAGGATTGTATGATTTTTACAGCACGGTGTACACATCACTGCACAGGGGCATTGGGATCCGCATTCAGACCACAGGATATGTGCTCCACGCTGGCCTAACCAACACCTCTTCCAGCAGCAACCCAACCCTAGATGATCTCAAATCCAAGTACTGACTAGGCCTAGACATGCTTAGCTTCAGGTGGATGACCTCTTCTGAAGTGCATGTAGTATGGCTGCTGGGTGTAGGCTGACTTGCTGTATTACAGTATAATGATGTTTTAGCCATGGCCAACATGACATCAAACTAATCCCAAAGAAAATAAGCAAAAGAAGCAGACGATCCAAAACAAAGACCCTACCTGAAAAGAAAAAAACATCTAAACAGCATGGAAATGAACCCAGTACCCTTATACTCCCACCAATAGCAAGACAATACTTACAATGCTTAGCATGAAGTGCTTTATTGTTAGCCCAGCTGAGACTACATTGGACTTAAATGTTATCTTTGATGTTGACTTAGTCTTTTTGAAAACATATATTCATGATTCATCTTACATCCATCTATCCATTGTTCATATAGCCTAGTCCAGTTAATGGTTATTGGTGGTTATATCAAATATACGGATGACACCATGCTCATAGGACGCACATCTGGGGAGGATGAAAGCCACTATCTAAATCAAGTGGACTGTATGGTAAAATGGCGTAATAAAAACTTTCTCACTTTGAATGTAAAAAAGGCCAAAAAAATAATATTTGATTTTAAGAGACAGAAATATGTATGTTCACGCATTGTTGTTTTGTAGGAGGAGATAGAAATAGTAAATGAAAATAAATACTTAGGAACTAACTTAGATAACAATCTTAATTGTAATGCAAATACCAAAAAAAAATTTCTAAATGCAATCAGTGTTTATTTCTCCTTCATAAACTCAAACTAATTAAAGTAGACAAGAACCTCATGTTGTCCTTTTATCACAGTATGATCCAGTCTGTTATCACTTTCAATTTCATTGCCTGGTTTAGTGGTCTAACAAACCAAAATTTAAAAAAGCTCTAGCAAATGCAGCTAAAGTTATTGGGACTGATGTAGATAATCTGGCAAGTGTGTGTCAGAGGACAATGCTAAAGAAACTAGAAATAATCTCAACTGATGAGAGACATCCATTACATGTAGAACATAACTTCTGTAAATCAGGAAGGACAGTCGCTTTGAAAACCCACACAAATTGCTCTAGAAATTCCTTTCTTCCTATTGCCATATGACTTTTTAATAAGGAATATCGAAGAAAATTATTAAGGTTTGATACGTATCCTGTAACCATTTTTGTGTAAATATGCATTATCAAACTGCCTTACCTTAAGCTGTCTTGTGCCCCGTGCAAGCCAAAAGGAAGGACTTTGTATTGCCAATGTCCACTGGGTGTACTAAAAGCATTTTTTTCTTTGGCGGACCCCGTTAAGGGAATTTGCCAATACCCTTTTGTCATGTCAAGCTTAGTTAGGAATTGAGCATTTCCTAGCTGATCGAGTAAATCATCCACTCGCGGCATTGGATACGCATCAAATTTAGAGACCTGATTGAGTCGACGAAAGTCATTACAGAACCTCCATGACCCATCTGGTTTGGAAACTAAGACGACTGGACTAGACCAAGGGCTATAGCGTTCTTCAATAACCCCTAATTCTAGCATCCGTCTGATTTCTAACTCTACTTCCGCTTTCTTTGCATCCGGGAGCCTATAGGGTCTCTCTCTGACTATCACTTCCCGATAGGCAAACAAAACGAGAGGAAGTAACTGATCCCAGTTTCTTCCATCCTTGTTAACTACCTTGCATAATATCTGTTTTAATGTTTGATTAAACCGTTCCACCAGCCCATCAGTTTGGGGATGGTAAACCGACGTTTTCAGATGTTTTATCCTGAGTAATTTAGCAACTTCCCTGAACGTTTCCGAAGTGAAGGGAGTTCCTTGGCCAGCTAAGACCTCCTTGGGAATCCCAACACGAGCGAATATCTCTACCAACTCCCGTGCGATAGTTTTAGAATTAGCTGAGCGCAAAGGAACAGCTTCCGGGAACCGAGTGGCATAATCTACTAGGACTAAAATATATTTATAGCCCTTTGCAGTGGGTTCTAGGGGTCCAGCGAGATCAATACCAACTCGTTCAAAAGGGATATCAATAAGGGGAAGGGGAACGAGAGGAGCTTTAGTCCTTCTTGGAATCTGGAGAAGTTGACACTCAGGACATGAAGCGCAAATCGCTGGACCTCCTGATTAACTCCCGGCCAGTAAAATCGGAGTTTTAGTCTCTCCAAAGTCTTATCAGAGCCTAAATGGGCTCCTAGAAGGTGAGCATGTGCTAATTCACATACTTTTTGTCGAAAAGTACATGGGATTAGCAACAAAGCTCGCACTTCACCCCCGTGTTCTGCCACTCTATATAACAGATCATTTTTAATTACAAAGAACGGCATCGGTCACATGGGATCCAGAGTTGTATAACCCTCGGTGAATACTACTGCATTCCTAGCAAATTTTAAAGAATCATCATTCCATTGTTCTCTTTTAAAGGATGATGTTGTTAATAGGAATTGTGCAGACAAATCTTGTATGGGATCTCTTGCGAGTTCAATGGGAGGGGCTTTAGTCTCCACCTCCTCTACGACAACTGTATCAGCTCCCGCAGAAGATGATGGGACATCGAAATTTTCACACTGGGTACCCATGTGGGTCCGTGCTACTGAGGGACATGGCATGAAAGCAGTCGGAGTATTATTCTCTATTACTAAGCCCAAATTTCTATTAGGTACAGTTACATTATTACCGCTGTTAATTTTATTCCAGTCCCTTCCCAATATGACTGGAAAAGAAGGGTCCGGTAATACAGCCATGGCCACAGTAGTTATTTTTTTATTTACCGAAACCACACATCTGGCTGTTTTATAATATTTGATGTCACCATGAATACATTTCAGACTGGTTTTTAATTTAGTCCACTGTTGTGGTAGCACGAAATGGGTAGCAACAATAGAGATGTTACTCCTGGAATCGAACATTGTCCTTACCTTCCTGCCATTTAAAACCACTACACCTGTATATGGAAGAGACAAAGGGTTAGTCACAGTGGCACAATACCTTTCTCCTTTGACTAGTGAACAATCCATCGGCTCGTAAGTGCAGTTCGGGGACAGATTTCCGGTCTCCCCACACTTGAAACAGCGTGGAAGACCGGCTAGTCTGTCCCTTCTACGGATGGCAGGTACGGGAAGTTGCCAGGTGGGCTCAGGCGCTGCCCCACGTGCCTGTTGAGTCCGACGAGTGGACCGTTCCGACCGCCCCGATTTACAGGCCGCCCAATGACGCTCCGCTATTTTTATCGAGGTGTCCATATCTTCATAATTATGTTTCTGGCCTTGCCCAGCGATATGATCAGGGAGGGCATGTACGAAAGTCTCGCATGCTAGGAGTTTGGCCATCTTGTGCAAAGTGTTAATGTCGGGCCGTAGCCAACGACACACTTTTCCCCAGGCTTCGAAGCCCTGGGTTCTTAATGGCCTTTCGGGGTCAAACTGCCTCCATTCCCTCGCCTGCTGTTCCGGTGACACGCCGTAGCGTTTGAACACCTCTAATTTCAGAGCGTCGTAATCGGCAGCCTGCTCCTCAGTTCAGATAGGGAGCCTGTTGGTACGCCCATTCCGACCTCGGCCAAGCGTTACACTTAGCGGTCCGCTCGAAAATCAAAAAGTAGGTCTCAATATCATCCGATTCAGTTAGTGTAGTCAACTGAATCAGTTGTGACCGAGCCACTTCCGTCCGTACACCATCAAGGGAACGAGCCTCGGCTTCTGCCAATTGGGTATGCGTTTCTCCCATCTGGATCTTCAGGGTCTGGAGGTTGTTCATGATTGTGGTAAGCACAGTGTTGAGGTCCTGTTCTTCAGACATCTTAATAATAGCAATAATAATTCATTAAATTTATATAGAGCTTTTCTCAGTACTTCGTGAACAAATCCTGCCGACTACACCAATTGTGATAAGATACTTCCACGAAGAAATATTTCCATAGACAGAAAAAGGTTTGGGGACCGTACCCGTATATTGTCGTCCAGACAAATGAAAAAGAGGTTGATTCATATGACTTTTCAGTGCAAAATGAACAATAAACTGCAGACAAAATGGCATTTATATAACAGGATGAATTATGGGACAGGAAATGGTTGGCCGGAAGTGACAATTGGAGGCAGGGAAACAGAACCAATGTCATCAGGAGTGGACAGGAGCAATGGATTGATGGAACCGGAAGTGACGTCGCCAAGGTGAACCGGAAGTGACGTCGTGGCGGCCATTTTGAACCCGGAAGTGGGACTTCTTATATTTCTTCGAATTTTCTGTAGGTAAAAAGAGATTAAGGTAAGCATCACGTGATAACCCTTTGTCTCGCGATATTTCACTCACCTTTAGGCTCTTTGACTGCCTCCAACTTGCATGTGTGTGATAATATATATAGAGTAAATAGTAATAACAGCCAAAGGTACACGTGGTAGAATTGTATGTGAAGCATAAATGTCTCTCTGCAATCCATAGATGGATGATGATCTACCAGGGTCACCTGGGTAAACTCCACTGTCTGTTTTTGGGCTACACACTGTCCATCAGCAGATCGTCAGGACGTTATGGGAGAATTAATAGAATTCATTCATCCTTTGTGGATCAAAAAAAAAACTATTCCCTAAAAAATAATTTTTGCAATATATTAGTTCAGTTTATTATGGACGTAAACACACTGTTCACAGCAGAGCCTTCTCAGTGAGTTTTTGGCCTTTCTTGCCAGATGAATCTTGTTTATTTAATATACACTTACAATAATATTATACCATTGACAAACCATAATTTCATTAGAAATATATCGCATTAAAACCAATTTATATTTTTTATATTTAAGCTAAAACTCAATTTTACTAACGTATTTTAAATTACTTGAAAAAACTGGCTTTTAACACTAGAATTACCAGAGTCTACAAAAAAACTTGTAGATCCGTCCCATATTAAATCGCTTCTTAAACCTGTTCTCACCTCTCCACCAGCCTCCTTTGTCCTGTAAATGTGCCGATAAAAACAAACTGCAAGCAGCCGGCTACTACATCCCCCCACCGACTTAAAACGTGCATGGCGCCCCTGAGCAGCCGTGAGTCGAGCTCATACCTCGATTATCTAGGAGTGAAGTGGAGTTTTAGAGTGGAAATAATAAATCGTTATTTGGAACACACGCATTTCACGTGTGTTCCGTTTCTACAGTAATCTGTGTAAACACAATGTTAACAGAAAACTTTTCATATTTTAGTAATAAATGTTACAAAATGTAGGCATAAACTATAAAATGTGTGAAGCCTGAAGGCCAAAGATCAAATAAACACTTTCATAAAAGGTTCAAGAACTTAACAACTGCTTCTGTGGCGTACTGGTAAGATTTCGTCACTTAGAGCACAGCAGACTTGCTATACCTCAAGAGATCCAAGTTCGGTTCCCTTCTGGGGAGAAAATTTATTTATTTTTAACCTTTGCCGTTCTGCCTGCCTGAACTCCCTGTCTATCTATATAGTAATAACAGTAATTTTATTATTATATAGGAGCTTCCCTGTCTGCCTATCATATAGTGCCTTTCCTTCCTATCTATCTATATATCTATCCCCTTAGCTGTTTTTTTATATATCTATTATACAGTGCCTTCCCTGTTTATTTATATATCTAGTGCCTTCTGTGCCTGTGTGATTGCATATAGCACTGAACTTACTGCTCTGTACTATTCTGTCCTCTGCATGTCCTGGAGTACAAAAGAAATACCACCATACAGCAACATGTGCGAATGGCAAGATCGGGGAAAAAAACATGCAGTCACTGATTACAAACCGCAAGATGAATGAAAGAGACAATATATGTAAAAACATGAATATGCGCCCGATCTGACGCTGTTCGTTTTCAAATAATATTGCATGTATTGTGCGTGGAAACTGCTGCACTGAATAAGCTGACGCCTTCTGTAACAGCGTCAGCGTGTATTCAAACTCGATCTGACGCTGTTCGTTTTCAAATAATATTGCATGTACTGTATTATTTTAGAATAAAAACATACATTTGATTTCAGTCAGTCTGTAAGAGCCAGTGTAAATGCATGATAACCGTAAAGGTTAGCTTTTTTTTTTTTTTTTTAAATTGAGTTCCATTCTCTCAGTCGCGTTCATGATCCCCCCCTCCCTATCTGACACTGCTGTTTTTACATAAAGACGTGCTATAGCTCAAATGTGATTTATTTGGAGGAGCACTATAGCTTGAAAGTTATTTATTTGGAGACGTGCTATAGCTCGAATCTATACTAATAAACGGCAAAGCCCTCACTCACTGACTGACTGACTGACTGACTGACTCATCACTAATTCTCCAACTTCCCGTGTAGGTAGAAGGCTGAAATTTGGCAGGCTTATTCCTTACAGCTTCCTTACAAAAGTTGGGCAGGTTTCATTTCGAAATTCTACGGGTAATGGTCATAACTGGAATCTGTTTTTCTCCATTTACTGTAATGGAGATGAGCTTGAAAGCCGTGGGGGCGGAGTTTGACATCATCACGCCTCCCACGTAATCACGCAGTACGTAGAAAACCAGGAAGAGCCCCAAAAAGCGCTGAAGAAAACATGCATTATATAATTGAGAAGGCAGCGAAACAATAAGAAGCGAGCGAGTGATATATACAACCATATTCATGAGTTCTGCTACTTCGGAAACAAAGCACAGTGTAAACCTACACTTTAAATTAAGTTCATAGACAGGCTGCCGCTGGCGTTTGTAATTTAGTGCCTGCCCATATAAGGCCGTCCGTCAGCGGCAATCCAATAGCAAACTGCCACGGGTAAATATTCACGGGTGAAGGACTGTGCTTATGCAGAGGAAGATGAGATGGTCAGGGTGGTGTTTGGCACAAACTCAGCGAAACTGCGAGAGAAAGTTTTAAGTACCGGGACTTCGGTAGCATTAGATACAGCCATGGACATAGCACGACATGGCAACAGCACAGCTGGGAACCTTTGATGCATGTACACCGAGCGGCTCACGTGAACTGACGCAGTGCACAGACAAAAAGCAACAGTTCCGAAGAGCGCTGAACAAAAACCGAATTACACAATTGAAAAGGCAGCAAAAAAATATGAAGCGTCTGATACATACAAACATATTATTCATAACTGCAGCTACTGCAGAAACAAAGCACACGGTGGAAAAAGTGAATGTCCCGCTAAAGGAAGA
>JANRMT010028174.1:63993442-64029620 GCA_026402145.1 Polypterus bichir lapradei | reverse complement strand
TTTATTACGATTATAGTTATTTATTGATTCCCTTCTTTGGCTGACTGCCTGCCCATATGTGAATAAAAAAAAAAAAAAAACTAACCTTTACAAGTATCATAAATTACACCGGCTTTTACACACTGAAATCAAATGTATGTTTTTATTCTAAAATAGTAAGAATAAGAGCAGTTTACTTCTCAAAATTGGATCGTGCGAGATCGCACCCATGACCTTTTGATTACCACTCAGCAGCTGATACCATTACGCTACCGTGGCAATTGTAATAAGTATGTGTCAATGTGGCATGCTAAGGCAGCTTTTTTTCTGCAGTTATATTTTTGAATAAAAGCATACTTGTTCTGTTATATTTGTACCTTTTGTGAAAGTGTTTCTTTGATATTTGGACTTCAGGCTTCATACATTATATAGTTTATGCCAACATTTTGTCAATTACTACTAAAATATGAAAAACGTTTCTGTTTTAAAAATGTGTTTACACGGATTACTGTAGAAACGGAACACACGTGAAATGCGTGTATTCCAAATAATGATCTATTATTTCCACTCTAAAACTCCACTTCACTCCCAGATAATCAATCAAGGCATGAGCTGAGAGAAGTCTGTGCACATTCTAAGTCGGTGGGGGGTGGAATAGCCGGCTACTTGCAGTTTTCTTTATCAGCACATTTAGAAGACAAAAGACGCTGGCGGAGAGGTGAGAACGGTTTTAAGAAGCGATTTAAGGTGGGACGCATCTATGAGTTTTTTCGTAGGCTCTGGTAATTCTAGTGTTAATGTTGAAACTGCAATGAGTTGATGACTCCCTATATGTGAAAGTGATCAGCCCAAATAGTATGAAGCTCTCATCTTGAAAGAAAGGGGCCATCCCATTTCAACCCATTTCCAGATGTTATGTACTCAAAAAATTAACTATTAGTGATGCTCAATTCATTAATCTAATTTGTTACTTTATCAGCACATGCCCCTAACCCTCTCCCCTTCCTAATCTAAAATAATGATGTTTGCTGTTAAGTTTTGCTTAAGTTTTTCTAGTTATACTGACTTACATTTTTTAGATGTCACACCAATATAATTAAATTTATTTATTAATTTATGTGATTATATTTGATCATATCAGATCAACTTTATTAATCGCAAGGAGAAATAGAAACAGAAAAAAACAATGATACAGACTCACAGGATAAATAATACAGCCAATCAATCAATCAATAATATATATTGTGTAGAAATTGCAAAATTAACTTAAAGAGTATCAGCATTTAGTTTGGGGTGTCAAGAGGTCTGAATTGCTTGATAGAAGTGGACAGAAATGACCCCCAGAGGTGTGGGAGGAGTGAGTCTGTGGCTAAAAGTGCTCAGAAACAGTGTCTCCTGGAGCGGATGGAGGGGATTTTTCATGATGGCATCCAGTTCTGCCACAGTCCTCTTTTCCACAACAGCTTGTGCCTGGGGTTCGCTCAGTGACGAAGCAGGCTTTCATGATGTTTGTTCAGGAATTGTGCTTCTTTTGAGCTCAAGTTGGTTCCCCAAGAGACTGCAGCACAGAACAGCACACTGGCTACTATGGACTGATATAACTTTTCCAGCAACTTGCTGCATACATCAACAGACTTGAGTCTCCTTAGGAAGTACAGTCTTTTCTGGCCCATCTTGTACAGTATCACTGTGTTGTCAGACCAGTCCAGTTTGTTGTTTATGTGAACCCACAAACACGTGTACCTCTGCATCACTTCCAAATCCTTCTCCTGAATGGTGAGTGGTCTCACAGGCTCCTTGGCACATTTGAAGTCCTCCACAGGCACTTTTGTATTGTTGATGTGGAGTTGTAGGTGGCTGACCCTGCACCACAAGATGAAGTCCTCCATAAGCCAAATGTACTTTGACTCGTCTCCTTTATTAATGCAGCCTATGATGAAGAAGTCATCTAAAAGCACAGGTATTGTACTACTATAGAAGTCTGTTGTGTAGAGGGTAAACAGGAAGGGAGACATACTGTATATATTATTTACTTATGTTAATCTTACTTAAAATGAATACTTTTCCAATCCACAAAACATGGTATACCTTTATACAGTTAAATGAAATTGATTAAACTTAAAATAATCAAGTTTTATGCATATGACTAAAAGAATGATATTTTGTATAAAGAACTGCAATTTTGTTTACAATGTATTCTGAGGGATCCCACAACTTTGTAGACTTGGAAAGAATGTTAAAAACATTAAAGTAAAATTGATTTTCAAGTAAATTATTTAAGTAAATTGATTTTCTTCCAAATGCCATGGGTTTTGTGGGGTTGTGGAAGCTGATTTATGATACTTTTTGATACATGTCACCCACCCCACATCAGAAAGGCATCTTTTTCTTTGTTTCAAATATAAGAATGTAATTAATGTTAATATTGCATGAAAAATACAATCAACCAATCAGAACTTGCTTACTTTTCGCAGCAATAAGTGAACCACTACACACTTAAACATCCTTTTGTGTTCTATGCATTTATGAAATCAAGCCACTGCCAATAATTTTCATTTACATGTAGTGAAATCACGTAAAATTGGATTGATTTAAGAAAAATATGTGTCCTAAACTAAAAAAATAAAAATGTTTAATAAACGCAAGTCAGTTAAGTTTAATGACAGGGATTCAGTTACTTTAATTCTAAACAAAGCATTCATTTAAACCTTAGCCTTGTTATGTTTTCTGAACACAATGACTGCATCAACTTAAAAGAATGTTTCATTTTAAAGCTACTCAATCTAATTATGTGGAACCACTTTCCGCGATTGAATTAAATTTATTTTGCAAATCATTTTTGAGTGTAAAAAGAGTCCATTTGATTCTTTTACTTGATGTTTTTCAAATTATTAAACCTGTGGATTTAACGGCTTAATTCTTGGAGAAATCCAAAGCTCATCAGAATACTGTAGTGAACAAAGCAGCAATTACTGTTGGTAAAAAATGTTGCAGAGGCAGGTAAATGCACTTTACTATTAAGACTTTCTTGTAGCAGACAGAAAAGTGTATTGTAAGTAAGTCTCATAGTAAATGTGTTGTGACCTGCTCAGTGAGTTACGTTTAGGATTAGAAATAGTGGGGTCAAACATAAAAGTGTATTGTGATAAAGTTAAGCGTAACATAGAAATGTATTGGGACTTAAGCCAGACAAAAAGTGTTACCAGGCTGGGCATAAAAGAAAAATATATATGCGACTTTTTTCACTCAGACACAAAGAGGGCTTGCTAATAAGTAAACACTCTGAAAATATTTATATTGTCTGCTATCAGATTCAGCCCTTTGGCCATGGCCAACAGGAGATATACAGTACAGGCCAAAAGTTTGGACACAGCTCCTCATTCAATGTGTTTTCTTTATTTTCATGACCATTTACAGCACTCCATCACTCTCCTTCTTGGTCAAATAGCCCTTACACAGCCTTGAGGTGTGTTTGGGGTCATTGTCCTGTTGAAAAATAAATGATCGTCCTACTAACCTGACTTCTCCACAACACAACTGCTGGTCCCAACCCCATTGATAAAGCAAGAAATTCCACTAAATAACCCTGATAAGGCACACCTGTGAAGTGAAAACCATTTCAGTTGACTACCTGTTGAAGCTCATTGAGAGAATGCCAAGAGTGTGCAAAGCAGTAATCAGAGCAAAGGGTGGCTATTTTGAAGAAACTAGAATATAAAACATGTTTTCAGTTATTTCACCTTTTTTGTTAAGTACATAACTTCACATGTGTTCATTCATAGTTTTGACGCCTTCAGTCATTAAAATAAAGAAAACACATTGAATGAGGAGGTGTGTCCAAACTTTTGGCCTGTACTGTATTATAATGTGACATTGAGAGATGCTCTGGACACAGTGGCTCCCCTTAAAACAAAAGTGATCAAAGCACATAGAAACTCTCCCTGGTTTAATGAAAATACTCGAGCTCTTAAATTAGAGTGTCGAAAACTGGAGTGCAGATGGAGAACAACAAAGCTACATGTCTTTCAAATTGCATGGACAGAGAGTGTTAATAAATATAAAAAAGCCCTCTTTAAAGCTCGCTCAGAATACTATTCTACATTAATAGATAGCAATAGTAAAAATCCTCGGGTACTCTTTAGAACAGTGGCTAAATAATTATAGGCCTGTTTCAAATTTACCATTTCTCTCTAAAGTACTAGAAAAAGTAGTCGCCAGTCAGCTTCAGTCACACCTTATGCATTACAATTTATTTGAGAAATTCCAGTCTGGTTTTCGCACTAGTCATAGTACAGAAACTGCACTAACATGGGTTGTAAATGACATTCTGATATCCTCTGATGAAGGAAACTCCACTGTAATTATGTTGTTAGACTTAAGTGCAGCATTTGACACCATTGACCATTCTATTTTAATGCACAGGCTAGAAAACGATGTTGGGCTTACAGGCCCTGTGCTCGCTTGGTTTAGTTCTTATTTATCAAATCGATTCCAATATGTACAGAAATGTGCTGACAGTACTCCATCATTATACACAGAAGTTCAATATGTTGTCCCGCAGGGCTCAGTATTGGGACCTTTACTGTTTTCCCTTTACATGCTTCCACTGGGATCTCTCATTAGGAAACATAATGTTAATTTTCACTCGTATGCAGATGACACCCAGTTATACCTTTCATTTAAATCAAATGAAGTTTCTCCGATGTTGTCTTTAATTAGTTGTGTTAGTGAATTAAAGGAGTGGATGAATGAGAACTACTTGTCTTTAAATACAGATAAAACAGAGATGTTAATTGTTGGAGGGAATGACGCTGATCACAGCAATATTTTGTCATCATTTAACTCAGTTGGAATCCCAATTAATTTTACTGAATCAGCCCGCAATCTAGGAGTTATCTTTGATTCTAGCATGTCATTTAAAGCACATATTACAAAGTTGTCCAAAACATGTTTCTTCCATCTTAAAAATGTTAGGAAATTAAGGCGCTTTCTAAATAAACAGGATTGTGAGAAATTAATTCATGCATTTATCTCTAGTAGGATTGACTACTGCAATGCGGTGTTCACTGGCTGTTCAAACTGTTCTTTATACAGCCTCCAGTTAATCCAAAATGCGGCTGCAAGAATTATTACAAGAACAAGAAAATATGAACACATAACTCCAGTTATTAAATCCTTACACCAGCTCCTGGTTAAGTTTAGGGCAGATTTCAAAATCCTCCTTTTAACATATAAAGCATTAAATGGCCTAGGCCCGGCTTACTTGTCTGAACTTATCATGACTTACAAACCTGAGTGCACATTAAGATCTCAAGATGCCGGTCTGCTTATGATTCCAAGGATTAATAAAATAACAGTGGGAGGTCGAGCTTTTAGTTACAGGGCCCCTAAATTGTGGAATGGTCTTCCTGCTTCTGTAAGAGATGCCCCCTCGGTCTCAGCCTTTAAATCTCGGCTGAAGACTCACTACTTCAGTTTAGCATATTCTGACTAGAGCTGCTGATTAACTGTACAGACTGCATCTCTGTTGTTAGTCATTAACACTAAAACATAAGTAACATGATTGTTATAATTTGTTACTAACCCTCACCTATTCTGTTTCTGTTCTCGGTACTCAAATGTGGCAATTGGTGCCACGGCCCACCTGCCAAGTTGTTGCCTGCCTATGGTAAAGTCATCCCTGATGGAGGATCACAGGAATCATGGGAAAAAGGGGTCCTTTCATCGGATTGGCTGGCCGAGCAACGTTTCAGCCGTGGAATGGCCAAATGGGGAGGCAGCTTGTTGGATGAGGTCTCCAGGACTCTAAAAATATCCAAATCTTATTATGGGATATCATCTACAGTTAAATTCTGCTCCATGCTTCTAAAATTTGTATTATTATGCTGTATTAAGGATTTGTTCTGTTCTGTGTATTGTATTGTATTGACTCCCTTCTTTTGACACCCACTGCACGCCCAACCTACCTGGAAAGGGGTCTCTCTTTGAACTGCCTTTCCGAAGGTTTCTTCCATTTTTCCCTACAAGGTTTTTTTGGGAGTTTTTCCTTGTCTTCTCAGAGAGTCAAGGCTGGGGGGCTGTCAAGAGGCAGGGCCTGTTAAAGCCCATTGCGGCACTTCCTGTGTGATTTTGGGCTATACAAAAAAACTGTATTGTATTGTATTGTACTGTATTCCAGCAAAAATGATATTGAATAGTGTATATAGGACTCTTAAATATAGGATATTTAACAGAGATCAACCCACATGTTATGTTTTTATTCCCCAGATGGCATGTCATTGGTTATATTTTTTGATGAATATTGTAGGCAGGCAAAATAATTTTTTAAATAGTAGTTTATTAACATAATAAAGTATACAAAAGAACAGGTAGGGCCTATGTGACTGCTTCTGGTACTTTTAAATTTCTGTTACAGGATTTTAAGATAGAAATAGGTGCCACTGATAGATGCTATTTTTGCCTCGATTATTGTGTGTTTAATTATTTTTGTGTTTGTGCATTATTTGGTGTACTTTGTGAAACTAGGTTATGCTGCTCATCTTGGCTCCCTTGAAAATCCATCCATCCATCCATTATCCAACCCGCTGAATCCGAACACAGGGTCACAGGGGTATGCTGGAGCCAATCCCAGCCAACACAGGGCACAAGGCAGGAACCAATCCTGGGCAGGGTGCCAACCCACCGCAGGACTCCATTGAAAATTATGTTGTTAATCTTAAGAAAATCCTGGGAAAGTAAAGGTTAAATAAAAAAAAAAACAAGAACAGAATGGGGCATATGTGATGCAAAAACAAAGTTATAAATTAAATTGATAATCTGAGAATATTTTTTAAATCCAGTGCGAGTGGAGAATCAATGCAGTTTAAATTTTATTGAGTAGAATCCCACTACATGGTTTTTCCACATCAGTTTATGCTGTGTGGTTGTCAAATGTTGTCAAAGTGGCAGTTACAAGAAGCCACAGAGAGTAATTGTTCAATTTATTTCACCCTCCTACCGAGACAGCATTTGGAAAGATGATAGGCTTTCTTCACTTTTGAAAGAAAATCACATTTGTATTTTTGAAGACCTTACATAAGTAGATAAAGAGGCATGGAACAAGTCGTGGCCAATAGAGCGATAGAGAGAGATTCTGAGGCCCCTTTTCTAATACTTAAGGAAAAAGATTACTTACAACAAATAAATTAAAACAAGTTCAGTCTTGCTTTGTGCCTTTCATCAGAATGGGACTAGAGTTAATATACTTATGTTCAAGACATTTTGAAATTATAATGTATTCATTGCCATTGATCTAAGAAATATATTGAATATTTGGTTTGAGTGAAATAAAAAGTTGGTGTATTAGTTATTTATGTGTAGTCAATGGCTCTGTGCTTGAACAATAATATTCTACTGAAGGAAGATGGATAATATTTGTTTTAAAATATGAAGAACATCAATATATTTTTTTAAAATATTTATTTTTTCCCTAAACAGAACTCTCTTTCAAAATATAGGAAGAATTTTAATAAATTTGAAAAGCAGATATCCTTCTGCTTCACCTATAATAAGTAGACTTAAATGAAGCTCCTGATTTAAATTCTGATAGAAATCCTCCTAAAGAGTAGTATAACAATGTAAATGCAATTATTCAGTCTCTTTGTGATTCATTATCTTTATCTAATGTCTTCAGAACTTTGTACCCAGATTCTAAACTCTTTGCTTGGTCCATCGCTAATAAAATCCTTAAATTTAAATTAGATTGATTCATGTGAGATTGACAGATCATTGTACTATAGAACTGATGGTAAATAAAGCAGGTAATAAAAAGAAAACTAATACAGCTTACTGGAAATTAAACTCTGAAATACTGTATATAGCAATGCCACAAAAGCTAAGGGCATACATTTTTTAGTATGCAACATATGTCTGCAATTTCCAAATGGAAAATATTTAAATATGAATGCAGAAGTATTTCAATTTAGTTTTAAAAACAGTATGCTAAGGAAAGTGAAAAGGAATTTTCAGAAATACTAAGATTAGTGACTTGTTAAACTCAGGTACCCCTACTTCAAATAACATTGTCTTAAATACCTTAAAAAATAAACTTAATGATAAATAGATAGATAATGCCAAGGGTACATCTGTTATTTGAAGAGCAAAATGTTTGGAATTTGAGGAGAAAAAAATCTGAATATTTGTTTAATTTGGAAAAAAAAATGTAGCCATAAGAAGCATATTTCATCTATATATCCTTATTTAATTTTTAAAAAATGTGATTGCTTAGATTTCTTACTATCTTGTGAGTTTAAGTAGAGCAATTCACTTATCCAGTTATTCAATTTTCACAAACAAGTCCTTGACTCTTGGAAAATTGCCTATAAACACAATTCTTTACTTCACTCAGCATTAATATGAGACAATCAGTACATTTTATCTGGAAGAAAATCTTTTTTCGTACAAGAACAGTATAATAAAGGGATATGATTTTTACCTGACCTTTGTAATAAAGAATGTGATTTATACTCTTCACCAAGAAAATATAGAATAGCATAATATTGTAGTTAAGCTTAAAGATTTCTTTAAAGTTATTTATGCAATTCCTAAAAAACATTTTATTACTTATAAAATCACATTCATTGTAGGAGTGCAAAAAAAAGTTATTGTGACTGGATGTCTATTTATTAATGAATGCATATTTAACAGTAACAAAAATAATAGTATCATGATTTACTGTGTCTAGCTCGTAATCTTCGACAATCTAGGCTTCTTTCCTTCTTGCACTTCATTCTGATATGCATAAAGTACTCGCAAGAACACCCAAGGGCTATTCGCTATCGTGAAGAAATCAAGGGGAACCCCAACCACTCCTACTTCTCAAAACAAGGATGACGGATGGTGGGGGCGGTTGAAAGACCCTAATAATCACTAATGTTGGCCATAAGTCACTGATTAAGTCCTTGCCCTTTGTGCATGCCGCCAATCACTACTGCCGATTGGATGGTTTAGTGAGGTCAACAACAACAACAACAACATTTATTTATATAGCACATTTTCATACAAAAAAAAATGTAGCTCAAAGTGAAAGGGTCCTCAGATCGACCCCACTGGGCTAACTCGTGCTCTCTGGCAGAGTACCTAGAAGATGATCATAGTTCACTATAGCGGAAGTAAAAGTCATAACAAGTTTATCTAGGAGAAACAATACAAAGATGTTTACTGTGTTGTAATCCTTATATGCATTTTTTTTTTTTATATCGCCAATTATGAGCTTAATAATCTGCCTGCATACGTAACGTTACGGAACAATCAGTTTGGTTTCTTTCTGTAAAGTTGCTGTTGTCTTTTTTAAACGTGATTATTATGCAACAGGTACAGAAACCACTCAATATTTTAGATTTGCTTTTTTTTTTTTCTTACAGTCTCAGGTTTGTAAAATGTCTAGTTATTGGTGAAAATGACAAAGAATTCTAAAGAAAGTGGAGCAGGACATTTTCTACATTTGGAACCACAGGCCAGAGCCAGAAGAGCAAGCATGTTTTAATTCAACTGCTCAACAGGCTTGCCACAATGTGTCTGCTAGTGTGGAGTCATCTCATTCATGCTACACTGTTCAACAACAGTCAAGTTTGAATTCTTTTAAATTTTGAGGAAACATCAGACATCCACAGTGAAATGGTAAGACCTGATTTCTCAGCCAGAAGACAAGTTCACCGAAATATCTGAAGAATGTTCTGAAGGTGAGAGAGTGATTGGGTTGCGGGATTGGGCAATAAAGACATAGGTTCCACATACAAGCTTGGCTTCACTGTTGGAGGTTTTGTCCAAAAAATGGCCATAACTACCTAAGGACACCAAAACAGTGCTGTAGATAAAGGCTAGTGTGATGCCTTAGAACATTTCTGGTGAATATTTTTTTCACATAAGACATAGTAGATAGAGTAGTAATCTACTGTTCTTGTACTTATATAATCTTTGATAAATCCCCTTTATACATTGAAGATTACTTCAGAGCAACAATGACGGTGATGCAGAAGATGCAGGAGGAGCTTGCCAGTAAGCTGTTTAACATCATACGGATACTGGACAATATAGAAAAGATCCTTCAAAGTACAAATAATGCATATGTGGATATGAAGGTTCCTTTTTCTCTCCCCCTCAACACTGTGGAGTCTCTTAAGGATATGGATTCCATGCTCTTTCAAGACCTGGAGCTTCAAGCTAATAAGCAGCAGTCTTTACAGACACCAGAGCCAAAATACTATAAGTGTGTCTTTATTATTTCAATGGTATTTACCATTCAAGAGAAATCCCACCACAAAGGAAGATAATGAAGAGGACCTGCAGGGGGAGGTGTCTTGATTTCTGAAAGGTGCTTGTGACAGAGATGGGGACTGAAAACGCCACAGAATGAATGCAGAAGAACATTCATGATGTAAGCTTTGTGTTTAGCTTTAGTTGTGTTTACCTTAGACACTGCTTAATTGATTCCTTCTTGGTCTTTTATTATCCCATATTAATTATATCTCTTTTTTTCTTTCTTTTTGCTATTTTTGACCATACAGGGTTGCATCTGAAAGGAGAAGTTTGGAGACAAAAAATGTGTTAGACAATAGCCGGTGTGCAGAACTTCAGAGTAAATGCTGGTGGATCCGTTTTGGCTGCTAGCAGACTACTAGTGGCCCACTGGGCCTTTCCTATCAGGGTAGTTGGAAGGTAGATATTTTTCGTAAAGAATGCCTCATCACTGTGCATACTTCACAGTAGATCACAGATATTATATAATACATAGTGTGAGAGTTCTGATTTTAGATCTAGAGAACACTTGCAAAGATACCTCCATGACACTCTGAAGGAAAACAGTATGGAGAAAACTAGCAGCATCTTTTAGTTCATACTTTCCAAATTGGCAGATAACTGATTTCTTAATTAGATACACTAACTCTACGTCATTTTACTGAAGATTGCTTGTCTTTTTCTGTGGCACTGAGTTAAATATTTGATTCAGTACCATGCTATATTTCAGTCCAAATATGAGAATAAAATATGGTTTTGATATTTTTAAATGGTGTATTTGTACTTTATCATATCTGTAACAACCTGTCTGATTCGTGCTTAATTTATTTTATAACATCACCGATTGTCCATTACAAGTCTGTAAAACCTGCTCACGAAGTGGTCTAAGTTAGTACACAAATTTGTTCCTCTTCCTCGACTCCAAGAAGCACACTGTAACTGAACTTAATCTTGTCTTGATCCTCTGATTGTCCGCAGTTCTGAGGGCACACTGTAACAGTGATAATCTGCAAAGTTTGTCTTGTTACCATAAAAATGTAATAAGACTAGACCAGCATAGGATCATCCTAAGCTCAGAGCAGGCTGTTTCTGACCCCACAAGTTCAAATAAATATCTTAAGTTAGTTCATGTGAAGGATTCGTGTTTTTTTAAGTGTGCAAACATTGAGTAGCAAAAAAATTCCCTTGAGTAGCAAAAAAAAAAAAAAATGCTTTGAACGGTGTGTTCCAGGTAACTGAAAAATCACACCAAACAGGAAAAAGCATTTTGCCATAGCTCAGATGTGGTGAAATTTTATGGAACCAAGAAGCATATTATTTTGTCAAATATCATAATACAAGGTTAATAAAATGCCTGCATATATATTTTTCTATGAGCAAAACTCAGCCAGGAAAGATTTTGAATCAGCAAGGTTTAATATTACTATTTACATTAAAAGTAATGTTGATGGATTACTGGTTCTTAGAGAAGGATTTTATATGCATGATGAAGGGAATCAAAGCAACCTTGGATCGAATTCCAGCATCAAAAGCTTACAGTTACAGTCTTATTGAAAAGTCTCCTCAGCTGGCTCAACACGGCTACCCAGTCCATTCTGCTATTCACTTATAAAAACCTCAAACCCAAAAGCTCACTTCATATTAACTGGAAATTGTTTCTGTGCTTGTCTCAGTAAATAACCATTAGGGCTTAGAGTGGGAATTTTGCTCAATCCCAATATTCACTCCTTTTTCTTTATTGCATTTTATTTTCGTTATTGTTAGTGGAATTAAGAGGTGACCTTTTTTAAGCTGTGGCAATTAAACTTCTCTTTGTATACTGTACTATATTTTAAATGAGAAGTAATTACTTTATATCGTTTCTTTCTGATAACTATTGTTATTTCATTTATTTTTAGGTGACTGTTATATCCAAAGTAATTTCTAACTTCTTCTTCTTCCTTCGGCTGCTCCCGTTAGTGGTTGCCACCGTGGGTCATCTTTATCCATAAAAGTAAATTCTAACTATTTACACAAAATAAATAAAAGTTGATGCTTAACGTCAGTTTGCTGAAACTACTTACTGTAAATGATCCCCAAGACATCAAGGGAAATGTGCCATATGGACAGATGAGACATGTCTGAAGGTTTTTGAAGTTCAATTCCATTCAGTTCAGTTTAATTCATAACACTTTTCAGTAACTGCAGACACAGAGTGCTGTGACAATTTCTCAGGTAAAACACAAATACAAACCTTACAAATTACTAATTATAAAATGGCAATTTGTCTCACCATACCAAAAAAGCATTCCAGAGTGAGAACCTCCAGTATGGTATTAGCAGTGTCAAACTGTTTAAGGTTTTTTACTGCCTTAGAAACTGGAAGGCTTCATCATTGACTGAAACATAATTTCTGTTTTATATCAAAGAAATAAACAGAATTATGTTAGATCATCTGTCAGTGAATTGAAGATAAAGCAGAACTGGATAATCTACATAAAGCAGGCCTGAATATACAAATATAATTTAAAGAAGGCTGACTGAAAAAAAAATACATTCAAACTTTATAAATGACCAAGAAAATATCCAGACCTAAACCCAACAAGAATAAACTTTTTTAGCAGTAAGTGAAAGGGGCAGATATCCTGCCACAGTGGAATTCTGTAGCCATATGAAGGGGACTGATCCTAAAACACACTGACCAGGCTTGAACAAGTCTAAAATGTCTATTGGTCTCTAGGATTAGAAATTCAATGATAGCATGATACTTGATTGTTGTGTTTTTCTGAGTCCGTGTTGACTTTGCTCTAAAACAAGAAACATACACCATAAACCACAAATGATAGAAACTTTACATGAGATAAGTATCAAAGCCCCAGCATATCAGAAAAAGACACGATAATATCAGTGAGCTTTTATTTGATAGCAAAGGAAGATATTTGGGATTGAGCTTATCAGGTTGCCCAGTTGTTAAATAATAAGTTCAATATTTTTCAAGTTAAAGTTACTTTGTGCAAAATTTACCTTTAGTAGGTGTCCAGTGGTGTTCTAATGTTCTTGTTAAACTTATTTTAAAGTAAGAGTCTTAATCCACTGTGCTAATACCTTTTATAACTTTGAACACTTCAATCATGTCACCTCACAATTGCCTGATGGTTAAACTGAAAAGGTTCAACTTCTTTATTTTTTTGTCATAATTCATCCTTTGTAGTCCTTGGATCAGCCTAGCTGCTCTTCTCTGGACCTTTTCTAGTGCTGCTGTCTTTTTGTGTTGCCTGGACACCAAAACTGCACACAGTACTCTAAATGAGGCCCCACCATCCATCCATCCATTCATTTTCCAACCTGCTGAATCCGAACACAGGGTTCACGTGGGTCTGCTGGAGCCAATCTCAGCCAACACTTAACACAACACAACACAGGGCACAAGGCAGGAACCAGTGCGTTATAAAGCTTAAGCAGAACCTCCTTGGACTTGTACTCCACACATCGTGCTATATAACCTAACATTCTGATAGCCTTTGTAATGGCTTCTGAACATTTTCTGGAAGCTGATTGTAACAATTCCGCTATGACTCCTAAATCCTTCTCATACGATGTACTGTCAATTTTCAGACCTCCCATTGGGTATTCAAATCTAACATTTTTACTTCCTAGATGTAATATACATTATATACATTAAGTTTCATCTGCCACAAATCTGGCCAAGCCCCTTTGCTGTCTAATGCCCTTTGTAATGATTCATAGCAATCTAATGATAATTCTTTACATTTATATAGTGCTTTTCTCACTACTCAAAGCACTTTCTACACAGGGAGGACCTGATCTCCTTACTGTGAGGCAGCAGCGCTACCACTGTGTCACCTGCATGGATTAGCTGCTAATCAACCAAGTTTGGTATCTTCTGCAAATGTAAACTTGTTGTTTATATTCCTATCCAAACCATTTAAGTATATTTAAAAAAGTATCTGTCCTAGCACTGACCTCTGAGGGGTACCACTCTTAACATCACCCAAATCTGAAAAGGTTTCTTGCACCACCACCCTCTGCTTCCTGTGTTTTAAACAATTCATCACCCATCTAAACAGTACATTCCAAACTCCCACTTCTTTTATTTGAGGGACCTTTTCAAATGCTTTATAAAAATCAAGGTAAATAATATTATGTGCACTACTTTGATTATATCCTTTTGTTGCTTCCCCATAAAATTCCAGCATGCTAGGAAAACATGACTTGCCTCTTCTGAACCCATGCTGACTGTTCAAAAAAAGTCCTGTACTTGCCATGTGGTACTCAATCTCATCCTGAATAGTCTCATCCTTCCATTTCTTTCCCTGTGATGCATGTTATGCGTAAAGGCCTATAGTTGCTTGGATCCACTCAGTCACCCTTTTTATATAAAGGGATAATATTTTCCATTTTCCAGTACTTCGGAATTTCCCCAGTGTGTAGTAACTTCCTAAAAATATCCGTCGCTGTTTTATATATGTACTCACTATCCTCCTTAAGCACTTGAGGATAAATATTATTTGGTCCTGGCGATTTGTTTGATTCAGCCTATTAAATCTGAGTAGTACTTCTCCTTCTGGAATTTCCAAATCACTCAGTACCTCCATAGTAGTCCCTGTTATCACTAGGAGGTTATCCACTTCCATACTTGTGAAGACCTCAGAAAAATGTGAGTTTAGAGTATCTTCTGTTTCACTGTCTGTATTTTTTAATTCCGCTTTACTATTCCTGATGCACTTCACCTCTTTCTTGAATATTCTGCTAAAATACTGAAAGAATCTCTTTGGGTTGTCTTACGCCTTATCTGCTATATTCCTCTCCAACGGCCTTTTAGTCTCCCTAATATTCTTCTTAATGGTTACTCTCATGTTCTCATATGCCCTACAGTTAGTATTAGAATTATATGGTTAGCATTGGAATAACATTCATGGCTTGAAAAATGGATTTATTCAGTAAGTTTGAAAGGCTTTTGCTTTGTTTTGTCATTGTAAACTTCACAAACAGGCATTTTTTTAATTTATACAAAATGCCTCACATTAGAACACAATCTCAAGTGGAAAATGAATATTTATTATGAATATTTTCATTATGAAGAAATAACTTTGACTAGAAAAATACCAAACCTATCCTTTAACATGCTCTTTGCTTTTAGAGTTTGGGAATTTTAGCAGAGCTATGTTTTGAATTAAATACTGCTTGGTTCAGGATAGCAAGTCGTGCAGTGGTTAGCGCTGCTGCCTCACACATCCAGCGTTCTGGGTTTGAATCCTGCACACTGTAATTTTCTGTGCAGAGTTTATAAATTCCCTCCATGTCTGCATGGGTTTTCCTTCTGTAATTCCAAAGATATTGGCTTTAGGTTCATTTGTAATTCTAAATTGGCCCCAGTGACAGTGTGGAGTGGAGAACTGTTTGGTGTTGTTTCCTACATTATGGCTCAGTGCTGTGGGGATACTGGGATACACTCCCAGATCGCCGTGGCATTGAAATGGATTAAGTAGTCTTGAGAATGTGTATACAAGGGACTCAAACATTCTCAGAACTCTTATAAAGAAAAATTTATTATACAACTTACAACAGTTCCATTTTAGTTACCATCAAAATATTCATCTTGAGATGCAATACATTTTGGTCAGCACTTCTATCACTCCAGGAAAAATACTTGTGTTCATCTTTTGCTACTGTTTCTAGAGCCTCCTGCAATTTTTTCCTGGATTTCTTCCATGGTAGCAAATTATCTTATTCTTCAATCTCAGTTTTAATTTTTGGAACAAAATAAATTCACAGGGTTCGAGATCTATTGAATTTGCATGGTGCAAAGCAACAAACACATTGCTTTTGTTCAAAAATGTTTTGACTGACAATGCAGTGTGTGTTGTCACGGTGAAATGGTGTGTGCAGGTGTGCTTTCATGGTGCAAAATGCAGTTTTATATGTGCCACTGTTCTAGATGTTTTTTTTCCTAATACTTTCACGCAAATACCTCAGCAGTTCAGTGTAATGTTGCTGATTATTTTTTTTACATTAACAGAAGGATTAACCTTGTATTAATTTTTGGTACAAATCTTTCACTATTTTGCTAATTACTAATACAGTGATTCCTCACTATATTGCGCTTCGACTTTCGCGGCTTAACTCCATTGCGGATTTTAAATGTAAGCATATCTAAATATATATCACAGATTTTTTGCTGGTTCGTGGATTTCTGTGGACAATGGGTCTTTTAATTTATGGTACATGCTTCCTCAGTTGGTTTGCCCAGTTGATTTCATACAAGGGACGCTATTGGCGGATGGCTGAGAAGCTACCCAATCAGAGCACGTATTACGTATTAAATAAAACTCCTCAATGATATACGATATGCTTCCTGCGCGGTGCTTCACATACTTAAAAGCTCTAACAGCACCTATTGATTTTTGATTGTTTGCTTTTCTCTGTCTCTCTCACTCTCTCTGACATGCTCTGCTCCTGACGGAGGGGGTGTGAGCGGAGGGGCTGTTTGCACAGAAGCTGTTTGCCTAGAGGATACGGACACTCCTCTAAAAAATACTGAAAGACTACCTTCACATTGCTCCCTTCCTTGGGGCCGCTTTATTGCGGTGCTTTGCATACTTAAAAGCCCAATAGCACGTATTGATTTTTGATTGTTTGCTTTTCTCTCTCTCTATCTCTCTCTGACATTCTCTGCTCCTGATGCGCAATCCTTTGAAGAGGAAGACATGTTTGCATTCTTTTAATTGTGAGAAAGAACTGTCATCTCTGTCTTGTCATGGAGCACAGTTTAAACTTTTGACTAAAGGGTGTTATTTCATGTATAAAGGGCTCTAATAATGTTTAAAAAAGTATTTAGAAGGTCATAAACAGGTTTTCTATGCTCTAACTGCGAAAATATTAGATTTATAAATAATGAATCCTACTTTGCGGAAATTCATTTATCACGGTAGAGTCTGGAATGGATTAACCGTGATAAACGATGGTCTACTGTATTCTCCTATTTTTAAAAGTCTCAAATCGTAAACTGAATAAAAAAAAATTATACACTAAAATTGAAAAGGTAAATGTGTGACTATAAATGCAATCTGAATTAAAGCGCATTAACCAAATCAAATTAGGAGCAAATTTTTCAAAATATTTTCATTATATGCTGGCCATAACTGAATCAAAACACATAATATTTATTCTGAGATAGAAGCTCACTAGGTAGAAAAGGCAAGGCCTGAAATCTGCCAAAGTCTACAGTAGAGTGTGTGGTCTGTTACTGGCACTTTGCAAAGATGACATGTGTTGTATGAGGTCTGTTAACTTCATTAAATTTGGGAATCCTTCCTTGCAATGTTGCAGTTTCAACAGATGTGATGCTTGATAGTAAAACTGAAGCTGTATGGGGAGAATTCTGCAGCATCAAGATATGGGGATGGAGATGATATTAAAAGAACACAACCTGCAGAAATGCTTATGATGAATATTGTCTTCTTTATGTGTCTGACAGAAGGCTGATTTATTTTCAAGAAGTGGGAAACCTTGCCCCATGGACTCAACAATACATTAAATATAAAGAATGAAAAATTCAGTAAGCATGGTGTGGTTGTATTGGATTTTAAACTACAGAGCCGCTAGTTTAATCTCCACTTCCTTCATGAAGTGAGCAAATCATTTCACCTGCTTGTTGTCTAATTACCAAAATTATATAGTATACACACTCATATATATATATATATATATATATATATATATTGATCTTGTAGGTCACCACATATGATACGAATTAAAATATTCCTCAGATGCCCATATACCCAAATATACCCATGTAAACTGTGGAAAAACTGCCTCTCTATTCTAATAGCACAACATTTTTCTTCCAGTAGATGGAGGCAAAGAGGCAGCACTGATTCGCTTGTGATACGTGATCAGGTTGACGATATTCACTGATAACTTTACAGTACTATTGTTTAAGATGAGGCATACCATTAAATTACCAGACATCAAATAAATAATTAATTAAAAAAGGTCCAATAAGGATGTTTCAAGCTATTGCGCTCAGACAGTCACCATGTGAATACAGGTTGTATCCTAGAAGTCATAGAGTTACAATTTAAAAATTACAGATTACAATCTCCCTATATAGTGGAACCTTATTTCCCAACCATTTTTGAAATTTTAATTTAAATGGGGAAGTTCAATAGTAAATGCAATTTCTTATAGGACCTCCACTGAGTACTCACCTTTTCTGGTTGTGGCACATGGCTCTGCTTCTCTGCATCTCCAGTTTCTAGATTCCCTAGTTTGTCCATTGCTTGAAGACACATCCTTTTACAAAGCCTCTTGAATGTATAAGGCTTTCTATACTCCTGTTCTTTGTTGGATATCCAGTTTTTCTAACCCAACAGTCAGTGAACTTTGATTTAATGCTCTACTAAATAAACAAAAATACTAAAATTTAGATCTCTTAAAAGCAAGGATTTTTTGTAATATAATAATTTCTAAAAGACATAGGCCTAAATGTTTTATAAGATACATTTTTTACAGACGTTTCTGCAATAATTGGCATTACCACTTCATAGAATGGCTCTCCACATAGTGCTGATCACTCACTCTCTGTGTGGAGTTTCAACAATCTCATCATGAGCGAGTGAATTTTTTTGCACCCATCTACCATGCATGGGTTAGGTTGGTTGGCACCCCTTAAATCTGCTTTACATGGCTACATGTGAGCATGACTTGTGATATTTCTGTCTTTTGTCCAATGTTCTCGGTTTGTAGTGACAGCAGAGAAAAATTCCTTCTTTAATGCAGAATGTAGACAACAAAGTTTCTGATGGAATAAATATCTACGGTAACCAACACTGAAAGCAACAATCAGTATTAAAAAAATCCATGAAAAAAAAATCACGTTATTTATGTAGCATAATCTACACATCAAGTTATCCAGTCATATGCTCACAACGTCCCAAACACATGTATTTTTACTAAATTACTAAATAGGCCACACCCTGAAAAAACTCTCATGAACAAAAATGGAGCTCGCTTAAACACAGCCGAGCATTTGAACTGATGATATTTCCCCCACCCCTCCCATTAATTTGTTACAAGTTCAGTCCTGTAAGAGCATATTTTTTGGCTATAATACTTGTGCATATCTAAGATGCTTGAACAAGCAGTAAATCAATTCAACTGTGCAGTTTCACAGACTGCCGCTAAATAATCCTAAGGTATTCCAGTTGTGGTCAATCGTAACAATGAGAGATGGATCTACAATTCAAATGGTCATTCAAATCTCAATGTGTTTAATTTTAGTTCATGATGTTTTTTGGAAGTGGTTTAATTAACAATATTTTAGTATAACTACATGTGTTTGGGGCATTGTAAGCATTCAACTGAATGCCTTAGCACAAAGATGTTTTTCAGAATAATTTCATGGATGTTTTTGATATTGTTTGCTATTGTCCAGACTTGATCACCATAGATACCTATTCTGTCAGGAACTTTGTTATTTTAGCTCTGCTTGAAAACACATGATAATGACCAAAAAAGAAATAAATCTAAATGCACAAGCTACCTTCCATAGCAACATGTCACTCACTATTATAATACTGCTCCATTAGATGCACATTCATGAATTCCTAATCATTATTTTTAATTAAAGTGATTAAAAGGAAAAATTCTGAAGCAATATTATCTTTCTTTTTGAATACGTTACCTCATTGTGTACATTTTGAACTGAAATTAATTAACAGCTCTTATGAAAAGAGGCTTAGTTTGTAGGACACTATGTTCTCTGGCTGATCATGCTTACTATTTATCACTATTTCTGCCACTTCAATGGAAGAACAATCCAAAAGAATTTTCCAGTGGAAGATTCAAACTTTGTGTGTTGAGCAGTGACACATATTTAAGTCTAAAAGGAATGATTCATATTTTAGAAATCAGGGAAAATATGATATACACTTATGACAGATAAAGAAGAAATAGATTCAGTTCAGAAGTTGAGAAGATTTAACAGCTTCTATTGGTGAACTTGTAAAAAGTATTGGGTATCTGTGAATGTATTAATTTGGTTCAAACTATAGTAATATTTAAAAGGTACTTACAAATTAATGAATTCTAGCTCAAAATATACATGTTTGTTTATTTTAAATAGTATACCATTAAAGCAAAATGTCCATGGTGATAGCTACATATATTATTGTATATAGGACCTTTATACAGTGATCACTTGACGGAAGTATACTTATAGGTCTGTATATACTCTTCTGTACTGTACTCCCTAAAACTGAAGCACAGACAGGTTAAGTGACTTCCCTGAGTAACAAAGTGAGCCAGTAGAAATAACTCAAATGGACATCTTATGGTTTGAAGTCCCCTTTCTTAGACACCAGCCTATAGTGTCTAAAACATAAATGATAGCATTTTAAACATACTTTTGGTAAAAGTAACTACATGCTAAGCAGCTCCACTCTACATTTATTTCCATAGCACAATTTCATACAAAACATATGTATTCTGATCATACAACCATTTTCAGAGGACTTGTAAGGTAGGCTAATTAGTAGCTCAAAGATGCCCAGGATTGTGTGTTTCGGCAGTATGTGTGTACTGTCATACTGGTGTTTCAGCCAGAGTTGATTCCAGGCTGGTTCCTTGTGCTGCCAGAAAAAGGCTGTGACTCCCCACAATTCCTAGATTGGAGTAGTAAGTTCAGTAACTGGATGGACCTACTTTATACCCGACACACAACAGGTGCACTTGGCTTTATTTGTACCTCATTCTTAATTAGCTTCTGATAAAAAAGAAATAATTAAGGACAGATAAATAGATCAATCACATTATCCAAATTGAATAAAACAACAGGAGTGTACACTAGAATCTGCACCAGCTTTAAGTTCATACCATGTTGAAGTGACATTATTGATCATTTCTGAGACTGCAGAGAAATAACATGAGGAAATATAACACAACCCAACATTTTAAATCTCACTTAATCCAATGAGCGATGGTCACACAAATGAAACAAATTTAAAATAAAAAGAAAGTTCAAAAGTAACATGAACAACTTTATTGAAGAGGGCAGAAATAGAATCATAAGGTCCATGGACAGAGGAATGATGTTTAGAATTTCTTCTGGTAATGGGTGATTTTCTTTATTCAAACAGGAAATGAGGAAACTCAATAAACTGTGGAACACAAAAGGAGACATTTCTACAACTTCTTCTTTAACATTGTATGTTAAAGTATTAACAAGAGGGAAAGTCTTTCTTGATTTGATATTCTTTAATAATCATAAGTGAATTTAGAAAACAAAGTTTTTATAGGAAAATATATGGGTGAATCACTAAACATGTAACCTACCACTGTTATGTGTCTACTGTATAAAAAAAACACTAAGGTCTGTGTGTCCAGTGCCTCTGAGCAATCTGATTGGTTAGTTGGGTTTTCTTGATGCGATTAAAAGAGGAAGTGCGAGTGGGAGATGCCTTCAAAGACAGAAATTATAAAATTGAAAGAAACCTCGAAAATAATGAGAGAGTCTGAGAAGCAGCCTTTATGGGAATGCGCTCATGAGAAGGAGTGCCAGTAAAGTGACGTGAATACAGAGGAAAGTGCAGAGAGTACATGTAGAAGAAGGGATAGGAAATATTATTTACATTAAAGCAAATACTTTATAAAATAAAGGATAATTTTATTTTTAAAATTTAAAAGTAACTATGTATTTCTTCATTGGACTAGTAAGAAACTAAGAAAAAGACAAAGCAGTTATATCCACGAACAAATGACAACAATGTTAATCAACTGAGCTGTAAATAAAAGACCAATATCTAAAAATTAAATTAAAAAGGACAAAATGGAAACAGGATAAAAAAACATCTTAAGTAATTTAAAACTTAGCCATAAAACTCTTGCAATAATTCAGCAATATTAGAATAAAGATTAAGTAAAGTATATTTTAGCCAGTACGGGAAAATGAAAAAGTAGTAATTACATTAAATAGTCATTTTTCTTGAGCAAAGGGGAATCTGATAAAACCGACTAGGTCACGCTGTACACATCTCTTGAGTAAGGTGTCTATTTTCAATGTATTTCTATGTGATATGTTAAGGAAGTCAATCACTATCACAATGAAAACAGAAATCTCTTTCCATAGTGACTCCAATTTTCCATTTTGTCAAGTGTGGAAGCTTTTGGAGCTTATACTTCATGAGCTGTATTAGTGTCATCACTTTCAATTAATGTTTGCCCTTCATTCAGTTAACTTAGTTCTCTTTGTATTATGCAAAGTTGTGGTTTGCTTTAGTATGCCTTTTTCAGCTCCTCTATGTTCAATGCAGGTACCACCAGTTCAAGAATAACAGTTACATTTGCAAATAGAAACAAATCAGAAGGGTTAATTAATGCACACAAGTCAGTAAAATCTCTAGAGATGTACATCTACAATGTTCCCATTTGACCTGATTCTGTGAATATCACAGCCAGACAGAGTATAGAAGTAATTACGAGTGTTTATAGGATGTCTGGTTATACCATACTGTTGAGAAGTTCAAATTAAGAGGTGTATGAAAGACTAGTGAGGTTATATCAGGAATAACGCATGCATCTTTCATCCATAATAATATTTCATTTCATCCATAATAATCTTTTATAATAATGATGCTGAAATACTAGAGAAAGTCTGCAGAAGCATTCACTAATTCATTTATTTCACTTGCTTATTCCAATTTAAATTTATTCCAGTGGCATCAAGTGTAAGGCAGTAGCCTCCCATGTAAGGTTTCCCAACCCATAGTAGGAGATTTTTGTTCAAGTACATGTACAGTACAAGAAGAATGAATCTGATCTTCACATGTTTGCATTGTGGCAAGAAACTATCGCATCAGGAGAAAAAACATGCGGACTTGAAGAAAGTATGAAAACTTAAGGCAGTGCACCCTGGCTGGAATGTGAAGCCAGCACTCTGGAGCCGAAAGTCAAAAGAATTAACCACTGTACCAACAATTCACCTCACAGAGCCTAAGTAAACTGATATAAGCAGAAACACGAAACAAATATCTACAATTTTGTAATGAAAGCATAGATGTTGTGTTATATATTATGGAATTATTTCTCACATTTATTTGTCTTTAAAGGTTAACCAGTGCAACAAAAAACTCTCATTCACAAGTCAAATGTAAGTTGAAAACTGACTTTTTTCTATTTAGTGTCATGTTCTCAATTGCAGGCACTCCAGCCCAGCAAGACAGATGGGATACAATGGGCTTTTGAACAAGTGTATCTGTCCAAGGTTGCTATTTCAGATCACTTGTACAATGCAACTTTCCTATTTTTGGCTTTTAGCAATAAGATTTTGTTGGCGATAAAGTATCTTTTTTTTTTTTTCAACGAGAGCAAATTCTCTTCTCTAATGACAGATCAGAATAAATTATTAACAACCAAAGGGCTCTCACTTGTAATTGAGTTTTTCTAAAATAGGCATTTGGAAAACAGTGAAAGAATAACACGCCTGTGATAATCATGTTGTACCTGATCCAGCAGATCAGCTGTGTTTAATGTCCCACTCAGTGGAACACACTGTCCTTTAATACCCTTCCAGAATGATAAGTTGAAGCAAAACATTTGCTGTTTGTGCCATACAACAGTGATTAAAGTCCCTAATGCAGCAATGAACTTCTTTGCATTTATTAATTTATTTAGCTGAAGCCTTTATCCAAAGACGCTTAGTAATCAGAATGATATCATTTGTTCCATATCTGTACTGGAGCAGGAGCACTGGTAGGTTAAATAACTGTGCTTCAATTAGCACAGTAAGTCAGTAAACCAACAACCTTTTGCAACACCTTGCCCACTAAACCACATTCTCCTAGAAGAGCGACATCAGTAAGGGGCAGATGCTAGGGGCAAGCAATGTTTAAATTTGAGTGGTGCAGTGCTTAATTGTTGCTACCTTGCAGATCCTCCTCCAGTAAACAAATGCCATACCCAACTGCTGTCTCTGTGTATGGTGATATGTAGCATATAAGTTGATAAATATTTTGTATGTCTTTATTTGCAAGCTAGACAAAGCAAATATAATATAAGGTAGTGTTTCAGGAGGCATGTTTTACTTCATTGATGAGAACAGCAGTGTTTTGATGTTTACCTATACAATTTTTAGGATTGACTCAGGATGTGAAATTTAAGGTGAGAGGGGTGAAGCATGCATCAGACCAGCCTGGCAAGGGTGAATGTGTTTGGACTTAGAGCTTATAAACAGAAAGACCATAAACGCACTAAACAAAGCAACTGGGGGGTGAGTTGAATGAGCGCTTTCATTGGTTACTGGTCAGTAAGGGACAGGTAAATTAATTGTATTGGTCAAAAGTATGGCTGTTTATGATTTGTTTTGAATCAGAGGCCATTCTTTACTACAACACCCCAATGGTTTGTGTTTTGTGGTAAGAATGACATAAAGTTGGTCACCTTGCCCATGAAGAAATGACCATGATGAAGACAGCCGAAAGCCACCTATGGATGCAAGATGCACTGCTAGTTAGGCTGTAAGGGTGCCAATATTCACATAATATTTTGCTACTTTAATATTTTGGGACATTTTATCAATAATACGTAATTAAATGTGTAACTTAGCTCCAGTTTGCTCCTTTTCTCTGTCTAATCGCCTGAGGTTACAGATGTAGAAGGGAAGTGGGGAGGAAGTACTAAAGTGCCTGATCACAGACTGGTAAGTGTATGGGATTTTCAACTTTTTATTAAAGTCTACACAATAAACAGCATAAAAAAGAGAAAATAGGGTCATCCTAGGACCTTACATGACAAAACAGTGTGGAGCTTTCATGATTAGCCCATGGATTCGCCTGCTTATGTTGATTTTTCAAACAATCTCAAAGATGTGTAAGATTAGTAGACTGGTGATTGACCCCAGTTTGGGTGAGCTCATGTCTGCGCCATGTCTGGGTGATATTTGCCTTCTGTTCTGTGTTGCTAGAATCCAAAACTGGCTTATGAACAAACAAACAGTATGTATTTATGTAGGTAGACTTTTTATGTATGTTAAAATGCACTTATTTTTTGCCAATTCAAAGATCTGATGTTAGAATTTTAAAAATATAGAATACCCTCACCAGCAGAGACATAAGCAAAATGAAAAGCAGTAACATTTAAAGTTTCATGATTTAATTGTTAAAATAGTAAAAACAAAACGGTTAAGCTACAACTTTTGTGATGGTAGTAGGGATTAGCTAGTAGAACAATGCTAGTAGAACAGTAATCCAGCCATGCTGCTATCATTTTTTTAAACATGAAAACCTTAGGTTTAAGCTGAAAAGGAAAAACAAACAAATAAATATATTTGAACCTGGAGTACAGAAAGTTTCTGTGATGCCCCATGTCAAGGCAGGATTAAGACCAACTGATGTCCTAAGTATTACCCAACAATGGTGCACCGACAGTTTTTACATTGCTTTACTGACAAGACATTAAGATTCAAAAGGTGCTAAAGTTGAAATAAGAAATTAAAAATTACCTTTTAAATGTGAAAAATCAGCAAAATAAATAATAAAATGAAGAACTTAAGAGTGTCTGCTACCCAAATCAACTTATGAGTTAAACGTTAGGCAGACCCAGCCAGCTTGGTTTAAACTGGGAATGAAACTCTGATGTCATTAGGCGGAAACAGAATATCTGACAACACCTTCAAACTGATCTTTTAAAGTTTAATCACTCACCATACCAATGCAGGTTAAATTTGAACATGGCAGATAAGGACAATTACAAAAAATGTCACTAAAGTCAAGTGTGGCAGTGAAAGAGTTAAGGGCATGATAGCTAGGGGGGAAAAAACTCAGTTATGCCCCTTCCCTTGGTGCCTTAAGCATGTGCTTACTTCGCTTAGTGTTTAATCCAGAGCAGTCCCATTTATTGCATACCACTATAGCTGATATTTTGACGAGAATTTTTGTTTTGACCATACATGCAGAACAGAGTCTTTATGTCGATTTTGTATGTCGAAGCATATACCTGTATTAATGTAAATATTTAAATAAATAAAAAAGCTTGATGGCGGTACAGTTGGAAGCTTTGACTATCCTTAATTTCCTGTCACAAAAGTATGTTCTTCCTTTGCTATCTTGGGTTTCCTCCAGGCACTCTGGTTTCCTTCCACTAAGGTAAGATATGCATACTGTTACTGATGACGGTGTTATTAAAGTGGCTGGGTGTGAATAATGCATGGGTATCTGCCTGAGTATGCCCATTGATTGACTGGCACCCTATCTCAAACTGATGATTCTCCTCTGAGCTTCCTACAATACATAAGAATCAAATTAAGTACAGTGTTGCGTTAAGTGAATATAGTCATGTCAGCAGAAGAGAAGGTGCAGAGATAACTGATTAGACTGAATCCTTGACTGCAGGCTATGAGGAACAATTGAAAATGTTGTGTCTTTTCAGTTTAAACAAATGGAGAGAAGAGGTGACATGATGTAATTGTTCAAAATTATAAAAAGAATTAGTACAACATATTCCTGCAGTTATTATAAAATGAGTTGTTCAGTTATTCAAGTTGTCCAGTTTTTCCAGCTGTTACTTTAAAAATGATTTCTTCATCTAAAAAACTGTTACTTTAAAAAGAGATCCTCAGCGAGAACACAATGACACAGTTGGAAGCTGGTTAAGGGTAACTTTTGCACAAACAGTGGTGCAGATATGTGGAATAAATCAAACTTTCAAATCACGTTGTGATGAAATTCTGGAGAATTAGAAAATGACTGACAGGCTATGTTCAGCTGAATGTCAAAATTGTCAACACAGAATTACATTTGAAAAAGGCATATTATAAGAAGAAAACCTAATTACTAAGGCTTAGAGATGTAGGGTAGTTGATACAGCTAAATAAATAATAATAAATGCAGTGCTGATGTAGTAACTGCTAAGCATACAAATTCCAGACCTAAAGAGTCCATCCAGCATTTTAAAATTATGTGAATGGTTACAAAAGAGAAGACATGTAATAAGGACATATATCACTTTGTCTAGTTTATTCTGTTGTGTTGCATGGAGTGGAAACCAATCATACCGGGACATAGGGTGCAAAGTACAAACCAGGCCACAACAGGCCGTCACTCATTCAAAAAGAGTGTAATGAGAAGCGGGACTGCAGGGCAAATGGATGACTTAAGAGAGAGGCTTGGGACTTTAAGTGGAAGTGTCATGCTTTACAGCTAACAGTAAGCGATATGCCAGGTAAATAGAAACAGATTCTTCTTCTGGAAATGATGCTGAGAAAACAATATTACCGATATACTAAAAACTGAAAAACTTGCAAACACATTTAAACAAAAAATGCAAAACATGCGTAGGAAAGGAAACTGAAAATGTGATTTTGTGTCAGTGTATTAGTATCTTAATGGTTATGTCTTTTTGTACTATAAGCTTGTATGAGAACTGTGTGCTATAAGTGAGTGTTCCCCTTTAAGGGGATTGTCCAGAGTGCTGGAATGGAAACAGGAAGATAAGACAAGAAGAAGCCATGTCTTGTGCTGCGTTTGCTTGGCAGCAGTGGCATGAGTAAATGTGAGAATGAAGCTGTACTTTGTTTCATGAGAGATGAAAACCTGTCATCTAAGGTATTTTAGTAGAAAGTAAGAAGCATTGCAACGGATAAGAAGCAAATCTTTGTTAAGTACATTGATTATTACATTAATAAGTAATGCATCTTTTATTTGTTAAAAATACATAGCATTCTGAAAAGTATATACGAGCACATTATACCAATATCTAGTGAAAACATCAGAATTCTCAGTTATATTGTTATATGGATTTTAGGCAATACTGCCCAATCCTGTGTATAAGCATTAAGTAATTTAAAAAGCTAATAAAATGTTGGGTCATTAAATACTATCTGTGTTGGGTATAAATCAAGGTTAAGCACTACAATGCACTTTTTGAGGCCTTATTTAGAATATTTCATGCAGTTTTGATTACCAAGTTACACAAATGGCAATAGAAGTCTGAACAAAAAGCTACTAGACTTTTTCCAGGACTGTGGAAAGGGAGCTATGTGGAATGATTGAAGGACATAAATCTTTTTGTTTGAAACAAAGGGTGATTTAAAGATGACTTGATGGAAATTTTCATAAACTTGCATTAGTTAAGTCATGCTCTAGGATTTTAAGTTACCTCGAACGAATTTGGTTTGGTGTTGCCAAGCAGTCTTTAAGGAGCATTTACACCTACCTACTCTTGACTCTATAGTTCTGACTATTGGACAAGAAGAACACAGTAAATAACAGTTTAATGTTTTTTCTCTTGTTTTTAAGTTGCCAAAATATTTCCCATTGTATTGGAAGAACATAAGATTTTTTTATAGAAACTTCTGGAAGATTTTTTTTGCTTCACTGAGCCACGGAACATCAGATGGATTGAATTTAACATTTTTTTTCCAGTAAAAGGAGCTGAGGATTTGATGAGAAATCAGACCCCTCTACCCTGGATCATGCAGCTGTTTCTTTTCCCTCTAATTTTTCTCTGTCAGATTTCAAGCTATAATTAGCTGAAAGACCTTGGTGACACCATACAAATGTGAGTGTGTGACTGCGCTGCTCAACGCTAATAGACTTAATCCCCTCCCAGAGACTGACAGGTTCACATGCAAAAATGTTAACCTGTTCACGTCTAAGGAAATCCCAACATCCACCAAGTGTTGGAGTCTGGGATAGATTTTCCCTCCTGAGCTCCATGAAGAACGGCTAATCTGGTGTAATTGCTGTTAAATTTACTTGCAAAACCATTCTGATGCATTGTTCTGGCACCTGAAAGGCTGACTTGTATCAGTTGTCAGCAGGAAAAATTATTCTTGAAAAATATGTTTGGAAGAGGTTATCTGATCTCACAATCACGAGGCTTAAGGGTACTGCCATTGATGACAGATAGCCACCATCTCCTAGCAAGGCACAACATATGGATAGGATTTACCAAGCTTTTACATTAGGTTTAAGATAATAATAATAATAAAAAAATAAAAGTCAAACTGAAAAACTATCTCAGTGAGATAAGCTTTCGTTTAATGCCCTCTAAACTCTATACAGAGTACAGATTCATTCATTTTTTAGACAGATTAAATTACAAATATCTTTCTTGCTCTCTTTAATGTATTAAGTTTACATTATATTTCCAGTTATATATTAAATATCTTTAACATGTGATATTGAAAGTATTAGAATTTAAAACATGAATATCGGTCTCAAACTGCTTAACCCAATTCAGGATTGTGGGTTGCCGGAGCCTATCCTAGCAGTCACAGGTGCTGGATTGGGCACTCGCTCTCACAGGATCATTTTTGTACTGTCCATTAATCAAGTATGCAAGCCTTTGGGATGTGCAAAAACCAGAGTAACAAAACAAAATCATACTGAAACAGGAGGATAACATGTAAATTCCCTACAGAAGGATTCAAATCCAAGACAGTAGGCCTTGAAGGCAGTAGTATTAACTGCTGTGTCCTCCTGATTTAGAATTTTAATTCATTATTAAATCAATTTTAAATAATTATTTATAGAGTAAAAAAAAAATAGATGCAGTATGTGCTCATAGTGTCAAAGAATACATTTTTTGCAGATAGCTTGGTATTTTTTAGACAGGAAAACAAACCTTTTTTGCAATTTTTCTTTCAGATACAAGGGACAAGCTATTAATATATTTTGGATATACTAAGGGTGTTTTTAGTCCCTCTACAAAACTTGATCTCTTGGTGTATGCTGTAGTTATTCTGAGCAGAACATATACAGTAGTCTAATGTACTGTAGAGTTAAAGTCTGGGTGTTGTATACCACTGATATTTTTAATGTTATATCATTAGAAATATTATAAAAAACATAGGGTTACCTTTGATAAACTGGTCTAAGGTCCAACAAACACTAATCTAAAATAGAGAACTTCACCAGATCAAGTGTATAGCCATCCATTCTTAGGATTAGCGATGCACAGGAATAGTGTTCTCTGGATGATCCCAGTGGCTGAGTAAACCACATAATCCAGTTAGGATTACACTGTGGGACTGCTGTGCTGTTTTACAGTTTGCAGGGTGAAAACTATAACTGGGCAAATTACATAAATGTGACACATTCAGATATATTAGATTGTGACAGTGGAAACTTGCTTTTAGGATATAAAACATTTCTTCATTGGCAGAGTGGACGTTGTAGCTTGTGAGGGAGCTTTAAAAGTACTGGCTAGATATATTTGCACTAACCTCTAAGTACAGCATTTTTGGATATACCCCAAAAAACTGCAGTCTGTGCAGTTTTAATTTTTGTTTTTTGGGGAACAATATAATTAGTGTGATGATAGGTTGCAAAGAGAAACATTTCATTTATTGTTTGCATGAATGGCCATAACTTTTCAGAGAATGTATTATCTTTGGGAACTTAAAAGACCCCATCTTCATGTATTAATGTCCAGTTTGAAGACTTACACAATGGTAATGCCGGAGACACCTGAAGTGGTGGGATTGTAAGGACTCAGACTGGTATCTTTTCATTGAATTTCTGTGCTAGTCATCATGATGAATAAATGATAAATTTATAAATGGTATTTTTCCTTCTTACCTTACAGAACTTACTAATGTCAATACACAGTGCAGTACATTGCAACTTTAAAATGCAGGCTCATAAGTGGAAGTACTTCCAGTAAGAATTAGTTGATTTGGATACAATGCTGAAGAATACTCTCAGATATGTACCCAATTATGGTAATCTTCAAATTCTTGTTTCTAGATTAGATTATAAAATGAACGAATGGAATCATTGATTCACAATATTAATTAAAAAAATGACACTGTATATATAACTGTGCGTGCATAGCCATAAAAAAAAACATGTTTTGGAGCTTCTTCTACAGGATAGAGATCTAGGGCCTCATGTATAAAAGGTAAAAGACTGGCGGCACCCAGCGTCAAAGCAATGCTACTGTTCCAGTGTGGTTTCCCTTTCTTTTTTAGATCCACATCTCTGACGCGGCTTTATAAATACACTGAAATTAACCGCATACTGTTTATTAGTTTAATGCATATGATTGTAATTAAGCAGTAGCAATATAATGGTCCACAGAATGGTCAAACTATTCTAAATACCACAACTGCTTTAGCGTTGTTACTCTCACTGCACCTTGTTCTTCTTTCAGCTGCTCCCGTTAGGGGTTGCCACAGCAGATCATCTTTTTCCATATTACTCTCACTGCACCACTCAGAGTATTTATATCACTGTATCTGAGTGGGGAATCACAGCTCTACAGCAGCTGACTGGAAAGAGAATTATCGGTATACAGCACCAAGCACACGATGCCTCAGCCATGCTGTCTATTGAACTGTTCCCATACGGCAAATGCTTCAGAGCCTTTCCTGTACTGACCTCGCGGTTCAGAAACAGTTTCATCCCAAGAACGATAAAAGCACTCAATCAGTCCATAAAGTGCTCCTTGTAGAACGCTTTGTACTTATAAGTACAATTACCTCACTGTAAAGTTGCAATACAGTTATAATATTGCACAACCTGAGCCACTTTATAAAGCGCGCATTTACATATGATGATATCATTTTTAAGATTAAATACAGCAAAATATGTTTATTATATTATACAGATAAAACTTTAACTTCTTTTAAATAATCTATATTGTTAATAATTAAACATGTGAAGACATGGTACCGCAGCGCTAGTGAGGAGCTGGTGCTCCGTTCACGGATTTTTTCTGCCTTGCGCTGTATTCTTGCTGGGACTGGCGCGACAAGGGAAGGATAGATGGATGGAATAATTAAACATGTACTACAAAGATATTTCAATGTTACTTAAAAGTTTTGAAGAATTGGCGTTCTAAGCTTACAGATGACTTAACGTCTATTACAGAGCTGATTGTGTGGCAATTGGTTACTTGGAGAAAGAAAAGGAAGGACAGGAATTGGAGGTTAGTAGGTTTGAAAGAGACAGTACTGCTGCAATAAATTATTTAATTGAAGGTCGCGCACGGCGCAGCAAGCAGCTTGCGTGAGGCATGAACAATGACTGCGCCACCATGTTCCCATGTTTAATAATATGCTTTAACTCCCATCATCATGAAAATGATATCAAGTGTACATCTCAGTATTTTAAATTATTCAGAGAGCTGTAATATCACAAATGTAATGGATTCTGTGTCCTGTTGGAGGAAGAGAAAGCCCGGAAGCACGTAGTGATTCACACACATAGAGCACACAGAAGATCAAATACAAAACAAAGCATTTAACGTGCTACTTTAGTTACGATGGGATTTGAGAAACTAGTAAATTAAACGATTTTAAGATGAAGTTTATGATGTTCTACTTTAATGACAAAATAAACTACGTGATTAAAGTGGAAATTTCGAGATTAAAGTTGACATTTTGTTCTTTTTTCCCACTGTGTGCATATTTTTTTCCTTGTGCCCTAATAAGCTTTCATATGACACTCAGACGGTTGGTTACGACTCACCTTTTCATGGCAACTTTGATATCTGACAACTTTTTTATTTTGGGCACTGTGCGACTTTGTGAAGTTGAGCTTTCGAGTTTCTCCTACACTCTATGGTACTCGATCAACTTCCTTTTGTTGTTTATACCACTGTTTAAACCATCAAATAGTATGTTTTTCCTTGCCTCCACTTGGTATTCGCTGAAATTCTTCTATTTCCCCCCGTGCTTTTGCCATTTTCACAGAATGCTGAGCTTAAGGGCTCTTGATATTGATTTGCATATTCAAAGAGGTGTAATTCTAGGAGGAGTTGGGGTGGGGCAGCAGATGCGTGGACGTGCGTTACTTTTCACACTGACCGGGATTTATGTAGTGGAAAAACGTGGAAGCTAGTGTTCGCACAGATTTATGCATCTGGATTTCTTTGTGTGTAAGCACATTTCCGCTTTTGTCCATACACCATGTTATAGTGTGAATTCTTCGCACGGCGTTATGCATGAGGCCCCTGGACTAGAATTGACCTGTTATAGTTCTCCACAGAGAAGAAGGCTGGCTGTGAGTTACTATGGCTGAGAGGTGCTTGGTACAAATCATAGATGCATCAGCAGCAATAGAAGCCATCAAGTTAAAGAAGTAGGCCTTCCATAAAATGTTAGCTTGGAGGATCTCCAGATTTATCTTCAGAGTACCAGCAGACTTGGATTGTGATTGCGTGAGGGAGTTTGACAAGCAAAGCACTGGAGGACATTTGAGCAGATGAAAAACTACCAATGACTACTGTAAGTCCTGTTAAAATATGAAAGTCATCCCATAATTCTTTTAGTATCATAACTCATGATTATCTAGCAAGGTACACTTGGCCTTAGCACAGTACTGGAAATTTTCAGGATACAAAGTATCTGTACACTTCTATATCCAAAAACATAACGTTGTTTCACAGTGATAGACGCTTGCTCCATTTTTGAAGCAGTACAGAAGTTTTACAACATTCTTTGAAAGTTTTGCTCCTATGACCTTCTCCAAAAAAAAAAAGTTGAGAAGCCCTGTATAACGTGTTTGAAGGATGAGTTTAACTTTGCACATACATGCACAAACTCATACATGCAAGATCAGTATCGACCTTTTTGTTAAGCATGTGGTTCAAGGTCTCCATAGGAAAGTTCACCGAACAAAAACATTTTCAGATACTTGACCAGCAGGTTAGAACTCATGGCTGTGACCAATGAAAGTACAAATTGGTCTTAAAGATAGAAGTAAACACTTTCATTCACATACTAAAAGAAGGTGTGAGCTAATATGTTTTCAATCCGCAAGGAGAGACAATCCACTGAATACCATATGATGTAGCAAAAATTAATATTTGACTAAATGATCTGTTCCATTCAGTGATTAAAACAATTATGGAAAAGTACAGCGTGACAACTGTAGAAAGAAGGCACAAAGTGTTGGGGTATCATTTATTGCTGAGCGGGAGTGAAATTGAAATATGTGCATTAACATGCCACTGGTGATGCCTGTGCACTTTGATATTAGCATACAAGTCCAGCCTCTACTGGTCAGTGGAAAACTGAGTGGTAGAAAAGGATGTTTTGATAGATTTGCACAAACTAATTTCTAAATGTTTGACAATACCCATTGCTTCACTGACCTGTGAGCACAATGTCTCATACTTAGGTTGTTTTAAAACTTACATGAAAAGCAGATGTGTTGATCCTTTGGCTAAGCACCTCATTCTATTCACAATTGTCTTACAGATAAGCAAATCTTCAGTGCATTTGCTATTAAGCAAAAGAAGACAGGCCTTTTCCTACAATATTTAATGGTAGTAAATGCTTTAAACACAAGTTTTTAAACACTATTGTTTTTATTTTCTCTATGCATGTTAGCATCTAATAGATACCAAGAGTATGGTCTGATTGTACAGTGCCTATAAAAACTGTTTACTCCCCTCGGATGTTTTCATATTTTATTGTTATACAGCATTGAATCACAGTGGACTTAATTTGGCTTTTTTGACACTGGTGTGACTGGTGCCTGGTCACACTTATAGGTAATCTGACTTAACACAGTTCAAATTAAGGGCTACACCACCCAGTTTTATTAAGTACTCTTGAAATTTAAAGTTAATAACACACAGGTTTCTTTAAATTGGGTGGTGAGTAAACACACAATGAAAGACACGGCAGCAATTTCAACAGAAACAACAGTAACTTGTATTACACAAGACAATATAAAATATAGCAACAACTTAAAGTAAATAAGAGTCTAAAAATATCAGGAGCAAAACCTTTTAAAAAGATTGCACACAGTCCACACTCTAAAAGTCAGTTAAAACATAACAATGGGGGATATAACCTTTGGTGGTGCAAAGTACAAGTTGGGCACTGTGTTGCAAGAACAATAAACCTTCCAACTGTCTCACTGAAACACTCTGTTTTCTGAATGCTTCTTTCCAACACAAGTCTTACTTTTTGTCCACTGGATTCACTCGGTCTTCTCATGAGTCTTTCCTCTCTCGCTGGACCTAGCACCACTCTGGTGAAACTGTCTCTTTCTCCCTGGAAGTGTTTGTCACTGTCTGTGTTCCTTGTGTCTTGTCAGCTCATCTGCATATGAGTCCCTGTGCTCGGTGTGAGTGATCTTAACAGCATTCTCGGTGGACCATCTCCTGCATACACCATCTGCCATCTCACACCCTCCTCTGGACGCACTTCATCCCTTCTGCTCACGCTCTCTCTTTGACACCACCCACTACCTGGAAGTATATAACTGCTTGATTCTCTGCCTGAATCAACATGACAATCGATTAAACAATGGTACATCCAAATTACATTATCAATAAATCATTTTCATTGGTTAAAAAAAGTATTGCTGCCAGCTATCAAGAAGTACATATATCACTGTATCTGATTAGAAAGCAATGTCCCCAGAACAATGTTAATTTTCAAAAAAGGTAAATACAAATATTTTTCAAGGAAACAGGCAGTTCTGTTATGACAATCTTGTATGTTGATGAGAAAGAAAGTAATTTAATGTTCAAAACAGGTGACTCTTTGGCAAGACAGGTACATTTCTAAGCCCTGTAGACAGACATCAACAATAACCTGTAACAGAATTATTCAGCAAATTGGAATTTTCACTTATTATCCTGGCAGTCTGATATTCAAAGCAGGTGACTCTTTTGCAAGAGCCATATATATATATATATATATATATATATATAAATATTGTCACACACGTGCGCATGGGAGGCAGCTAAAGGGCTTAAGTAAGGGCAATTTCGAATCAGAAAGGGATGTGGCAGAGTGCACTGACTCTTTTTCTCCCTTTCCCGCAGACCATTCACGGGAGATTCCACCTGGCCCTCATGACGTAACTTCCGGGTCCAAGCCTATGGAAAAAGACCTTGCTGGCTTCCCCTTTAAAAGCCTCCACCTTTTCCCTATTCCCTCAGTTCTGTTTTGGACTAAGTTTTT
>JANRMT010028174.1:63975737-63986907 GCA_026402145.1 Polypterus bichir lapradei | reverse complement strand
AATTCTGAATGTCCTGTCCACATCAGAGTTTGTAAGAGGAGCCTGAAACAATTTTTACATGGATGCACCTAAAATATTTTGGTAGACCTCCTAAAAATCTTTAAATAAGAACAAGCAATCCTGTCCTGAACCCCTATTAATTAATCATTATTCTGTATTCCTAAGTAATATTTCTTGTTGCATAAAGCTTGCTGTTGCACAGAGAAAAGTTGTCTAGTTTTCTCTTGTACATAAACATGTAACTACTGACTTTTCTGTACTAATTCCATGCAGGTTGTTGCATTACCATGAAAACTATGCTGGTATAAGCAGTGAGGTATATGAGTCTTTTATGTGTCCAGAAAAGCTCTGTTTTTTTTCTTTACCAGACCTGACACAGGCTTATAACTTTCATTTTGCAAAACAATGAATGTAACAGTCAAATTAACAAGATTTTCTTTTATTCTGATGCAATTAACCAACATAAGAAGCAGAATCCTTCTGGTTTCTGATCTATCATATATAAGTCATCTACAGCATAGTGAGAGTCAATGGCTATTTTTCTTCTAGTATTGGGTTTAGAATACCACCTTCTAGTGCTGGGTCTGATATCATATTCGTGAGCTGAAGTGGAAGAAGTATTAAAATTCAACTTTTGTGCTTAAAAACTTTCTGTTTTGGTAGCTGCCAAGGAACCTTACGAGATTTTTTTCACCTGTACAGGAGCAATGAGTAGCTGAATAGGGAGAATCATGGAGCAGAGAGCAGAGAAAGCACTTGCAGAAGCTGGCAAGTCAGTGAGTAAATAACCAGCATCATAGCACCACATAGTTAAGAGTTTCAGAAAAGAGTGACTAGGCTTATTCCAGGACTGCGATGTACAAGTTATGAGGAAAGATTAAAGGAGCTGAACCTTTTCAGTTTAAGCAAATGGAGATTAGAAAGTGACATGGCTGAAGTGTCTAAAATTCTGAAAAGAATTAATACAGTGGATTCCAGCTGTTACTTAAAAAATAATTCAATGAGAACACAGGGGCACAGCTGGAAACTTGTTAAAGATAAATTTCATGCAAACACAGAGAAGTTTTTCTTCACACAGAGAATCATAGATACACAGAATAAGTTACCAAGTAGTGTTATAGGAAGCTTCAAAACTAGATGTGATGTTATTTTGGAGGTGTTAGTTGATAGGATTGGCAAGGTTTGTTAAGATGAATGGCCTATTCTCTTCAAAATATTTCTATTGTACTTACTTTATATGGATGCTAAAAGTAAAATATCTTGGCATGTCAGATATTAAAAGAATTTTTAACGTTCTCATCTCTTAAACTGCCAAGTGCCTCTGTTGCATATCTAACAAAGAGAGACAAATAGAAAGAAAACAAAAAGTAGAAGTTACAACAGAAGTGCACCAAAAACCAGGTCCATCTCTGGGCCTGAGTTCACAGATTTAGATCCCTTGGGGTGGCTTGTGCACCTGAAATTTGCACACAAAGCACACCATTATTCACCACTCACCTTCCTTTCTCTGCCCCGCCTCTCTCTGTATCTGTGCACCTCTCTGTCTGACTGTGTTGTAATCCTGGCCTCTTTTTCTGTCGGCCTAACTTATACCCCCCTCTACTAGACTCCATAATTAAGACAGGATTAATTAATATTTTGAAGTCTTCTTCAGGATGAGTGAAAGCTCTACGTTTGTAACAATGACACTTGCACTAGTGGCTCCTGGTCTTTCCTTATCACTGCTGAGATTACTGCTGCCATGAAGGTGGCACATCTTCAAGCAGGCCAACCTAATGGTTGCTAGGGTGCAACTTCATTACTATCCTCCAAGCATTTGACCATAGGCCAGGAGGTCTCTTAATTTCATTGAAGCCACCTGTGATGTTTTCTTTTCCTTGATTGATTGTTGTGTTCTAATGTTCTAGAAGACCCCCTAGTAGACTAAGCAAAGAATATTCTTTTCCTTTATACAGGTTTTTCCAGATAATTTTTGCTAAACTCATGGATCAGGGAAATATGTAATCAAAAGTTGAACTCAACCTGTCATTAAAATGAAATTGGTAATTTGCCAGAGATTCTACAGTCTTAATTTCCAAAGCCAAGCATGGAAAACAGAATAGCTTTATGTAAAGCATGTTGGTGATGGCATCTATAAGTCTAAGACTGGCTTGAGTGTTCTCAGAAAAAGGGGCTGTGATCGACTGGTTTCTTTTGTAAGATTGGCCTATAGAACATTTTTTCATATATTGACAAAACTCTGAAATAAGAAGACTACCCTCCATCTGCATCATAAATAGCAAGAACAGAAAAACAGTAAAATATGGATTTATATGAAACATGACCCTAAGTTACTGTTTTTAGCAATGACAGGGAGACATAATGCATCTTGAATAAAAAAGATACATCATGCCCTATCTCTAGCTTAAATATTTGAAGATAAAATAAAAGACTTAAAGCTTACAAAAGTGAGCCTAACCCTCTCATTCTTACTCAGTCAGAGTGAGCACTTGCTTATTGAAAATAAAAATAGAAAACATGCAAAAAAATTACTAAGATAAATATTATTTACATTGGCACATGATGAAAAGGTCAAAATAAAAAACAAAAAGTAATCTGAATTCTAAAATATGTGATAAACTGACAATCTGTGCTTATTCCGGGCCTGCTTTATACAGTGGGTGAAAATGATTATTGAAATCTTGTGACAACTCTCAAATAAATTACACTCCTGTGACAGCACATGGCGACCATGTGATCATACCGCATGACCACAGCCAGTGACATTATGTCATAGTGATTTTGGATACCTGCAACAAAATATGATAGCCAGCAAAAGGATGAAAAATAAATTACAGAAAATATTAGCATGTGTAACTGGCTGTCACTGCTGCAAAGAGAAAACTGTTAAACTCCTTGGCGTTAACCCCAGTGTGACTCAAGCTCGGAATTCTATGTTATTGCAGTTAAACCCAAGTTAGACTTGGGAGGATGTGTAATCATCCACTTGGCAGTGTTAAGCCCGAATAACAGAATTCTGCTGACATCTAGTGGATGAAATAACATTCTGTTGCAAAAAAGCATGAATATTTCTACGTGTTCTGCCACTTTATGGTAACTCTATGGTAACTCCTGAGTGGGGTGGAACCTTCAATCAAATATGCAGTGGCAAATGAAAAGCCACAAAGCCAGTTTTAATATAAACTGAAAATGAACCAATACTTGAATTGACCAATAGTGGTAACAATGTGAATTGGTTAACAGATGGACATGGATAGTAAAACTGATGTATACAGCACTGTACAACCGAACCACTGTGATATGTCTGGTGACTTTGGTCACATGAACCTTGACTGTGGTGTGACAGTAGTTTGATTGCAATAAGGCAAAATAATTGCAATCAAGTGCAAGGACAAGAAACACGTTATCCCCTAAACACTATTCGCAATGCAGCAACTGTTCATGTTTGTTTTATGGGAAATGTGGAAGTCACTAACCCTTGCACTGTGATACCCTACAATAACACAATGTGAGGTGTCTATCGTGCAGATCAGGCACTGACATTCTACCCAATCATGTGCAAGAAACAGAAAAAATATTATAAGAAAAGCGCACAAAGAAACAAACGTCTACTGTCCTAATTGTGACAATAGCTGTGAGTTGGTGACTGTTTAAACACACATCACCTGAAGGATGTTTACTAAACCTGCATCTATTCAGCAATGGACACTAGAGATACTTTTACTTCTGTATTTCTGTTTGGTAATTACATGTTTCTGTTACACAATAAATAGTAGAGGACGAGGTAGCATACACACTTGAATCCTTTTTGCTTTGTATATGATTCTCATGTTTTATAATTTCTCATCCATAGATGGCTAATATGTCAAATACTGGACCATTTATTTTGAACTTCCGTTGATCATTTTAAACATTAGACACTCTAAATGGGGGTTTCTGAAGCTCTGGATTACATTTCTTTTATTATTATTTTTTTCATAATTTAAAGCTTACTGTTTGTGGAGTTAATTTATTTCTATAGTTTTGCCACCATTTTATTTAAGTATGGTTGGTGGTATCTTGTGTTTTTGTTATTAGTGCCACTCCGGTTTTTTTAGGGCCATGCCTTTGGAGGCCGTAATCACTGACCAATTGCTCCGTGGTGTTAAAAGTTTAGTTCTTTATCCAAGTTGATGGATTACAAAACCTTTTTTGCCTTATGCTTTGACCTCTAAAATACTTTTCTTAGTATATCTGGTTTTGATCTCTACCCATATTTTTGACTACAATTTTTGCCTCACAGTTTTGTTTTGGTTGTTATTCTTCAGAATTCCCAGCTTCAATTTTATTTTTGCCTTGATTAGGTTCTTACTCCTGGTCACTTCTAAAAACACCTGTGCTAGTTTTCCTATCAATATTATCCTGTTCTGAGCAGTTGGGAATAGCTCATCCCAAAGTTCTGATTTTAACTACGTGGACAGGAAGTGAAAACTCCACAAATGAAGCAAAACAAAGAATTACTTAGGGAAATGGGTAGAGATTAAAATCAAAAAAGACTAATGAGTACAAAGAACACCTGTAAAATAATGCTTACAAATGGACAAAGGTTCAAAACTAGAAAAATTAAAGAGCGGTCTGTGACAAGCCAAAATGAAAGACTAACTCAGAGTCAAAAAGCATCAGAAAACTTTGGCACACAAGAGATTTGACTCACAATGGCTTTCTGAAACATGATTCAAAAAGGGATTTATGTGCAGCCCATACAGAGAAGTATTGCCCAGGAAGACTTTTTATTCCTTCAGGGGGAAATCAGGGTAATGACCTTCAAGAACATGCCCAAAATACGAGTAGTTACATGTGCCCTAACGACCAGTACCCAAAATGACAGCAAACTTATGCAACCATAAATTGCATTCCAAATGGACCAAAATAATAAGCAGTTCCAACAGATTAAAATATCAAAATGAAAGTCAAAATTTAATCCAGTAAGATAACTCCAAATAATACCAAATCCCAATGAGTTGATGAACACATGCAAGGTCCTGACTTTGTAGTGAGGTTTTTCATTAACTAAATGCATGTAGAATATTCCACAATATTCAGAAATTTGGACACTGAATGTAGTGTGTCATTTTAAATAGGCAGAGGGCAATGACATAATACATCATGTGATCTGAAATCATATGGCAGGCAACATGCATAATAAACATAAATAATATGGCCATGGCCATACCAAAATTGTAATGCCAGGGAGAATGAAAGAAAAAACAAAATGACAAAGTGAAAAACACAACATACTCATAAATAATTATTAGCTAAATGCAAAATGAAAAAAAGAAAATGATAAACTATGTACAACATCAAAATTTTCACAAATATAAATCTGAAAAATCATAACATACTGTAACCCTCCTCTTAAGAAGCAAATTCTAACTGCACAAATCAGGCTTTCTGGAATATTTATGAAATTAGTACCGTATCCAGGGGGGCACGAATGTCATCAAACAGTATTCAGGAGTCATTCTCAGGCCCATAATGCCAGTAATGAATGAGATAAAATACTCTAAAACTCTAAAGATGAGAATCTAAATCTTTTATAAATTCAAATTCTTATTCACTATCAATCTGAACTGGGGGTGGCATGGTTAATCTTTGACTGTAATGATCATATTCACTAGCAAGTGAACAAGAAAAGAAACAGTATAAACCCAATAAGGGAAATTTAGCCTCCAGAGTTTTATCTAAATTAACTTGAGAAGATTGTCTTCCAAAAAGTTTAGAATTTTTAATAATAGTAACTATTACAAATTTATTCAGATGATAAAATATTCTATGACTCAGTGACTCATTAATCTGCATCAAACTATCTAGAATGTAGAAAAGTCTACTTTCTGATTTTTTTCTTCAGAATGATAAAAAATAACATCTTAAAACCTGCTAAAAATAGTGGCTATCAAGCTTGTCAAATGTTTAATCTCTTAGTCTTTTTAAAATATAATATATTCTTGCAATTAGTACAGATTAGAAAGGGATGACCAGCTTCCTCAATCCAGTGTTGCCACTCTTTTAATGTCAATTTTATTGATAGAAGTTCTCAGTCACCCACATTGTAATTTTCTTTTGTAACGGTAAACATCTTTAAGTGAAAGACACATGGATGCAGTTTATCACTGTCTAGGAATTTGTGAAAATAAAGCCTCTATACTGATACTAGAAGTGTTCACTAACTTCTCTAACACATCAGCTGAAGTTTGTACTTCTGATGTCCAGATAAATCTATAAATATGTTTTTTTTTCAATAAATTGATAGGCAGATGACTGAACTAAAGGTTTTAATGAAGTGATGATAATAACTGGTAAATCCTACAAAACACTGCAGCTGTTTTAAATTCTTCAGGTTCTCCAGATTCTTCTCTAGTTTATTCAAGCTTGATCCATCAGACCAGAATGCAAAATTTCATACCTGAGAAAGAACATAGAAGATCTGTGAAACGGGTAGATTATTAAAATATAGTGTTTACGAAACTTCTCAACATGTTGCACAGTTTCATCCATGCTTTGAGAGAAAATGAACATGTAATTAATACTGGCTGATATGAACACTACTAAAATTTTCTGACACTCATTAACGAATGAATGTCAGGAAGACAGCTGGCATACTGGCAAGACTAAAGGGCATCATAGAATGAACACATACTTTTTTCAAAGAATTTACTTCCTGAAAAGTTTTTGGTGATTATGACAGACAGTTTCTAGGTAAACAGATATATAATATTAGATTGACTGTTTCATGTGGAAATTTGGAGAAGCATGAAATTAGAATTTATAGAATTTAATGTGTTTAATCACTTAATGATGCTTACACATTGCAAAAGTTCATTTGAGCTAAAAATGTTTTGCTGCTGATTTTGATTTGTACCCACTATCCGATGCTTCTAGTTTCAGTGTCCAAAATTTGTCAGCCATCACTGATGGAATGCACTTGCCCCAGTACCGCTTTTCCATCATTTGCAGTGACCTGGTGAAACCTTTCACCATGTTCAACACTGACTGCACCATGATTAGTTGGGAAGACTTCCAAGTGTGAATGTAGAAAATAAATCTTTTATGTTTTTGTATTGTTGAAATATGTTGTGGACTATAATGTGGTGCTTTGTGGTTCTCATCCTTAAATATCTTCCATGTGGTTTCCTCCGGCCACACTAACAGATCTTTGAAGCGCTTGTCATTCATGGCATGTCTGATATGTGGTACAACATTAATGCATTATTTAATCTTTGCATCAATTATTTGTGGAAACATCTGTTTTAAATATCAGATCCTTCACCTTCCTTGTTCATCACTTTAACCAAATATTTAATCAGTTATATTTTATGCGAAGAGGTTGCAAATAAAGCTTTGTCAGGTTGAGAATTGGTTTATGAACCACCCTTTCCAGCCCTGGGACCAAATGCTTACAGTGTGGCTAGTTCTTTTTTAATGTAATTAGACTTTTTAGTACGGCTGTCACATTCTCAAATTAAACAACAGTATTTGTGTATGAGCTGAGTGCCACTACTTTTAGATTGCCACAGACGTTCCAGTTGTAAATGGAAATTACAGATGTACATTTAAAGGTGATTCTTATAATTAACAGGCCAAAATCCATAAGATATACCCAAAAGTATTCAGAAAGCAAAATCTTTGTTGGCCAGCATAATCTCCACTGCTTGTGTTGAAAGTAATCTTCCATTAATCTCCTTTCTTGCCTGAATGGAGTTGCCAAATTTGACAGGCTCCTCACAGCACAATTACTGCCAAAGTCCTGCCCAATCCTACAATATCTAGCCCAATATTGATTAGTTCATGTCAAAGTAAGACATTGCCACTCAAATACACCTTCCTACTCCCAGAATACAAACATCTGTGAAAGTTACTCCTCTGACTGGCCAATTGGTCCTTAATTTGCTTGAATGTGGGTGGGTTTAGAGAGTTATATCTATCCATCCGTTATCCAACCCGCTATATCCTAACTACAGGGTCACGGGGGTCTGCTGGAGCCAATCCCAGCCAACACAGGGCACAAGGCAGGAAACAAACCCCGGGCAGGGCGCCAGCCCACCACAGAAAGAGTTACATTTTGAGAGTGATTTTCCTGTATCCCTAATATCCAAGGGTACATCTCAAAGAGCAAAGCCTTTAAATGGATTTCTTTAAATAAACATGCTGAGTGGCAGAAAAAAACATACAGAGACCTCATTTGGTTATATGTGTTACATTTTATTTTATCTTTTCAGGTGAAACAACATAGGAGACAGTGTAGAACTGCGTCCTCATACATCTGCTAAAGAAAAAAAATAAAAGGTTATTTCTATGCTGAACAAGAAAAGAAGGTGAGAGACACAACAACAGCCTTCGTCAGGTCACCAAGACATTACAGACAGAATGTTATGGTTCTTACCTTCTTTCTTGTTCTTTGGAGAAATAACCTTTAATTTTTTTTATTAGAAAGATACAACCCGGCTAAACCCAAATAATACAATTACAAATATACTGGTAAAATATTACACATTTTTTCACACAACACCTGTCTTTTAAAAAAATATACTACTAAATGCATAAATGTTTTTAATATTTTAATGATTTATTTAAAATGTGCCTGTCAAATATTATGTATTGTCTCAAAGAACAGAAGAAATATAATCAATTATTTTAAATCAGGAGTATATTTCCATACCTTCTAATACATTATTTTTTCTATTTTTTAATATATTTAAAAAAATTTCCTACATGTTTACAAAATTAGATTCAGTAGTAGCTGATTTACTGCCAAAATACAGTACTTTCTGTACTGCAGTTATCCCACCTTTGCATTCCTGTTTTCAACACCCATTTGGGCTTCACATTTTTTTAGACAGGCTGTTTAATCAGCCGTCATTGCTTGATTCCCATTAGATTGCCTAATTTTATCAGAAATTGGGTAACAGTAGCTGTGACTCACGGATTATTGGTTAAATGAACTATAACTATCTGAGAAATGGACAGGTTTTAAACTTTAAATGAAAGAAGTTGTATGAAAGAAGCATGGGAATGCTAATAGACACTCTCAATCGTTACACAATCACGCACGATTCCCAGAAAAGTAGGCCAAAATGATTAGTCATACCCAAGCTATTTTTTTCATGCACAATGGATTTAAAAGTAGCCCAACTGGACATGAAACAACCTTATTTGGCAACTACGTTCATGAAAAAGCCTATGCACACTACAAAAATAAAGCTTAGAAAATGTGAAGTCTGAGATCCAAGTAAAGAAGAAATCAATGGATAGTTTTGTTTAACTGTTCTTTCTATTGAACTCCCAATAATTAATAAACAGATGTAAGAACCACCTCACTTTTGAACAAAGAAAAAAAACAGACCCCACTGGACTGCTAGATCTAAGTAGAATATTTTGGAGATTATCTCTAATACTTTTCTCATTATTGTTGGTCTTTGGCCTTGGCAATGCATACAATTTTCATTAGGTAAAGTAGTTGCTAGTAAGAAGTCTATTATATAATCTTTAGTATGAAATGATTTAAGGGATATTTGTTGACTAAAAACACCTTTGAAATTGTTATATGAAGGGAGTAGGATCTTGATAGTAAAATAATTGCTTCAATGTTCTTTAGAAAAAGTCTTAAAACAAAAAGAGCCCTAGGATTTAATTTTTCTGGTGTACTAATTTGTTTGTGGGGTATAAAGTTTGAAAAAGGGAACTCAAGAAAACGTGTGGGTGTTGAAATCTATTTAATGAAAAGATTTTTTTTTGGTCAAAATGTACCTTTTCCAAACTGTATCTCAACCAAAGATGTAATAAATTCCAGAACTCCTTTGCCAATAGGAGCACCATCAACTGAGAGTACCTGAGGCTTTCACTGCAAAATAATCCTTTTTAAACTATGCAGTGAAAACAAATCAGTACTGAAAAATTAGTCAGCTATCCCTGAATGAACTACAACAGGGAAAGGCCTGGTCTTAATTTTAACTAGCAGTTGTTAGCAATTTCCATAAACGTTTTGGCTGCCACCACAGCACACTACACCTGCTCCAAAAAATGAACGATAATTTTATTTGGCTTTAATCTTAGAACAAGTTTATAATTTTACTGAGCTAGAGCAAAAAAATTCTCAATGATATATAATATGGTTGTGTATAAATGGATTTGTTTTCCTTCTGATTTACAGGCTCAGCCAGCAACTGTTCTAATTTATCAAACGAATCCTCCATTTCAACTTTCTTAAATTTTTAAAAGTCCAAGATTATCTTGTGAGCTCATCCTAAAGGACTGATTTCAACTGCATGGACTGAGAAATGAAAGCACAACAGAAATCAGCAGACTTCAGCAGAGGGAAATCAGAAGTTAAAAACTGCAAGTTAGAAAATGTACACAGAGAGTAACATTCAGGTGCATTTGGGACTGTTTTAAAAGTTGGTACATTTTACATTTTTTAAATACCTCATCACAATTTTAGTTTTGAAATATTTTTTAACTATAAGTCATTTTCAAATAAGAAATTGCATGAATTTGTAGACTACATTAAGTACATGCTTTTTAACAGCAGTTTACAATATCATGTAGTTAAAAACCTAGTCCAAATACACTTGTGGTGGCTCACTTGCTTTCTCAAACAGTAAAGTCTAATTCAAGTGTTGTAAAAATAGCATCGATTGATATGTTGTTAGGAGGGTCTGCAACTAACTGTTGTTCAAATTTCGTATTAAAAACATTTTTGAAAGAAGTAGTAGAAATTTCAAATTTCTGTTGAAGTCTCAATATAGAATTGTCAGCAGGTTTGGAGCTTGGCTGATAAATTCTAGTGTCAGAGAAATATTGAATTATGATGTAATGTAATAATGTAGTAAAGATATAAAATTTTTTTTAAATAACAAAAAGAATCTCAAGCAAATAAAAACTCATTAACCACACCAACAAGTATTTAGTACAGTAAAATAAAATACCTTCTTTCACAACTGTGGTAACAATACTATACCATTCAGTTACCCACTAAAAGCCAACATATCTACAATAAAGTGAAATTTCCAAAAGAAATACAACTTTAAATTCAAATGATCAATATTAGCATAAAAATCATAATCAGTATTACCCCATGAAAGAAGAAAAGCCCTACACTAAGTTCCCCATCTAGCTATTAATAATATATATATAT
>JANRMT010028174.1:63916144-63960737 GCA_026402145.1 Polypterus bichir lapradei | reverse complement strand
TATATATATATATATATATTCGCAGCGGAGACGTAGTGTGTTAAAGAAGCTATGAAAAAGAAAAGGGAACATTTTAAAAATAACGTAACATGATTGTCAATATACAGTAATTGTTTTGTGAGTGTTATAGAGTATTGCTGTCATCAAGGATTCGATTATCATTATTTGTTTCAATCAGGGTCGTATTTGTACGATGTGTTGTGTTCAAGTTACATTCCGTGTTTGTCAATCGTTGTAAAGATAAGAGGTTTCATTTATCGATTCGTTTCCTACTGCATCAATAAACAGCTCGTCTTCCTCTTTATCTGAGATGTGACACACTGCATGCACAGGTTTTTTTTACACTGTCTTCCTTTAGCGGGACATTCACTTTTTGCACCGTGTGCTTTGTTTCTGCAGTAGCTGCACTTATGAATATGCTTGTATGTATCAGACGCTTCATATTTTTTTGCTGCCTTCTCAATTGTGTAATTCGGTTTTTGTTCAGCGATCTTTGGAACTGTTGCTTTTTGTCAGTGCACTGCGTCAGTTCACGTGAGCCGCTCGGTGTACATGCATTGAAGTTTCCCAGCTGTGCTGGTGCCATGTCGTGCTATGTCCATGGCTGTATCTAATGTTACCTAAGTCTCGGCACTTAAAACTTTCTCTCGCAGTTTCGCTGAGTTTGTGCCAAACACCACCCTGACTATCTCATCTTCCTCTGCATAAGCACAGTCCTTCACCCGTGAATATTTAGTGGCAGTGTTTCTATTGGATTGCCGCTGACGGACGGCCTTATATGGGCAGGCACTAAATTACAAACGCCAGCGGCAGCCTGTCTATGAACTTAATTTAAAGTTTAGGTTTACATCGTGCTTTGTTTCCGAAGTAGCAGAACTCATGAATATGGTTGTATATGTTACTCGCTCGCTTCTTATTGTTTCGCTGCCTTCTCAATTATATAATGCATGTTCTCTTCAGTGCTTTTTGGGGCTCTTCCTGGTTTTCTACGTACTGCGTGATTACGTGGGCGGCGTGATGATGTCACACGAAACTCCGCCCCGACGGCGTTCAAGCTCATCTCCATTACAGTAAATGGAGAAAAACAGCTTCCAGTTATGACCATTACGCGTAGAATGTCGAAATGAAACCTGCCCAACTTTTGTAAGGAAGCTGTAAGGAATCAACCTGCCAAATTTCAGCCTTCCACCTACACGGGAAGTTGGAGAATTAGTGATGAGTGAGTGAGTGAGTGAGTCAGTGAGGGCTTTGCCTTTTATTAGTATAGATTGAGTCACTCTGTCCACTATCATCACTCAGAGCAGTCTATATTCATCTTAACATGGGCAGGGCATGAAACAGAAATGCTGGTCCACATGGACTCCAGTGTGTCCTACTGCTTTTAAAAATGTACTGATTTTGGATCTGTACTTTGAATAGCTTGATACTTCCCTTTCTTCAAAAGCTTGATTGGACTGATATTTGTAATTATAGAAGTCAGCATTTTACTGCTGTCAACACTTTCACTCAGAAATGACTGACAGTTCTTTACACCAACCAGCATTCTCTTTTTTTTTTGTACCTACCTTTTCGGTACACTCAACTCTGATTTGACTCTGATTTGATTAATTGATACTGCCACTCCTGTGATTTTGCACACGCCACATATTAATGCAGACAATCACTGTATTTTGCTTACATCACTTCTTGTTTTGTGCACACATCAACCTCTTATTTTGTGTGAGCCCCTTGTTTCAATTTTCATGTCACATTTTTAAATTTTCTCCCACTTGCCCATCGGGACCACAATACACAAATAATCAATTTAAAAAATACAGATAGAACAACACAGGACTTTTCTAAAAAAAAAAATACATGCATAAATAAATAAAACTCACTATGGTGGGTGCAGCAACGTGCGTATGCTCCTAACCTCCTCCTCCATAAGTAATTTCACTAGAGTGGCATATCATAAGGGCAGGCGTTGGGAGTGTGATGTTTTTTCCATATCTGTGTGGGTTTTCATCCAAACTCCCAAGACATGCATGTTAGGTTAATTGTCGTCTCTGAACTTCTGTATGAGTCTGTGTGATCAGACCCTTTAATGGGCCGTCTCTTCATCTTGAGCTGTTTCTTGTGTTACAGATTTATCAGTTTATGTAACCTGAAATCAAAATCAGTTAAATAAAGAGATTATTCCATGATTACGAAATGTATAAATATGCAGCTATAAAACGTCCTGTAGACTTAGTCTGGTAAGTAAACTGTACTATTTTGTTTCAATTTTTTAATTCTTTTTGAACAGCACTACAAATCAAATTCAGATTCATCAGTCTTATTGGATAGAGCCATGAAAGTAAGGCACAGTGGTTCAGTGGTTAGTACTGCTTACTGAAAGTGCCAGGGATTTGATTCTTGAACTGTGCTGTGTGTGGTACCTCAGTATCTTCCCAGATTCTAAACAGAAACGTTACTTGGCTAAATGATACGACATGAAATTACATGAAAACAATCCAAATATGACTGAATGTACCAAGGATGGGTTAGTGTGCTATTGTGTTTCTGTCTGTGTGTAACACAATGGAAAGGAAGTTCACAGCAGTGGTGGTCGCAAACCTACTGAAAACACTAAACTTTAGCCAGAAGCTGTTTTTGATAATGTTTTAAAAAGCCAACGTATGTCTGTAAATTGGTTTGGAAAGTAGTGGCTTGAAAATCTTCTGGTTATTCTTGTTTCTGGTCATCATCTCAACATTGCACAGGAATTTAGAGTGCATGTAGAAGCTTTGCAGGCACTAGAGGTGATGGCTAAGTTTGGAGGACCCTCCTTGGTAGGACTTTCTGGCTGCCTAGGGTTAGCATCACATTGCCACGATGATGGAGGGAGCAATGAGGTACTGTATTCTAGCGGCAGATTGTTTGCTTTTAAATGACTGAGGAGAAAGACAGTAAAGAGAGACAGAAACAAGAAGGCAGCTATCAAAGCTAATGAAAGAAACCAAGGCGAACTGCAAACAGGGATGTTCACTGTTCTGAAATGGCCACCCAGAAGATAAACGGATAAATACTTACAGTATAGAGGAAAACATTTGGGCTCCATTACAAGGCTCAGTTGTTCTCAGGCTGATCCTGCTTGATGATTCAAACTGGTTTTCTTTTTATTGAGATAGCACTGAGCCCAATATGTAAATCTGTTGTCCATTCTCTGGTTGCAAGACTTCTGCACCTGAAACAATACTAGACATTCAAACCATATATCATATGGACAGCATTTAATTATTCATTTCATTTTTTTTGACTATATGTGTTAATGTCTGTATGTGGATGTTCCGTACTAGGGAAAATTCAATTGATTGTTCAGGAGTATGGGTATCTGTTAGGAAAAGAGTTCACTAATATCGTAAACTGTCACTTTTTTTTGTAAATATACGTAATCGTGGTTGTTTGTGTAAGCATCACGAATGTTAAAAATTCACTTTTTTTCCTAATTGACTGCTCATATTGTCAGTGTTTTGGAAATAGTGGGAGTGCAGTGGGTGTCAAAGAGGTGAGGGCTAGGAGCTATACACAAAGAGAGACTGGATTGAGATTTAATGCCATTCAGAAACATTACCACATGTTGTTCCTCAGTAGATATGAGTGGGCAAGAAGAAGCATAGGACCTCACAAGTGACTCCGTATATATAGGTGCTAACCCACTGACTAAGAGGAATGACATGTGTCTGCCTTGGCCAACTGAGCACCAGGCATGGAGCTGCATTTTGGATAATCTGCAGTGGTTTGGTGATACATGTACTTCTTCTAGCAGAGAGTTGTAATAATCTAGATGTCATGAGACCAAAGCCTGGACCAGGATTTGTGCTGCATATTCCATCAGATATGGTCTAAAGTAGTCCATGCCAGAACCTAAAAGTAAAATCTAGTGGGAGTAGGTAGGTAAAATCTAGGTAGGTAGGTGTGTAGGTAGAATCAGAATGGTAGTGATAGGCACACAACCTCAATCATGCTTAGGAAATTTAACCTCACATAGCACAACAAAATGGTGTGATGAGTTGTAAAGTGGTTTTGAATATTTCATTATATAGGAACAAATTAAAAATCATAACTTTAACAGATTACTCTAAGGATCTATTAAAATAGACCCTGCATGGCTACAGTATGTGATCATGCTGCAGCCCCACAGTTCCATAAGACTCAAAGTTCAAATCCTAACCTTACTTTCAGCCATGTCCAGGAGTCAGGGGCCAATATATATATAGCAGGCTGGACTGGTCTAGTAATACAGAGGAGCTGTATAAGAAAGAACAGAGCAGACAACTTTTTCTGAGGAGACTACACTTCTTCAATGTGGGTAGTGACATCCTTCACATGTTTTATAACTCTGTGATAGCCTGTGTGATTTTCTATACTGTAGTGTCACTGGCTGGTAACATCACTTCAAGAGAGGCCCATCGAATCAACAAAGTGATTAAGAAGGCATGCTCAGTTAAGGGACATACTCTTGACCTACTAGAGGTAGTAGCAGAGTAGAGAATGAGGACACAACTGAGTGCCATTACAAACAATGCTGCACACATCTCTGACACACTAACACTGAGTACCTTCAGCCAACAAATTATTCAGCAGAAGTGTGTCAAGAAACGCTACTGGGGAGCCTTTATACCAACAGCAATACACCTGCATAATGCCTCTCTGTGACTGTGACTGCTCTTTTTATCCTTAGCCAAGTCAGAAATATTCTTTTATTTAGTAATTCTGTCATGTATTTGAGGGGATTGTTGTTCGTTATAATGTTTGTTTATTAATTGTTCAGATTCCATAAAAAGCTAACCTTCTGGACTCCTGAGACTTAATTTCAATTTAATCTTAACTATCCTAAGCAGCTAGATCCACAGAGGTACCCCTCAGCCTCCTGTACTACCTTAGGGGCAGATTGGTGCCATATATTGCCTTCTGGGAATGTTTGCACACTAGCAGTCAGGAGGTTTTGTATGTGTTGTATTCTATCTTTGACATCATTCATTCTCTGTTGGTTTCCTGTCCTCTAGTGTGTTGGCTAAAAATTGCCTCCTTCCCTCCAGGATGGTTCTTTCTCTAATAAATGCTGCTGCCAGTTGGGCTTTCATTGCACTTATTGCAGCACACAGAAACTCATCACTTATTGGCCCCTAAAGGCTTCTAAATTCCTACATAAGGATACTGTATGAAGAATTTCTACTTCTGTGGATTTTCATCTAACAGGAGGCTTGCTGTAGGACTCAGCTTTGTAACAGCTTTGACAACATCTTCCAAGTCGGGCCAGTCCTCACACCTTACATTTTTTACTTACTATAGATAATGTGTGGATTACAAGTCCAAGGAGGTTGTTTTGTCTTGGTAGAGTAGTATTGTATTATTAATATGTAGCCTTTGTCAGAATGCCTCAGATATCACAGACTTACCACTTTTTATAAGGTATTATAGTATATAACTTCTCCCCACCTTCCATCCTACATCTATAACCTTAGGCAATTAGGTGTAGTAAAAGACAAGCAAGAGTTAAGTTACAATTTAAGCAATGTATTATTGATAATATACAGTACATAAATAATAACAATATGCAAAGTACATTTGAATATTGGCAACCATACAACCTGATAAATGGTGATGTGTAGTTTCAGGTGGCACACAGACTTGTTAGTTATTTAAAATGTCTCTAGTTAAGGCATCATTTTGTGGTCAGCTTTCTTCAGAACAGGTCGCATGCCTGTTTCAATATGACTGCCGAGCTGTGCTCTCCATTGTGTTGTCCTTTCAGTTCATCAGTTTGGTAAGAGAGAGAGATGCTCCTTCATCAGATGTTAGTAAGAGAGAGAGAGAGTGTGAGGGGCTGTGCCAATTTATAGATGTTCTGTCCAACCCCTAGAGCCAATAGGACGTCATGGTACTTAAAGGCTTCTGATACAAGCCAGTTCCAAACAGCCATACTTCAGACCAATGGGGGAATAGAACATCTTAACACCTGCCACCCCCCCAAGACCATGTGTTAAGATAAAGCTGGCAGTTAGGCAGCCTGGCTTTCCTATGGGGGTTGAAAGACTTTAGCAGAGAAACACTTGCCAAACTGGTTTAAGGCACATCCCCCAAATCCTGTTTTAAAATTTAAAGAAACTCAGTCTTGGTGGGGGGGGAGGAAGGTTTCTTAAACCATCAAACCATTGCTGTTATTATCAAAAATGTAACACTAATACTACATTGCTTTGCCTAAGTTACAAATAAAGACATACAAAATATTAATCAAGTTATATGCAAAATCTCACATCACAACAGAGGTTCTGCTCACCCTTAATAATGCACTAGTGAGGCCTCATCTTAAATATTATGTGCAGTTTTGGTCTCCAGGCTACAAAAAGGACATAGCAGTGCTAGAAAAGGTCCAGAGAAGAGCGACTAGGCCAGGGGTGCCCACACTTTTTCGGCTTGCCAGCTACTTTTAAAATGACCAGGTCGAAAGGATCTAACTACATTAAAAATTATACATATATATATATACAGTAAATATATATATACTGATTATACTTTATACATAAAATATATGTTGTTGTACCTTGCATAACTGAATAACCTTTATGGCACAATAACAATTCAATACATTTATGGTCACTACAGTATTTGGATTTATTAATCTTCATGTGGGAATAGGCTGACTCGCATAAATAAGTACAGCCGAATAATGCAGTCAAGGAGGTAGCACATTTCCTCATGTTTGGGTACTTTTCCTCTGTGAGTAAGTTCCAAAACTGTCCAAGAGCCCCAGACTTCGGCTGAATGTCATCCTGTAGTGTCAAAATCTCATCCTCCACTGTAGAGGAGTTTTAGGTGAAACAGAGTTGCAATTTCTGATGCGAGTGAATCACCCTCAACATCTTACCTAAATGGATAGCACTTAAATGTAGCAATTGGCTCAAGTAAAGCTGAGTCTTGAAACCGTCTGTCAAAGTCTGACAGGCAATTTTCAATCTGCTCTGTGTAGCGTATGCTGTCAAGTTGCACGCACGCCTACCATTGCGTCTCCAGCTCTGACGCGAGGTTTTGGATGTTCCCCAAATCAAGGCACTGCAGCTTTAAGGACAGATGTTGCATTTTTCATTTAAAAGCATTAACTGAGCTAATCATATTAACCATGGAGTTCTCTTTTCCTTGCAGCTGTAAATTAAGCTCATTCAACATGTTGGTCAGATCGGAAAAAAAATGCCAAGTCTAGCGGCCATTGATTGTTAATAAGTTGCTTGTATTCTGCATGTTTAATGACAAGGAGAAACTCCTTTTTCTCCGGCCAGGGGTCTTGAAATCTCAGCAGGAATTTCTCCCTAGCCATCTGTCTCAACGAAGGCCTCTTTTTATCATCTCTCCATCTTGGAAGGACTTCTTATGCTTAATGATCGAGTGACTCACCCGGAACAATGCTTCGGTGTGTCTGCCTTTGCTTTTGAATTCAGCTGAGTGAAAAATGACGTCTGTCCGATTAACTGTGATTTAATTCCCTCTCCTTTCTCTTTCTCAGATCACTTTTCAGAAGGAAGTCAGTTTCGTAGTTTTTATGAACAGTTCGAAAGTACCTTTCCATATTTTCCTTCTTTGGAATAGCAATAATAGATTGACAGATCAGACAAACACACTTCAATTGTGACATTGTGAGAAAAAAGTCGTCTTTTAATTCCACATCCAGCCAATACACTCCCTAAGCAAATTTTATTTAAAATCCCTTTTTTAGTCGATATAAATTGGAAGGCTAACTAGATCACTTAGATAGCCGGAGTTTTGCAGTAGCTCGCATGTTTGATCGTGCGTGCGGGATGACCAGTACGTTAGGAATAAAAAGATCTCAGACTGGCCGCCCTGTATGCCAATCAAGTGGCAAATGCCATAGGGAGGATATATGATAGATTAACGTTTAAAAAATTTTTTTTCACTGCAACGCAATCTACCTGCACTCCCTTTGCGATCTCTAAAAAATTTTTTTCAATGCAACGCAATCTACCTGCACTCCCTTTGCGATCTACCGGTCGATCGTGATTGACGCATTGGGCACCCCTGGACAAGGCTGATTCCAGGGCTACAGGGGTTGAATTATGAGGAAAGATTAAAAGAGTGAGCCTATACAGTTTAAGCAAAAGAAGATTAACAGGTGACATGATTGAAGTTTATAATTATGAAGGGATTCACTACAGTGGATCGAGACTGTTATTTTAAAATGAGTTCATCCTGAACACGGGGACACAGTTGGAAACTTGTTAAGGGTAAATTTTGCACAAACATTAGGAAATTTTTCTTTACACAAAGAATGATAGACACTTGGAATACACTACCAAGTAGTGTGGTAAACAGTAAGACTTTAGGGACTTTCAAAAGTCGATGTTTTTTTGGAAGAAATAAGTGGATAGGACTGGCGAGCTTTGTTGGGCTGAATGGCCTGTTCTCTTCTAGAGTGATCTAATGTTCTAAATTAAAGACATCAAAGGGCACAATTTATTGCTAAAGGTTTTGTTTTGGGTCACCGTCATGTACAAATAAGTAAAAGTCGAATTATGCATTAATCATTTTTACTACCATTTAAATAGAAGTCATGATAAGGCTCCTGTTGTTTCATATTCATGTTTAAGGTGACAGTGATGAACAAATATGTCCATATTAAAATTCTATTTAAGCATACCTTATTCAAAAATGTTAAGAAAACCCTTTTCAATAGTGTTACCCAATACAGAACTACAGTAATTACTTATACAGCATGGAATTCCAGCCAAAATGAAACATTTAGTCCTTACATTGCCAAACTTTATGTTCACTTTTCTACAGTCCCTGTACCTTCTAAATCCAATGTTAATTACTATCAAAGAGTACAAAAATGACCAGCGTGCTAAACTGAGGAAACTTTCCTTCAGCACACAAGGTGCCATTTCGTCCACCTCTTCATTACACGATAAGTTCCACACACAGCAAAATCACAAGTGCTAAATGATCTCCATTAGCATTAAAGTTACCCTGGAAAGTGTTGTAGCCATATACAGATACCCTAAGTGTTAATTTAACACTGGCAATTTTTCTGTGCAGCACAAACTTAATACCATTAAAAGGGTTTGACAGGCATCTGCATTGACTTTTCAATGTTTAAAATGAAAAACCATAAAATCACATTCCTGAGATGGAATGTAGAAGCCAGTGATCAGTCTGCCAGTGTAATGGAATAGGGACGTCTCTATTTGATTGAAGTGCATGTAATACCATACCACCACTTTAATGACTTTTTACACTGAAGCTTCTTACTTGAACAAGGAATCAACCTTGAACTCTTCTTGATGATCATATGGCACAGAGTTTCAGATCATTTACAAGTCAAAGAAGTTCACAGTAAACTATCAACAGCTAAGAGCTTGCTAGAGTCAGTGGTTACTGAAAATAAACTTAATAAATGAAGGTTTCAAAACTGATGGCTTCAGCTTTCTATCTGTATCAGTAAACACTAGCCAAAGAGGTGATAAAACAGCTGGCCATGGAGTTTTGCACTCTCTAAATATATAGCAGCTGGGAGTTTTAAATTTTCTCTCCAGCATTCCCTTCTAGCAATTAGTATCCACCCTATCCAGTGAAATTTCTAATTTCTCGGCTAGCTTCTGTTTTCATTATCTATGCAGTATTGTGTGCCCGTCTGTTGTAAACATCGCTATGTAAGAAAATACATCAAGCAGTTATTACTCATGATGAGCTGAGATCCAAGGAGAGGGCAACACACTGGTTCTGAAAATGTTTAACATATCTGTGGGTTTTAGCCATCTGATGCAATAAAATTATCACCTTTACAGCAAGATAGAGACCATGACCATAAATCAGGGATGCGTTGGGATTGTTTTGGCAGCTGTTGGTGGAGTTAATACTGAGCCAATAATATTTCTTTTTTATTGACCTGTCACTTGTTTCCATTCACTTTGTTTAAAAACTCACCTGCCAGTTCAACCCTGAGAAATATCTTGTGGCCTGTAATGATTTTATATTTGAGTTTGTTAATGCATACAACTCTTTTACAATATACAGTATGTTATTGTCTGTCCTTAATGTGATCTCACATTTTCACAATGTGCTATGAATTTATTATTGTAATGTCATGGTTAGCGTTCTGGTTTTGCAGTTTTGATCCCAAAGTTTTTTGACTTCTACGTGCCTTTTGAATACACAATTCCATTTCTGTTTTTTTAATCACCTCTGATATTTTTGTTTGACATCATGGGCTGCCCTTGTTTTCTTTCATAGGCCCATTCTGATTTGCTGTTCCAGAGAAATAGATCTTCCAGGTGTTGGTTGATGATTATGATAACGTCTTCCATCAGCTTCCATGATTGCCATTACACAAGCCTGTCTTGGAAAACATTAACCAAATAAACAGAGGCATTTCCATTTTGCCTTTTTTCGCTCTTTGAGCATTTTGTAGTTTCTGAGCCATTTTAAAAATTAAGCATTTTATTTTTATCAAGGTTCTTGGTCTGCCCCTATTTACACAGACAGCTGTTTACAGTGACTCTCTCCCTGCAAGGGCATTTGTTAATGTAATTTGGGACTGTTAATTGTGTGGCCAGTTTTCCACTTAGACAGCCTGATAGCCCTGAAGCCAGCAGATCTCCCCTGGGCAAAGGCCAAGTCAAGTGTGCCTCTGGTAGGTGCACTGGTGTGGATTTTGACTTGCTCCCCAGGCAGAGTGGAGGCCCCAGTAAAGATTGTTTAGGAGAACTCCCCACTTCATAATACTGTAAGGGCTTCCACCCATTAGCGATGGGGCCATACCTTAAGTAGTGAATGATACTGATGGCAGTATAGTCGCACACTCAAACTGCACACAGGTATACATCAGTGCCATCGTTCTGTTAAAGCAGTGACAGTTCCTGAGTTGTGGTGAACTCCTGATTGTGTGAGGGTAATTCTGCAGATATGTTTTGAACCGCTACTTTCATGAACATGATGTGATGCTTTGCTACCTTAAGCTACAGCTGGAGAACTTGTTTATTAAACTGTTACAATGATTTAATGAGGTTTTGTAGGACTGCCTTATCTATATCTATCTATATATATAAAAGTCAATGTATGTATGTTCCAGCATCACTTCCAAACGGCTGGAGCGATTTTCATGAAACTTGTTGCACATGTTCCTCATTAGTCGACTAAAAATACTGTAGGGTGAAATCAGCCCTAACCCACCCCCTTCTGGGTAGGGTGGGGGGTGATGTTGCGGTCTTGTATGTATGTTATTATCCAGTTGACACTCTGAATGACCACCAGAGGGCGAACTGGAGGTGACTGCCAGCATTCTTTGAGCACCACCGCACGCCTGTTGCTTTTGAAATTAAATAGAGTTAGCCGGGTTGGCATCCAAACTATTTTTGGGACTCATTCTGTCTTTGTGACTCAAACAGCCATATATTTATCTTATATATAAATGTCTACACATGGAATTGTGAGTCTCTGTCCAACCCGGAAGTGAGAGGTAGAGTCGGGATAAGGGCTCCAGCTCCGAGGATTCACAAGTGAGGCCAGCACACCGGCAAAAGGAAACCTCTAAAGAATGACAGTTGCTTAGCTGCTAATGCACAAATGATGCAAGCACGTTGGTAACACGAGTAGTTCTGACAATTTCAATACCTTCTAGGATCCCTTGCTTTTAACAGCACTGGCTTACACAGTTAGTGTATATATATATATATATATATATATATATATATATATATATATATATACAGTATATATATATAAAATCCAAATACCACTGACTCACTCATTACGAAATCTCCCGAACCATGAGGACTTGGGACTTAAAGTTTGGAATGTAGGTTACCTTTGACCCATAGGTGCTCTCTAAGAAACAGTTTTAAAAATTTCATGGTCCAAGCGCGTTCTGTCTGTATTTCTGTCCGCTTTTCACTAGAGAATTACATAACGGATTTAGATCTGGTTGCTTTCTATAATATGCTTGAACTTTCCGGTTGATTTTGTGACTTCTCTCATCATGCTAAGTACCATAGTTCGCTTGCGGTTCTGATGTATTTATGCAAATCCAACAGAGTGGCTGTGGGCCGAGTGCAGGGGGGTGGGGCCTTCCTCATTCCCTCGCCAACCTCTGTTCGAGTTAGTTTATGTCTCACCATGAGTTGCACTACACTTTGCCTCCACTTAGCTAGCTATACCTGTTTGTTCAACAGACATTATCATCTACAGATTGTTAAGGAATAACGTTTGACGATTTTGAGAAAGAGATCTGAGCTAAGTGTGTTTTACAGGGTAGCAGCTGATTGCCAGAGATATCACGGCTATGTGCTTTCTTCCCCTCGCGGGGAATGCTTTCCCATCACAGCTGAACACGATCAGATACAGTGCTAATGTCTATTGATTTTTAAAGTTTGTCCTGTTTCATTAAGTCAATGTATGTGTGTATGTATATGTATGTATGTTCCAGCATCACTTCCAAACGGCTGGAGCGAATTTCATGACACTTGGTATACATGTTTCTCATTGATTTGAGCATCACCTCGCCCCTGTTGCTTTTGAAATTAAATAGAGTTGGCTGATTCCAAACGTCAGATGGATGATAGCAAACATACAAGACCGCAAGACAAACACATTAGTGAGTCTTCATTGTTTATTAATCTATTTTTATCTTTAAAGTTGTGTTTTTTTTAATTATATTTTTCTCAAATAGTAAAAAAAAAAAAAAAAACACTTTATTTTCCTCCTGGGCAACGCTGGGTATTTCAGCTAGTCATTTATAAATTTAAGGCATTTGATTGTAATTTACCTGTAACAATATAATGGTCCAAAGAATTACCAAAGTATTCCAAACACCATAACTGCTTTAGCGTTGTTACTCCCAGTGCACCACTCAGAGAATTTTAACCCACTGTATCTGAGTGTGGAATCACAGCAGTACAGCAGCTAATTGGAAAGCTGTACAGAGGCTTGTGTCGAGAGCACAGAGGATTATTGGGATACAGCAACTAGCCCTGGAAAACATTTATAGCACATGCTGCCTCAGCCATCTGCACAGTCTATTTGAACTTCTCCCATTCGGCAAACGCTTCAGAGCCTTTCCTGAAGGGACCTCGAGGTTCAGAAACAGTTTCATCCCAAGAGCTATAAACACAATCAATCAGTCCATCAAGGACTTCCGGTAGAACTGTTTGTACTTATAAGTACAATTACCTCACTGTAAACATGCAATACAGTTATAATATTGCACAGCCTGAGCCACTTATGAACCATTTGCACTATCTGCATTATATGCAGATGAATATTGTACTTATGGTTTCATATTATATGATTTGCATTGTTTTTTATTGTATAATTATTATTATTGTTACTTTATCACTTTATAGGAAAATTAGTTTATGGAGGATTTGCATATTGAATCTCATGGTACCACACAATAACAATAAAGGAATTTAGTTCAATAGAAGAGAGTGTATATAGATGATGACGACTGGCTTATAAGTCGATTTAGATTTCCAAATGCTATGCCCTTGGAGCTCTTGATATTATTTTTACAATGAATTGCATCCTATTACATTATACAGATAATTTTTTTACTTCATTTAAATAATGTACACTGTTAATAATTAAACGTGTGGGCATGGTGGCGCAGCAGTAGCAATGAGCTGGCACCCCATCTAAGGATTGTTCCTGCCTTGAGCTGTATGCTTGCTGGGACTGTCGCAACCCTGGATGAATAGATGGATGGATTAATTAAACATGTACTATGAAGATAATTCAGTGTTCCTTAAAAGTATTGAAGAACTGGCATTCTAAGCTTACAGATGGTTTGACATTTACAGTGATTCCGCCTTTATCGTGGGGGTTGCGTTCCAGAATCCCCCACGAAAGGTGAAAATCCGCAAAGTAAAAACCATATGTTCATATGGTTATTTTTATATATTTTAAGCCCTTATAAACTCTCCCACACTCTTATAAACATTTCCTGCACAGTTATACAACATAAACACATTGTATTCTCTTAGATATTAGGTAAGATTCATTGAAAATATGCATGTAAACACACTGTTTATATACAGTAAAACCTAAATATTATTTTAAAGATATTGAGCGTCTCCAATATCACATATGTTACAGCCATTACGATAGGCAGATCGTTTTGGAGCCATAACAAAGGGCTTGATTATGCACAAAGATAAACACAAAAGAACACAAAAGTTAACTCTTTACACAGTGAAACATGTTGATGCTGAATGAGCGAGATTAGACTTCCTGGTTAATGCAGCGCAATCGAATTCGGCGCTCTGTCACTGAGCCAATCAGCACACAGGAACTGAACTGCATGCTCTGATTGGGTAGCTTCTCAGTCATCCGCCAACAGCGGATGAAATCAACTGGGCAAACCAACTGAGAAAGCATGTACCAGAAGTAAAAAGACCCATTGTCCACAGAAACCCGCGAAGCAGCGAAAAATCCGTGTTATATATTTAGATATGCTTACATATAAAATCCGCTATAGAGTAAAGCCGCGAAAGTCGAAGCGCCATATAGCGAGGGATTACTGTATTGCAGAGCTTATTGTGCTGCGATTGGTTATTTGGAGAAAGAAAAGGAAGGACAGGAATTGGGGGCTGGTACTTTTGAAAGATACAATACTGCTGAAATACATTCTTTCATCGAGGGTCACGCATGTTGCAGGAGGCAGGAACAATCTCTGAACAGGGAACCAGCTCATCGCTACTACTGCATCACCATGACCCCATGTTTAATACATGCTTTAATTAATTTAATGTTGAAAATTATATTAAGTATACATCTTAGTATTTAAATTGTTTAGAGAGCTGTAATATCATGAATATAATGTATTCTGTGTCCTGTCGGTGTAAGAGAAAGCCTGTTTTAGAAGCACGTAGTGATTCACACACATAGAGCACATAGAAGAAAACATAGAATACGAAGCATATAATGTGTTACTTTAGTTGTGATAGGATATGTGAAACTATAGTAAATTAAACATTGAATGTAAGTTTAAGTTTACGATGATCTACTGTAACGACAAAATAAACTACGAGATTAAAGTGGACATTTCAACCTTTTCTTTCACTGTGTCCCTATTTTTTTTCTTTTCTCTGTACCCTAATACGCTTCAGTATGACAGTCAGACAGTGGTCAGTGGTCTACAACTCTCCTTTTTATGGCAACTTTATCTGACCACTTCTTTTTTTATTTCGGGCACCGTGTGACTTTCTGAACTTGAAATTTCGAGTTTCTCCACCACTCTGTATCACTTGATCAACTTCCTTTTATTGTTCATACAACCGCTTAAGCCAACAAATAGAACTTTTTTCCTTGCCTCCACTTCACATTTGCTGAAATTCTTTTTTTCACATGCTTTTGTCATTGTCTATTAACCAAACGCTGAATGGAAGGTGATATTTATATTGATTTGCATATTAAAATATGCAAAATTCTGGTAGGAGTCGGGGTGGGATGGCAGGTGTGTGCACGTGTATTACTTTTCACGCTGACCAGGATTTATGAAGCGGAAGGGCATGGAAGTTGGCTTACACACAATTTTGTGCATCTAAATTTTTTTGTGAGTATGCACATTTCCACTTTTGTCCGTACTCAATGTTTTAGTGTAAATTCTACACACACCGTTATGCATGTGGCCCCAGGAATTTTTAGACATAATCAGTGACTTTTTTTTGCACAGTGCATGAAAGCACCAAGAACAGGAAATTCCTGTCTAGATTTAACAGTCTGTAATACTTAGGATATAATTTTGGGGGTTGATGTAGTTGAATAAATCCTAAATTAGGATTTTAGCGACCATAATATATCTGACAATGTAGCTGTATCTTTTCCAGAATCACAAAATCAAGCAGCTACTGAGTTGGCAAGGTAGGATCCAGCATGAGTCAAAAACGTAACAAAAGGAATTACTCAGTCCAATAAAGTTTGATTTACAAAGGTTTAGAAAATATTTAAAAGGGAACAAACCACAAAAATTCAGAAAAAAGTTATTACACATGCAGAATAAAAGGCAAAAAGGGGAAAAAAGTTTTCTTTTTTGTTTCAATACAATCTTAGCTATCTCATGTTATACTTCAGTTACTTTGTATACTTAAAAGTTGTGTTACTTCTTTGTGACGAACTTACATAGACTTCACTTCAGTACATTCAGTATGTTCTCTACGTACAATACATTCAATAACAAAGGTTAAAACTATCATATGTAATCATATACAACCTTAATTTAAAATTATAACATGATGACAAATGTTCAGAAGCAATGTCTCTATGACAAAACAGTAAACTTTGTGAGCTGGAATGTCAAAGGTTTCAATCATGAATTAAACAGGAAGAAAGTATTCTCTCACCTAATTACTACAGGCCAGTAAGTTTAACATGCACCATTGAAAAAACTGATGAAAGGATTAATTAAGGAAGGGATTAGGCATCCTATGTCAAAAACAAGTGTATTGGTAAACAATCACAATTGGTCCAGATGGAGTGAACATGTTTCATGAATATACTACAAGTAGGATTCAATAAGAAAACAACAAAGTATATGACTACAGGTTAAATCCCATTATAGTGAATACCGATGTAACAAACTTTTCAGAATAATGCATTTTTGTGTGCCCGGATGAACATTCATAGAACATCATGTTAAACGAATCTCATTTCAATGAAATGTAATGTTTAGCTCCCATCTTCAGATTAGAAGAACACCACTGTGGCAGATGTGGTCTGAAGACGACAAATCAGGAGATTGTGAGGAAGAGCATATCAAAGCCCGGTGTTAAATGTTAAACATTGTGCAACAAGCACAGTATGTGATAACCCTGATCCTGCAGAGGACAACAAATTGTATTGCACTGTCTGATAAGATACCACATGAAAGGCTAGTTGTTGAACTAAGACAAGTGCCAGTTCAATATGAAATATGTTGATGTGTGGAAATTGGCTTAAACACTGGGAGTAAAGTTATGGTAAGTGAAACATTAGAAGATGTTAAATGAGTTGTTAGTGTTGGGACGGCTGTTCCTTTTAACAATTATAAACAATCTAGATAAGAATATCAAAAACAAGATGATTCAATTTGCAGATTATTCCAAGCTAGGTTGAATGGCAGATAGTTTACAATCAGCCAATTGACTGCAGAGATATCTGGACAAATGAAGTTTGTGAAAGTGATTAAATTACGGTAAGACCTTTCCAAATACTTCAAAAGATTAAATTTTGAAAAAAAGTCATTTGAACACTTGAACAATTTTGAGAAAAACAGGCCTTTCAGTCCAACAAAATTTGGCATTCCTATTTTTATAGCTTCCGAAAAATACAGTACCTTCAAGTCAAGTTTTGAAAGTCCCTAAAGTATCACTATCAACCATACTACTTGGTAATTTATTCCATGTGTCTATGGTTTTCTCAGTGAAGAGAAACTTTTTACAGTTTCTACAGAATCTACCCTTAACCAGTTTCCATCTCGTTAAGGGTACAGGCTTGGGCATATTTGTGGGAGACAAAATTTAATGTAAGGAAATGTAAGGTATTACACACAGGGAGTAAAAATATCAGATTTGATTACTCAAAGGGAGGTATGAAACTGGAAAATACAATTTATGAGAAAGACCTAGGAGTCATAATGCACCCATCACTATCTACTGTACATTGAGACAGGGGTATAGAAGTGATCAGAAATGCTAATATAGAATATTGGTTATAAAACATGATGTGTAGAGTACAGGTTAAGGGAGGTTATGTTTAACTTATACAACTCAGTAGTGAGGCCTCATCTGGAATACTTTGTAAAGTTTTGGTGTTCATATTACAAAAAAGACATAGAAGTGTTAGAGAAGGTCCAGAGAAGTGCGATCAGGCTGAACCCATGGACTGCAAGGTTTAAGCTATGAGGAAAGACTGAAAGAGCTGGACCTTTCCAGTTTAAGTGAAAAAAGTTTAAACGGTGTTATGGCTGAAGTTTTTAAAATTATGAAAGGAATTAGTATAGTGATCCCAGTTATATCACTCTAAATTCAACAGCAAGAAAATGTGAACACTGATTTAAACTTGTTAAGTGCGGATTCTGCATACATGTTAAAAAAAAATTCTCTTCACTCAGGAAACCATATACACAAGGAATAAATTACCAAGTAGTGCAGTAGATAATGGTACTTTAGGGACTTTCAAAATTCCACTTGATGGCATTTTGGAAGAGTTAAGCAAACAGGATTGCTAAGCTTTGTAGGACTGAAAGGCTCATTATTTTTAAAATTCTTCAAATTTTCAAAGAGCATTTATCAAAATAAAGTGTTCAAGCTCTTGAACTATCTGGAAAGTTATTACTATAATGAAATCACTTCCATAAATGTCATTGGTTCCTCCTCCTTTTTAACACTATGCTATGGATTACTGAAAATAAATGGCTCCCGTAAGCTCATACAAAATTTTGGGACTAGTTGTTCTGTTAGATGGAGACACTTTAGTCCAAACAACTGACCAGTTCCATGGCAGAATTACATCAGTAAGTCCTCTAAGCATGAACTTCAAGTAGTATGAGAAGTACAAATCAAAGATATTCAGAAAGGCAAACTGCAGAACATATTTATCTATAAAGAATGGAACTTGGAAGAGATCAGTTATATTTGGTAACCAGATTGGATTTTTTAGCAGTCCACTTCAAAGTAGAAACAGACTGGAAGACAGGCAAAAAGCCCTGTAAAGAGTGTGTCACTATACACAAACAGACCCCTAATTTCTTTAAAGCTGTTTTCACAAACAAGATTTTTTTGGAATGAGAAGAAACCATTCAGTCCAACAGGCTCAATTGGATAGAAGAAATTGTTGTGTAACAGCTGACTACACAAAGTAACATTAGTCAGATAAAGGCAAAAACTCAAATGCAAACAGAGAAATAAATAAATAAAGAATGTGACAATGATCTGTTTAAAATGTACATATTAAAATATGGTCTGATCAAAGTAGTGGTGTGGTGGACACTTGGTAGAGGCTAGCAAAAATTCAAGGTGAAATAAAATAGGCTGTGGCAACATAATATGATGGCCACAACTGAAAACTGAAGTGAATAGAATGTGAATGATAGTAATTAACTACACCTTAATTTTAAATATGAAAAAATAAAGCAAAACAAAAATCATCATAATATACCAAAACAATTTCACCAATACAAAACATTCAGACTAATATCATATATGGTAGTAAATGGTCAGATATCATATCTGTCACTTTCAACATCCTCCATGTAATCACTGCTTAAGATCATACGGGACATTGTGCCTTTTTTTCTCCAGTAATATGTACCAGACACTGCAGATGTAATGATGCTTGATCTTGATACGTTGCTCAAGATTCAAATTCAGGCCAGCTCACTGCCTGATTGGATTTTGTACACTCTCTATGTGCCTTCTGCCATTTTTTTGCAGTATTTGTAGCTTCCTTGCACATCTAAAGATATGCAGGTTGTATGCGCTGCTCTGTGCTCCATTCAATACTAACGATATTCAATGTATCACCAATCCAATTGTCCACAAATTGCTTAAAATATGGAACTAATGCAGGGCACGTTTTAAGGTAGAAAAGCACTTATCTTTTTCTCCTATACATGATAATTACCTTTTTCTACCTTATCAAACTTACTCAATGTTTAATTTTTGTTAAATGCTACGGATTAAGACACTTTATGAAATGTTTACATAGACAATGTAGTTGTGTCTTAGCAACTATTATTCTTTAAATTTAACTTTCCGTCTACACACTTTTCTCCTTCATGCAAGTTAGAAATTTTGTTAAAAGTAATATATGAAACTTTCCACATCTCACAATCATGTCAATCTCAAAGGGAATACTAGTGAGTTGTGATGAAGACTCAGAGAGCATTACAACAATATAATCAAACTAGGGGGCTTACCCCCTGCTAACTTCACTCGCCAACTCCCCTTTTCTACGTTACGCGCCAGCCACTTTGCGTCCCTCCCACTCGCGTTGTGAAGAGGGGGTCTGAACACACCCTAAGGAGACGTGGTCGCTCCTCCGAAACCCCCTCTTAAACGGTGATACAATGGGAAAAAAATACAGTTTTTTTATCTCCTCTTTGCTTGATCAGCTGCTAGCTTGCTACTGCCACATGATCTGCATCTCGCACAGCACTTCAAACATTTAAAAGCCTGTACAGCATCTGTTCTACTCTTTGTCTTTTATTTCTGGCCCTAGGCGTGGTTGGCACAAACTCTCGTCTCACAGGACGTGAGTTCTTGATATTTTTTAGTTTATAATTTAAAAATGGAATAAGAATCTGAAAATCTAACAACATCAAATTAAAGTTCGATAAATTCTGAAAAGAATGATACAAACATATATATGTACATTTTAAAATAACCCCGATTTAAAGCATGACAAAAATGTCACACAAAAAGTCACATAAAATTGTTGCACTTTTAGTCTTAGGATTTAATATATTGAGAGTAGATATTTCAGAGAATTTAATCTTCAAAGGTCCTCGGGAATGGTGGGAAAGGGAAATTTCAATCATCGTCTCTGAAAGGCATGGAGCTCAGTCATGTATAGAATACAATCTAGTGTTGTATGCACTAAGCATTCCATAATTCAACAAAAGGTCTTTTATTGATTACATTTATATCATTTAAAATTGTCCAAATTATACCCAGGGCAAGAACCAACCTACAAGCGCTGCCATCTTGCTCCAGCTTAACTAGGACATACATTTGGGAATGAATGAAATTAACATAATTTTGGACAAAAACCTTTATATACTTCTTATACAGCCATAATTAAGTAATAAAAAATGCAAGTTAGATTATTTGATGTCTTTAAAATGATCTATATGAGTGAGTGTGATTACTGTATAGAATGACTGGTGGAAAATGAGGATTAAGGCAGATCCTATGACAGGCTAGGATTAAACTACAATGAAGTGAAAAATAAAACAAATTATATTTTAATAATAAAACTATGCAATGAAATATTCACATATTGATAGCTGCAAAATCCTGAGTTATTTTCCATGCCATCCTGTGTGAAATTGGTATACTGTCAATGCGTCCTCTAGCGATAGGCTGTACTAAATCCAAATCAGGGCCAGTGAGTCTATCCAGGCAACACTTGGCACAGGGCAGAAACCAGCTCTAGATAAGGTGCTATTGCATTTGACGGGCCTTGTCATGCGCACATACACACTCACATGGGACCAATTTACAACTGACAATTAATTTGATATGCAAGACACTTAGAATATGGGCAGATCATTGGAGTACCCAGGGAAAACACCTTACAAGCAGAAGGACAGCATTGAAACTTTACAAAGGCAATGGCAGGGTGTGTGAATTTGAACCCGGTAGGCTTGATCTGTGAGACAGCACTTTTAACTACTGTTGTAACAGTTCTGGCACAATATAAATATATAATTTATAATTTAATTTTGGAAAATAATTTTCTTGTTCCTTGTTATCATGTCTGTGTTAAAACGATATGGACAGGGATGTAACAAAGTTATTTCCTGTCTGTCTTTCCCAAATGCCAAATCATTCCTGAGAGTCAAACTTAAACCACATTATTTATTAGTCTTGACAACTACAGTTAATCATTTTTGACATCTAAGACTGAAACTGAAATCTCACTTACAATACCATTTTCATTGTATTTCTATAATGTGCTAATCTCCTACAAAACAAATAACTAGCTGATTCCACCTCATTTCACATCTGACAGTTTTCTAGCATGCAATGTGTTTAGGCTTATAATTAACATAAGGCACTGCTTGGATGGGCATTTAAGAGCTCTCTATTTAGATTGCCATTTCTTTACATTCTAGTTTCTTCATTTATACCTATTCCTGAACTGTCTGTAACTTAACATCAGCAAAACTGTGTTTATTGACTTTTGCTGCACCAGAAAGGCTCTAAGTCTGGTCACTATTGAGGGAATGAATGTAAGGGTGCAGTGCTACAAGTACTTGGGGGTCCACATCAGTGACAAGCTGGCTGCCCTCACCCTCCTGGGAATTCTACAGTATCATTCAGTATCATTCATTAACAATTTAATAACAAGGGATCCAATATAAAACCCTATGTGTCCAGTTCTGGTTTGCAGTGTGTAGATCCTCACTATACAATGGTTTGTGCAGGTCAGGAACCAGTCCTGGTCTTGGTAGCAGCAAGGCAAACCCACACATGCATTACTGGGCCAATTTAGATTTGTATATTAAAGTAACACACATATTGTTGGAATGTGGATGGAAAACCTGAGTAACCAGAGAAGGAGATACACAGACATGAGGAGAATGTAGTAACTCCATACAAGCAGTATATGGACTGGGATTTAAACCCCAGGAGCTTGGATCTATGATGAAATATCACTAACCACTGTGCTACTCCATTATGAAACATGGTAAGATACATTTTTATTTTGCGTTGTTCATATTCATATCCATATTCCAATAGTAGATACATTTAAAAACCAGACTCAAACAAAATTAAATTATTTTAAATACTGTATATCCAATTGATCTTAACATATTACTTAATTACATTCATGCATAGGTAGATGATATATATTGTTTTGATTCTATGTAAAAAAAATGAAATTTAAACTTTTGTTTCTATTTTCTTTGAAATTAAAGATGTGGTAATGAAGCAAAGTGACTTCACAGTTTCCAGGTCTGTCATGCAAGTTTCACCACCATGGAGAGAATACACATACATGGAGATGGCAGTATGTCATACTGGTAAAGGCTTTGGACTTCAAACCTTAAGGTTGTGGGTTCAAATCCTGCTACTGACACAGTGTGACCATGAACAAGTCACTTTACCTGCTTGTTCTCCAGTTAGAAAATAAAAGAAATGTAGCTAAAATATCTTAGATGTTGTTGATCACCTTAGATAAAGGCATCAGTCAAATAAGTAAACGTAAATAAAAAAAAGAGCCAACCACAGAGCATGAGAGAAACAAATTTTAGAAGTCTTTAATTCTTTTTCTCTTAAAGAAAATGAAAAGGAACAGTCTTGGATACTAATTGTAGAGTTTTAGGCTTGCACTGCAGGATATTTTAACTGAAATTATGTGTTTAGCAAGTGACTGGAAGCAACAGAATGTACTCTGCTTCTTTTCCTTTCAGGTGCCAGCTTGGCATTTGGCTAATGGTTGGATATTACCCAGAAACTGCTAAGAATTTGAATTCCAAGACTAGAAAAGATATCTATCAAGGAAAAAGATAATTAAATGGCATCACTCTTTGGAGTTTCCCAGTAGGAAGTGGAACAGGACATTGTGGGTTGGAAGAAACAAAAGCAGACTCGCAAATATCAGAAAGTTTGCGCTAGCAATGTAGAGTTCCTAAACAAATAAAATAATTCTGAATGAATTGTCATACTGCATAAAATACTAGTTCTTTAACTCTCAACACAATAATGGATAAAGTAAAGCACACATGCATTTGACAATCAGCTTATCTGAAGCAATTTAATTAAATACCAAAGTCCCCAAGCATGGTGGCATAGTGGAAAGCACTTCTGCTTGACTGCTCCAGTAAACTAAGTTCTGTCTTTCTAGACTTTGCACATTCCCCTCGTATCTATGTGGGTTTTCACTGTGTACCAATTTTCTTCTTATATTCTAAAAACATATGTTAGAATAACTGCCAACTGTAAACTGCCCTGGGTGAAAGAATGAATAGCAGCTTAAGAAAGTCCAGTGTCTTGTTTCAGACTGTTTCTTACATTCCTCTTAATGCTAAAAGCTCTGACTCTCTTTAACTGTAAAATAAAATTAAGCAGTCTACAAAAAATTATGGATTCAAAGAAATTAAAGATATCCACATACACAGTGAACTGATCTAGAGAAATGCTAACGAAATAAGGAAATCTAAGGTTCTCTAATGAAATGAAAAAACGTTTATGCGAAATGCTCAAGTGTAATGTCATTTTTAGGAGTCAAAGAAAAAAGGTACTGTTAAAATGTAATAGTTTGGTTATTAATCTTGCCTGCATATTTTTGAGAGGTGAGGCAGAAGAAACCAAAATATCCAGGAACAGCAGATCATCTTCTTCCATATCTTTCTGTCCTCTGCATCTTGTTCTGTTACACACATCACCTGCATGTCCTCTCTCACCACATCCATGAACCTTCTCTTAGGCCTTCCTCTTTTCCTCTTCCCTGGCAGCTCTATCCTTAGCATCCTTTTCCCAATATACTCATCTCTCCTCTGCACATGTCCAAACCAATGCAACCTCGCCTCTCTGACTTTGTCTCCCAACCATACAACCTGAGCCGACCCTCTAATGTACTCATTTCTAATCCTATCCATCCTCATCACACCCAGTGCAAATCTTAGCATCTTTAATCTCTGCTACCTCCAACTCTACAACAGTAATATATAAACTTTTAAAAACAATGACCAAGTCAAGATATGCACCCAAGACTTGGAGCCAGCACAATATTTTGGTGCCTTATTAGCCAAAGTTGATTGTGGTAAAGTATTTATCTGGTAATAGGCAGCATTGAAAGAATCTTCTTTAAGTATTGTGCTAATGAATTAAAGAATAGCAAACTAACTGAGTGGAAAAATGAGAGGATTCTGCTATGTAGGCTTTGTTCTTTACCTTCCAGCCAATTCTTATTAGTCCCTGTACCTATACATTGGGCTATGCTGTTAGGTACCACTAATAACCCATCAGTCATGTAATGGATATGAAGCACTGATGCTCAGTTGAAAGAAGGAGTGTTTTATTTTCAGTGCTCTAGCATTGTGTCATTTTAACCTACAGTATGTTAACAATATTTGGTGTTCATAATATAGAGTGGTGCTCCAAAATTTGATAAAGTCTGGATTTAGCACATATAGAATTAGCCTGTTAAAGTTTTCCTGTTTTCCTTGTGACTTCTTTTCATGGGTGTAGCAATATTGTTTATGCCAACAGTGTCATTGTTGATCATGCTGGTCCAGATTTTGCTATGCATAATGTCATCACATCAATGTTATTTAAGACAGGACCACACTATTCAGTAACATCCAAGCCTGGGATTAAATCTCTTGAAATAATAAACTGTTGCTTAGTAATTTAGTGAATTAAAATCTTAAAGACGGGTTTAGAACACCATTCTATGATTTTTGACTTCCATTTTCCTTCACTCTTTTTGGTTCCGACAATCATGTTTTTTGATTACCACCAGGTAATTATAATACATTTCAATTCTGCCAGCTCATAAAAATAATGGATTATTTTTTGATCTTCTTTTCAGACATTTTCTAATACAGTATATGTATGATCTCTACATTTGGTTCACTTCACTAGTGTTTAATCCGTTAAACCTTTGAAATCTGACCCTGTTTGGTGTTTTTGCGATACCTTCTGCTATGGTTGAGCTTTTCTCTCCTGCCTGTTTGTTATTTCTGTATATGGTTTGTGACATTTAATAACATTATATTTTACATATTTATTTTTAGCTGCCTTTGTCAAGTATCCTTTCAATTTCCCAATGCTGCTTTCGCTTGAACACAAAAAAGATTTTTAAGCTGTGCACCCTCAACGTTCTCAAAGTCACGCTGCGCACTCAACTGCCTCTCAAGTGATGGTTGCTTGATGAAAGCCTGACATACTGAAATACTTAACTCTTTTTTAAAGGAACTTATTTTGCTAAAGGCTGAATGGATCAGTGAGTCATTGTCCCGGAAATACAGCTGAACAATCAGTAAGTGACCCAACGAACTGAGCTGTTGCTCTCGCTATCTCTCATTTATAATTAAACTCCGTTACCTTATTGTTCACTATTGCATTTATCCCATATTATTTCTTTATAACATAAACCTTTGTGAGCCAGATACTGATTTTCTCATTTTTTTATTTTTGGGTAGGAGCAGTGGTGGTAACATAAACAAATAGATGACAATGGGGGACAGCCAGGAGTGTTATGAGATTAATTAAACTTAATGATGTAATAAATGAGTAAGTGAGTCAAACGTGTTGATTTCTTTTTTAATTAAATTGGAGCAAATGATACAAATCACTGCTGTGAAAACAAATGTCTACTAATTTTATAACTACCTCAGGACCATCTTTTAGCCCAGCTGACCTATCTTGTATTCATTATCTGTTCTTTTAAATCACTCATTACAATATTATTATTTTCAAATAAACTTATTAGTAAGCAAGTATAGATTTTGGGGGTCACAAAATACTTTTATAGATTATGTCCAGCTGAAATAAACCCCTATCATTTACTAGAATAGCCTGATAAAAAAAGAATGCACACTCAAGAATGTATGGCAAATAATTTGGACTGGTTTGGAACCATAAGCAGATCATAAGCCATTGTGACATTGGTGGTTTACCACAAGAGAATGCAGAGCTGGAACATTTGCTTCCGCTCTATTAATATGCAGTGAAGGACATGAAAATGGTCTTTGGGATCATCACCTATACAAGTGGGATTCAAGGTGATAAAATGAGACTTTGATTTATTAGCTACTAATTGTTGCATCAATTGTTTCCAAACCTCTTCAGTGAGTCTGACTGTCATGTTTGCATGAGTGTTAACTTTTATCAACTGTAGATTCATGGCTCAGCCCCCTGCTGTGCACTTAATATTTTTGAAAAGTTGCAAAGTTGTTCCCACCAGTTGAAAATTGTTCTTCACGTCCACAGGGTTTTGTTGCTTTTTCACTCCTAATGGCTCAGTGATTAATGACTGGCAGATAGGAGCTGAAAATAAGTCTGGCACAAAAAGTTGCATGAAGATGTGTTTGCGAGAGGACAGAGGATGCATGACTGAGATTGTGGCACTGAGACAGGAAAAAAAAAAGTGTTGGGTTATTTGTGGAAATGAATTTCAGCTGTAGTCTCTGACTGTCATCTAATGATGGATCTGTATAAAGTACTCTTTGAGAGAGGACTTTCTTGAGTAGACACTTTATCAAGACGTTTCTGTACTTTAAAGAGTACGCTTTTGTGCATTAAAACACATCAGTGATGTTTCTGTTGATACCATTTATTAAAGATTTAGTAATGCTTAGTGTTTGAGTAATGCAATGCAATGCTGAAACACTGAATGAAAAAAATAGGACCTGGTTCACTTGTCTATCATTAGGAATGTGTAAAAGTATGAGAGAAAAGAATTCTCATTTATTTATTTTATAGCACCTGTCAAAACAAAAATGATTATATAACAAGAAATATTACCTCTCATGATTTATCCAGCCACGAATTGCATGTATGAGATATCTACAGTATATTAATGTTCTACTGAACAGTACATCAAAGAAGGCAAGGATAAGACAAAGTCACAGCTGTGACAGGAACCCCCACCACTGGTGGCATGCAAACCTCAGAGACATATGGTGTGTCCATAATTCTTCTTTATATTCAGACTGTAGCTGCATATTAAAGCAATATAAAATAAAAATATCCTGTTAGGGTATTCCCATATTACAATTTGATCTGTTCCATATCTAAAACACATTATTCTTATGACGTATGAGGCACACAGCAGCTGTGTCACCATCCTTGGATCCTACAGACTTTCTACAGTTACCACTGTCACTGTATCTTTCTGTTCTTGATTTGTGTGTTCAATATTCTTTGTGTCTGTTTCTTTGGAATATTTTCTTTTTTGCTTTGTTATTCTCCTTTTGATTAAATAAAGTGAATTGATTGAATGATTGCCCCAATGCTAATGACATGGGAAAATTGTCTTTCCCTTTAGATGTCTTTTTTTAAATTTTTTTTATCATGGCCTGCTGTGACTCTGTCCTAGATCATAAGATCATAAGACCATAAGGTATAGATGAAGGACTGTGTCTCCAATGATCTGAAAGGGGAAGAGATGATAATTATTCCCTATAGACCTGGTTTTGACATATTTTTCTTTTCATTGAAAAGAGACCGTACAGTTGTATTAGATTTCCATTGCCTGGAGTGGCCATGCCCACAAAGTACATGAAGAGAGAATTCAAAAATTCCCATTGACTATCTTATGTCTTTTGTGAAATAAATGCCAATGACACTGCAAAAAGGTTTGGGGCAACCACCCCCGTATACTTAAAGTGTTGGCTGGAAAAAAGGCAAAAGGTTTAAGCAATGGTCTTTACAGACTTTAGTCCAAAACAGAACTGGCGAGACAGACAAAACATGGTGGTTTTCAAGCCTGGCAGGGAAATGACGTCATCTGGGCTGGAACTGGAAGTGATGTCATCGGGTTCGGAACCGGAAGTGACGTCATCAGGCCCAGGCAGAATTTCCCATGGTTGGTCTGCAGAGGAAAAAGAGAAAAGATTAGTGTACTCTGTCACCCCCTGGTCTGGCATGGAATTGTCCTTTTCTGAGCCCTTTAGCTGCCACCCATGCGCACGTGTGCGATTCCGTGCAAGCACAAAAAGCTGTTCTTCCTAAGACCTGAAAGACTTCTTCACAAGTTTTTCCTTTTCCACCGAAGAATGTTATGCTGTGGTAATTAAAACATATCTTCTTGTCCCCTTTTTAAAAATAGGGATGACCACTCCAGTCTGTCAGTCTCAAGATACTGTCCCTGTTTTCTGTAACATAACATTGAAGAGGCGTGTTATTCAGATCATCCCCAGGATATCAAGCAATTTGAGTATTTCTAGTCAAATCTCATCCATCCATATAGCATTGACATTCTGGAGAGTTTTTAATTTAAGTTGTTTCCCAAGTCACATCAAACTGAACTGAGCCAAGACCTCTGAGAAGGACATAGTACTTTCTTAAATGGTTCTTTTTCTTCTTCTGTTTCTCAGGGATATCTAAAATTGAATTCAATGTTCCTCTGCCTTTGATAAGAACAGCCTGGATGATGTTTTGTCACACTTAAGTCACTTTTACTGCTGCTGTAATTATGGCCTATTATTACCACCAATTTGCATCTGTAGACACTATTCCTAACATTGTATGGAAGGACTTCTTTCAACATGGCAGATTTCTTCATCACTAATATTTACTAGCAGGTCCTTGAGTTGTTAAAATGACAGGCATTAACACCTTTTTGGGTCACAACATTCTGCAACTACCCTCAATCCTCAGAACATGAAAATTTTCATTTTACATTTACATTATTCCCTTAGAAATGCTTTTATCTAAAGTAACATATAAAAGAGGTCAAACAAAATTAAGGTTTCATTCAGTCTCCATGTTTCTGACCTCTCATGAGAAGCAGGTCTTCCAAAACTAAGAGTTGAACTAATTCTGAACAGAGACATCTGCTACTAATTAGGGTCTTCTAGATCTATCAACTTTATGCCCCATCTGTCTGAGCCAGCTGACCACCTGGCGTTTATCAGTTAACTCATCTCAGTACCTCTGGTTACATATGGCTCATCTTATCTCATCTCAGTCTGGTATATTTGATCTAAAATCAGATGAAATAACCACAAAATAAAATACTGATCCTTGGCTCAAGGCCCTTAGTACTTGGAACACTTATGAAAACCTGTAAAACTAGTGTTCAGATTATAATGTTTATTACAGACAATCCATGACTAGTAATAATTAGACATTCAGATTCAGATTTAGAAAATCCAATTCCCCTCTAGTTATGTCTGTGATTTCCCACATTACTTTTGGAATCTCAAATATGGGATGGTAGAGTCAGCACAGCCGTATATCCAATGTACACAGTATATAATAAGTCTGAATTAGGTGAACAGTTTTTAGATGCACATTGCAAACAACACTCAATGATTTCTTAATTAAAACTCAAAGCTACGTAGCACCCAGGGATGTGTTATTTATCTCCACCCCCAATCAGAGCTCCTCCCCTTGGAGTAATTTTAGATAAGGATGAGAGAAAGACCATTCTTGATCAAGATATCTGGTATCAGAGCCAATGCCATTCATAGAGGTTAGTCTTACTGTATATAGTCAAAATGTTTAACCCAGCATGTAAGCTGTGGCTCCTTACATGCCAGCAAGGTTAAGTTCCATGTTTCAAGAGTTGACAAAGTTGTCAGGCACTGCACCCAGTTATCACCCTTCATTTTGTAGTCAGTGACCCCCAAACAGTGGCAACACATGGCTGTTTCAGACTGATCCTGCCTCAGCTATGAGGGTCAAACAAAACCCTGAGGCCTGCCTTCAGGAGTGGGTTGCAGCGTCCCTGTTCGAGTCAAGGCTCTGTTAGACTTCCTTAGAACATTCACGACAGTTGGATTATTCTTATGTTTGGATTGTTCTAGCATACTGTAATATTAACAATTGAAAAGCCTGCTAAATATTACAAAATTACAGTACAAATACAAACCTATACAGAATCTGTTTACCTTTTTTGTAAAAGATAAAGTGCTCCAGCAGCAACAAATATCTTAAAAGAACTAGAATTGTGCATTGTGCTCTAAGCTACTTTAGGGCTGAGAAAACACTGAACATTAAAAATGATATAATTTTATGTTATTAATAATTATATTATCCAGCACTGCAGGGGTATTACTTCAAAACATTACTATAAATACTCATCTATATGTTATTCTTGGAGGAGTCAAAGGGATGTGTGACTTTTCATGAAGCAGCAATTTGAAGTTAACAGATCAGTTAGATTAAATACATTTTATTAATCCCATGGAGAAATTCAGATGTATACAGCAGCAAAAACATAAAAAACAAGGATAAAGACTCACAGGACAGATAATCAATCAATCAATCAGTAAATAAATGTATATTGTGCAGATATTTCAAAATTAACTGAACAAGTACATGAGGAAGAATCTTTGAATTGGAAGAAGCATTGAATTGTCTGATAGCAATGGGTAGAAAAGACCCCCAGAGGCACTGCTTAGCACACTGTGGTGGAATGAGCCTATGGCTAAATTATTAAAGGCATTTAATATTTTGGTCACATTTCACCTTTATTGAGAAAATTAATATTTTCAAAGATAATTTTCTAGTACTTTAAACCTTCATAATGTGAACTTTCACTTTTTTATCGAAAAAATTGTCTCTAGTTTTAAATACATTTTGTTATGTAGCCTGTGCAAAGAAAGTCTACCAAGTAAGTGATACACTAAACAGTTAAAAAAATAAAAGAACAAAAATTACATTTGCAATGTGATTTGGATCCCAGTAACACCACCTTTCGCTCACATTGAAGTAGTGCATTGAACTATTTTTGAAATTAATTTATAAAGCATTTTTGAGGAAAACAATGCTAAATAATTTTTAATTTTTATTTGTCACAGAGGGACATGGAAAACATACAGGCTTGGGCAGATTTGTGGCAGATGAAATTTAACGTAAGCAAATGTGAAGTATCACACATAGGAAGTAAAGATGTTAGGTTTGAATTCACAATTGGAGGTCTGAAAATCAAAAGTAAACTTTATGAGAAGGATTTAGGAGTTGTAGCGAACTCTATACTATCGACTATCAAACAGTGTTCAGAAGCCATTAAGAAGACTAACAGAATGTCAGGTTATATAGCACAGTGTGTGGAGTACAAAACCAAGGAGGTTATGCTGGAGCTTTATAACAAACTGGTGAGGCCTTATCTGGAGTACTGTCTTCAGTTTTGTTCTCCAGGCTACTAAAAGAACATAACCGCACTAGAAAAAGTCCAGAGAAGAGTGACTAGGCTGATTCCAGGGCTATAAGGGACGAATTATGAGGAAAGATTAAAACAGGGGAGCCTTTTCATTTTACAACATCAACATTTATTTATATAGCACATTTTAATACAAATGGTGTAGCTCAAAGTGTTTTACAAGATAAAGAAAGAGAACGTTATAAAAAACAAAAATAGGATTAGGCAACATAAGTAACAAAGTAGTTAAGTAAGGTCTGATGGTTGGGAGAACAGAAAAAAAAAAAACAAAAAACAAAAAAAATTCCAGATGGACTGGAGGAAAAAACAAAATCCGTAGGGGTTCCAAGTCCACAGGACCACCCAGCTCCCACTTGGCATTCTGCGTAACATAAATGATCTAAATCAGTCCTTATGGTTTTCAGGCTTTACATGAAAAAAAAAATTTTAATGTTTTTATTGATTTCAATTAGAAACAAATAGCATCCCCTCCAGTAAAGTCAAATGTAACAAATCAAAACAAAATTCGACCCCAACCCAAGAGAAACAGAGGAGCCTGCAACTGAAACTACTCTATAAAAGAAGTAAGAAAAGAAGAGTGTCCTTTTCGCCAAAATGGAAGCTTATTCTAAAATGTTATTGATTAGTAGTTTTAAAACGTTTTTGAATAGAGCCTCTAAGAGAAAATTTGATTATTTACAATGTCAGGTAATATAGAACATCAGTTACCCACTGACTTAAGAGTGGTGAAGTGGGATTCTTCCAGTTGAGCAAGATAAGTCTATGTGCTAGTAGTAAGGGAAATTACAGTTTGTTCTTCTCAATTTTAAGGCATTCTGGGATTACACCAAACATAGCTGTTAATAGGTTAGGAGTGATTGTGACACCAAGGCTGTCTGATAGGCATGCAAAGATTTTTGTCCAAAATGTTATTAATTTGGTACACACTCAGAACATATGGCCCAGTTTTGGCTGGAGCTAGATTGCATCGTTCACAGGTTAAATATTGCCCTGTAAACATTTTGCACAATTTTAAGCAAGATAAACATGCTCGATAAAAAAATTTAATTTTAGTGACTGAATACTTTGCACATATGGAGCTCGACTGTATTCTGTGCATGGCTGCCTTTTCTGAAATATTGAGTGACAGATCCTTTCCCCAGTGTACTCTGGGGTCTATGAAAGGAAGAGACTTTAAAATATAGATTGTAGAGATGCTATCTTTTTCTTCATCACTGATCAATAATTCTTCTGGAATAGAACAAGGTGGAAGGTGAGGAAAATTGGGCAGGTTCTGTTTAGCAAAGTTTCTAGCTTGAAAGTAGTGAAGGAATTGTGTAGATGAGATGTTGTATCTGAAGCGTAATTGTTCGCAGGATGCAAAGACATTATCTACATACAAGTCTCTAAGTGTCTTAACCCTGGACATTTTTCAGACACTGTATATGTTTAAGAGGATGGAAAAAGGTGGTTGTTATGTAGAGGTGCAACAGATAAAAGCTTTTCTGTCTTAAATTGCTTCATACATTCCATATTCTGAGAGAATGAAAGGTAATTGGATTTTTAGTGTAATGACGGTAGTTTATATTAAATGGGGCACAGAGAAGGGAATATGAAGAAGCACTGCAAGATTGTATTCTATTGCAGACCAGCATTGTGGATATTAATCAATTTGTGTCAATGTCCAGGGGCCTCATGTATAAATGGTGCGTATGCACAAAAATGTTGCATACGCCCATTTCCCAGCTTACATCATGATGTATAAAAACTAAACTTGGCATAAAGCCAAGTACATTCTCACACCAGCTCAAACCATAGCGTACACAAGTTTTGGGCTGGGTTTTGCAAACTGGTGGCACCCAGTGTCAAAGCAGTGTTACTGTTCCTGGGTGGCTTCCCTTTATTTATTTGATTCACATCCCTGACACGGCTTTATCCACTGGCATTAACTGCATATTGTTTTTTAGTTTAAGGTATCTGATTGTAATCAACCCGTAACCATATAATGGTGCACAGAATGGCGAAACAATTCCAAATATTATAGCTGCTTTAGCATTGTTACTCTCAGTGCACCATTGAGTATTTTTTTAACCCAGTGTATCTGAGTGTGGAATCACAGCTCTACAGGAGCTGATCAGAAAGCTCTACAGTAGATTGTGTCAAGAGCGGAGAGAATTATTGGGATACAGCTTCTAGCACACACTGTCTCAGCCATGCACACAGTCTATTTGAACTTTTCCCATTCAGCAAATACTTCAGAGCCTTTCCTGCACAAACCTCGCGGTTCAAAAACAGTTTCATCCTAAGTGCTATAAACGCACTCAATCAGTCCATCTAGTGCTCCCAGTAGAACTGTTTGTATTTACAAGTACAATTACCTCACTGTAAACTTGCATTACAGTTGTAATATTTTATAACCTGAGCCACTTATGCTTTTATATCGTATATTTTTCATTGTTTTTTATCGTATTATTATTACTATTGTTTTTGTTGTTGTAATTTTACCATTTTATAGGAAAATAAGTTTATGGAGGATTTGAAAATTGAATCTCATTGTACCATACAATAACAATAAAGGAATTCAATTCCATTTAATAGAAGAGAGCGCATATTTACAGATGATGACGATGGCTTCTAAGTCGATTTAGATTTCCAGGCGCTATCTTCTTGGAGCTCTTGATATCATTTTTCAAATGAAATGAAGTAAAGTATATATATTAAATTATACAGATAAATTTTTTAACTTCATGTAAATAATGTATACTGTTATTAAACGTGTTGACACGGTGAACAGTGGTAACAATGAACTGGATTAGTCCTGTCTCACGTTGTATGCTTCCTGGGACTGGAGCAACCCTGGATGGCTAGATAGATGAAATTATTAAACATGCAGTACGAAGATATTTTAATGTTCCTTAAAAGTTTTGAAGAATCGCCGTCTAAGCTTACAGAAGGCTTGACATTTATTAAAGAGCCGATTGTGTGGCGATTGGTTACTTGGAGAAAGAAAAGGAAGGACAGGAATTGGGGGTTAGTACGTTTGAAAGAGACAGTACTGCTGCAATTAATTATTTCATTGAGGGTCATGGACGGCATAGCAAGCATCTTATCGCTACCATTGCACCACTGTGGCCCCATCTTTAATACATGCTTTAATTCATTCTACCATGAAAATGATATCAAGTGTACAACTTAGTATTTAAATTGTTCAGAGAGCTGTAATATCATAAATGTAATGTATTCTTTGTCCTGTCAGCATAAGAGAAAGCCGGTTTAAGAAGCAAGTAATGATTCCCACACATAGAGTACATAGAGGAACATACAGAATATGAAGCATTTAACGTGCTACTTTAGCTACAATCAGATTTGAGAAACTAGTAAATTAGAACTTTTTAAGATTAAGTTTATGATGTTCTACTTTAATGACAAAATAAACTACGTGATTAAAGTGGAAATTCCGAGATTGAAGTTGACATTATGAGCTTTTTTTTCCACTGTGTCCCTATTTTTCTCTTTCCTCTGTACCCTAATAAGCTTCCATATGACACTCAGATGGTGGGCTACAACTCGCCTTTTCACGGCGACTTTGATATCTGACAACTTCTTTTTTATTTCGGGCACTGTGTGACTTACTGAACTTGAACTTTCGATCAACTTTCTTTTGTTGTTTATACAACTGCTTAAACCAACAAATACTACGTTTTTCCTTTCCTCCACTTGGCATTTGCTGATATTCTTCTTTTTTCCCCGTACTGTATTTTTGCCATTGTCTTTTCACAGAACACTGTGAAAAACCATTATTTTTAAGAGTGTAGGGCAAGACATATCAAAATTTAAAATTTTATCTCTTACCTGCTTTTGACTAGTAATGTAACTAATTTTACATAAACCACTAGAACCATCCATTGCATCATTTATATCTGGATGACCATACCCAATTTCAATCAGCAATTTGGAAAACATATTTCTCCAATCTGTACCAGTTTGCACCTTCATGTTAGTAGAGAGTGGAGCTTTTTGAAAATGATGCCAAGTAAGTAATTGTTTGAGGCAGGCGTTCACCCCATTGGACCTCCGGTACCTCCGAAGACCACAAGGAAATTCTGATGAAAATTGCTTAGAATAAGAACAGTGATCCAACACATGGTAACATCACTCTTCCTCACATTTTTCAACATTCAGTCTATGGCCTCAACTGCTTGTTTTTGGCCATCATGCACTAAGCCAACACCATTTAGGAGTACATTAGAAATATTGCTGTTTATGTGGATGCTGCAAACTACACTTTCAGCTCTTTCTATGTGGAATAAGCTTTGCATATAAGTATTTAATTTATGTAGCACATTTTGTACTGTAGTCACTAACTTAATTCACATTTGCATATTAGACATTACAATTTCACTCTAACTTTAGTGATCATCAAAATATGTTGGTGGGAATTTGTTACTTTCATTGTCAGGGTTAACTCATGTGCCGATTATGTGGCAAACCTGCCCTTGAACTTTAAAAGGAGACACAATGTTACCCTGCAATATTTTGGTTGCACCAAAATAGGTCATATTAAATACGTCATTAAATGTTCTAAAACTCTACACAGTTATGGGACTCGGGATGCTCCCTATGCAATAGAGATGGAGGGTTTTGAATACTTTGAAATGGGGGCAATTTGGTTTTGCCAGAGCAGCAACAGAGACCCTTTCACTCTCCTTTCAACCTTAGAGCTTAGCAAATCTTTCCAACAGTATCTGATGTTTGACAAATTTCCATACTAAACACCAAGGTGATATCTTTATCTTCCTCCATAGCCTAGCCACCTCTTTAATGTATGCTTATGGTTTGCAGACTAATACTCATATATTGTCTGTTCTGCCTCCATGTCATGTAAACCACTGTGATGTACTATATGGTCTTCTCTGTTAAGTGAACAGGGAGGGGTTGAAAGAGGTGGCTTGAGGCATGTACTTTGCAAAGGCTAGAGGCAGCTGAGAGTTTTTGGTGTTTTCTGTGGTGAGTTAAATAAAAAATACATTTTGCTCTTAAAAACTTGGGTTTTGCTTGCCACTAAGGAACCGTGCAGGAATTCTTAAAGCGTTTTTCCCTTTAGAAGGGTTTATTTTTGCTTTTTTTCACCTGCACAAGAGCAAAAGTAGCTGGATGTTTGGAGGTGCACTTGGAAAAGTTACTTGTACTTGTATTTGTACATGTACTTGTTCTTGTTATGTGTAACTGAACTAGCATCGAGGAGGTAGGGTAGAAAGCAGCAGTAACTGATATCAGCATTTGTAAGCAAATAACCGCATCTTTTAGTTTAAAAGAAAAAAAAAGGCTGCGGTTGACTTCAAATCAATAAAGGGGAAGGCTTAGTGATGCTAAGGTAAGCGGCCAGCGTTAAGACGCCTATCAGGCACAAGGGGCTGAAGGAGCAGATAAGTTAGTAAAATTTTATTTATTTCATTATTTTAGATTTAACAGTTCTTACCAGTCCAGAGGTAGAACAGTTAAGCGGGCAAAAGTGTAAGGGTTAATTAATACAGGATAATACAAACAGTATGAGTGAAGAGCTTTTAAGTAAGGAATAAGAGGAGCACAAAGTTAGGAGAATAGACAGAGAAAAGTAAAGTTAACCCCTTAGAAGGACAAACTGCAGGCAGCTGAGACGGAGAACAGTACAGGAGCTTAAGGGGACAAGGTGTAAAATAGCTATAGCAGTTCTTAGTGTTACCATTTAAGTTAAATCATTTGATTTTAACAAAAAAAGAAGTTAAGACAGTTTTACTAATCCTGAATCAATTTTAATAATGATTGCATCAGAAACAGTAAAGGGGAATTAAAAGATACAGACAATAAAATAGTGGATACCCTAAACTTACATCTATCTGAGGTATTCACAAGTGAGCAAGTGGATAACCTCTCAGCGGTAACAGGGACTACTAAGGATGTACTGAGGGATTTGGAAATTGTAGAGGGAGAAATACTGCTCATATTAAATAGGCTGAAATCAAACAAATCGTCAGGGGCCTCATGCATAACGCTGTGCATAGAATTCGCACTATAACATGACGTAAGCACAAAAGCTGAAATGTGCTTACACACAGAAAAATCCAGATGCAGGAATCTGTGCGTACTCCAACTTCCACATTCTTCCGCTCCATAAATCCCGGTCAGCGTGAAAAGTAATGCTTGTGCACGTGCGTGCTGTCCCGCCCAAACTCCTCCTAGAATTACGCCTTATTGACTATTCAAATCAATATAAATAGCCCAAAGAAGTTGATCGAGTGACATAGCGTGTCGGAGAAACTCGAAAGCTCAAGTTCACAAAGTCACACAGTGCCAAAATAAAAAAGAAGTTACATATCAAAGTCACCGTGAAAAGGCGAGTTGTAGCCCACCATCTGAGCCTATTAGGGTACAGACAAAAAAAATAGGCACACAGTGGGAAAAAAGCACGAAATGTCAACTTTAATTTCGAAATTTCCACTTTAATCACGTCGTTTATTTTGTCATTAAAGTAGAACATTATAAACTTCATCTTAAAATCACTTAATCTACTAGTTTCTCAAATCCCATCGTAACTAAAGTAGCACGTTAAATGCTTTGTTTCGTATTTGATCTTCAATGTGCTCTATGTGTGTGAATCACTACGTGCTTCCGTTCTTTCTCTTTCTCTGAAAAGACACAGAATCCATTACATTTGTGATATTACAGCTCTCTGAATAATTAAAATACTGAGATGTATATGTGATATCATTTTCATGATAATTGGAATGAAAACATGTTATTAAACATGGAAACACAATGGCGCAGTGATTGTTCATGTCTCACACAAGATGCTGTTGTGCCATGCGTGACCTTCGATGAAATAATTTATTGTAGCAGTACTGTCTCTTTCAAAAGTACTAACCTCCAATTCCTGTCGTTACTTTTCTTTTCCCAAATACCCAATTGCCACACAATCGGCTCTGTAATAGACGTTAAGCCATCTGTAAGCTTACAACAACGATTCTTCAAAACTTTTAAGGAACATTAAAATATCTTCATAGTACATGTTTAATTATCCTATCCATCTATCCTTCCAGTGTTGCGCCAGTCTCAGCAAATCTACAGCGTGCAAGGCAGGAACAATACGTGAACCTGCTAGCGCTGCGGCACCGTGTCCTAACATGTTTAATTATTAACAATACAGATTATTTAAATGAAGTTAAAGTTTTATCTGAATAATATAATCAACATATTTTGCTGCATTTCATCTTAAAAATGATATCGTCATCATATGTAAATATGTGCTTTATAAAGTGGCACAGGTTGTGTAATATTATAACTGTAGTGCAAGTTTACATTGGGGTAATTGTAATTATAAGTACAAACAGTTCTACAAGGAGCAATTGATTGAGTGCGTTTATAGTTCTTGGGATGAAACTGTTTCTGAACTGTGAGGTCCGTACAGGAAAGGCTTTGAAACGTTTTGCCATGGCTTTGGCAGCATGTGCTTGATGCTGTATACCGATAATTCTCTTTCCAATCAGCTGCTGCTGTGATTCCCCACTCAGATACAGTGATATAAATACTCAGAGTGGTGCAGTGAGAGTAATATGGAAAAAGATGATCCGCTGTGGCAACCCTTAAAGGCAGCAGCTGAAAGAAGAAAAAGAAGAAGAAGAAGATGGTGCAGTGAGAATAACAATGCTAAAGCAATTATTGTATTTGGAATACTATGGCTATTCCCCGGGCCATTATATTGTTACAGGTAATCTACAATCAGATGCATTACACTAATAAATAATATGCGTTTAGTTTTAGTGTATTTATAAAGCCATGTCAGAAATGTGGTTCTAAGAAATAAAGGGTAACCACACAGGAACAGTAGCACTGCTTTGATGCTGGGTGCCGCCAGTCTGCAAAACCGAGTGGAGAACTTGCGTACAACAGGGTATGAGGTGCTGTGGAAAAGTGCGTGGCTTTACACCAAGTGTAGATTTTATACATCGCGATTTGAACATGGAAACGTTCTTACGCAACATTTCTGTGCGTACGCACCATTTATGCATGAGGCCCCAGGACCAGATAATATTTACCCTCAAGTTCTTAAGGAGGCCTATGAGTACATATATAAATCTTTGACACATATTTTTAGGAAGTCACTGCGCACTGTAGAGATTCCAAAGGACTGGAAAATGGCAAATATCAACCCATTATATAAAAACTGTGACAGGGCAGATCCAGGCAACTATAGGCCAGTAAGCTTAAAATGCATCACAGAAAAATTAATGGAAGGAATTATTAAGGTTAAGATTGAGCAACACCTGGCAAGTACAGGAGTTATTAGGAACAGTCAGCATGGGTTGGTTGTGTTTTACTAACATGCTGCAATTCTATGAGGAGGCAACAAAAGGATATGATCAAAGTGGACCATTTGATATTATTTATCTTGACTTTCAAAAAGCTTCTGATAAGGTGCCATATGAGAGGTTGGGCATCAAACTAAAAGAAGTGGGAGTTCAGGGTGATGTTTTTAGATGGGTGCAGAATTGGCTCAGACACAGGAAGGAGAGGGTGATGGTGTGATGTTAAAAGTGGTGTTCCACAGGGGCCAGGGCTAGGGTGGCTGCTATTTTAAATATATATATAAATGATTTAGATAGGAATATAAGTAACAAGTTGGTAACAAGTTAATTTTGCACTTGATACCAAGATGGATTAGCAGATAGTGTGGAATTCGTTAAATCATTACAAAAGGATTTGGACAACATACAGGCTTGGGCAATTTTGTGGTAGATGACATTTAATGTCAGTAGATGTAAAGTATTACACTTAGGAAGTAAAAATGTTTGGTTTGAATAGATAATGGGTGGTCAGAAAATCGAGAGTACACCTTATGTGAAGGATTTAGGCGACATACTGGACTCTAAGCTATCGGCTTCCCGACAGTGTTCAGAAGCCATTAAAAAGGCAAATAGAATGTAAGGTTATATAGCACGATGTGTGGAGTACAAGTCCAAGGAGGTTCTTCTCAAGCTTTATAATGCACTGGTGAGGCCTCATCTGGAGTACTGTGTGCAGTTTTGATCTCCAGGCTACAAAAAGGACATAGCAGCACTAAAGGTCCAGAGAAGAGCGACTAGGCTGATTCCAGGACTACAGGGGTTGAATTATGAGGAAAGATTAAAAAAGCTGAGCCTTTACAGTTTAAGCAAAAGAAGATTAAGAGGTGACATGATTGAAGTGTTTAAAATTATAAAGAGAATTAGTACAGTGCATCGAGACTGTCATTTTAAAATGAGTTCATCAAGAACACGTGGACACAGTTGGAAACTTGTTAAGGGTAAATTTCACACAAACATTAGGAAGTTTTTCTTTACACAAAGAACAATAGACACTTGAAATAAGCTACCAAGTAGTGTGGTAGACAGTAAGACTTTAGGGAATTTCAAAACTCAACTTGATGTTTTTTTAGAAGAAATAAGTGGATATGACTGACGAGCTTTGTTAGGCTGAATGGCCTGTTCTCGTCTAGATTGTTCTAATTCTGTGCCTGCAGTCTTAACAGCACTCACAGAATTTCAAAAGATCTCTAGTCTCAGAATTAATTTGAATGAAAGTGTACTTTTTCCAGTGAATTCTCAAGCATATAATATTAGATTAGATATCCTACCTTTTTTCATTGCAGAACAGTTTAAATACCTAGGGGTAAACATCACAAGTAAACATAAAGCTCTTTATCAACAAAATTTCGCCGTCTGTATGGAAAAAATTAAGCAAGACTTGCATAGATGGTCAACCCTTCATCTCACACTAGCTGGAAGAATTAACACTGTTAAGATGAATATTCTTCCTAAGCTCCTTTTTTATTCCAAAACATTCCAATATACATTAATAAATCATTCTTTAAGTAATTAGATTCAACAATAACCTAATTTATTTGGAATTCAAAACATCCACGCATCCAAAGAGCAAAAAGGCAGAAGGCGGCATGGCTCTACCTAACTTCCAGTTTTATTACTGGGCAGCAAATATACAGGCGATAAAAACCTGGACACAAATAGAAGAACATACACAGGGTTGGTCCACAATAGAAGTAAAATCCTGCAGTACTTCTTTGTATTCCCTGCTCTGTGCTCCAGTAAACACACGTTATTGGCAATAAACTAATAACCCAATTGTGCTTCACTCACTTAGAATATGGAACCAATGTAGAAAGCATTTTAAGACGGAGAAGCTTCTATCTGTGGCACCTCTGCAAGAGAACGACCTCTTTCAACCTTCGCAAACATATGCAGTTTTTAATATCTGGAAAAAATTTGGAATTAACTTGCTTAGAGATCTTTATATAGACAACGTCTTTGCATCCTATGAACAATTGCATTCCAAATTTAACATTCCAGCTACACATTTCTTTCACTATCTTAAAATCAGGAACTTTGTTAAACAGAACCTTCCTGATTTTCCTCATCTTGCACCCTCATCCATGCTGGAAAAAATATTGCTCAATCTCAAGGACTTAGACACCATCTCTACAATATATAAAATCATTTTACAATCCCTCCCTTTCAAAGATCCAAGAGGACACTGGGAAAAAGATCTCTCAATTAATATATCAGGAAAAGAGTGGAAAGTAGCAATGCAGAGAATTCACTCGAGCTCCATATGCGCAAAGTATACAATTATACAACTCAAAATTATATATCGAGCACATCTGTCTCGTCTAAAACTCTCCAAAATGTTTCCAGGGCATGATCCAACCTGCGAACGCTGCAACCAAGTCCCAGCCTCACTAGGTCACATGTTCTGGGCCTGCACCAAATTAACATCATTCTGGACCAAAATTTTTAATTACCTTTCAGATAGCCTTGGTCTCACAATCCCTCCTAACCCATTCACAGCTGTGTTTGGGGTTCTTCCAGATGGGTTTAAAGTGGAGAAAGACAAACAAATTGTGACTGCATTCACTACACTTTTAGCACGCAGACTTATTCTGCTAAACTGGAAGAATCCAAACTCTCCTCTTTCAAGTCAGTGGGAAACCGATGTGCTATACTATTTGAAATTGGAAAAAATCAAATACTCAGCTAGAGGATCCGTACAGACTTTTTTCAAAACATGGCAGGATCTAATCAGTAATATTTTAAAATAAGCACATAAAGCACAGAGAATTTATTAATTTAGGTATGTTTACAAGCCTTAAATTTCACACCGTTTGCCTTGCTCTCTCTCTCAGGGGTGGGGATCGATTTGTCCTTAACTCAATTTCTCTTTTTGTAAAAACTTGATTGATTTGTATGGATTGCAGTAAAATTTATAAAAATATAATAAAAAAAATAGATTGTTCTAATATTCTAATATCAGCAGTGAAACACAGGATCTGGGTAGTCTCAGGTTCTGGTTTCCAGAAGGTCCATTGACTTTCTGCTTAAAAATTAAGACAGGCTTCCTAATGATTCACAGCTTGATTTTTCCTCAAAGCTGACATTTGCTTTGAGAATAGCTTTCATATTATTGCAAAAAATAAACAATCTTTGCTTTGTTAGAAACTGACGTAATTTTTAGTCATTTCTAAGATGACATTATGAAAATGTTTGTTGCATAGAAGAAATATCTGAAATATATTATTGTGCACATAGAATTATTAGCCCAAAATGTCAAAAATATGCAGTATTTAGACAAAATATGACTGCTGATCCTAAATACTTAGAAGATTCGACGTAGTTTTGGGGTTTCAACTACTTGAAGTGGTTGGCACAATATGGCTTTAAATGCAACAGACAAACAGCACTGGGCAGGTTGTAACAGTAGTTAACAGTAAAGATACTTACCTTCCAAGCAGCTGCTTTCCTCCCCTGACTAACTGCTTAGAAAACACTTATGTTCTTCTTTGATTATAGTTTTCACTTGCCTTTTTTAATAGATCCATGCCTTCCCCAGATGGAGTCACATGTTTAATAAAATGATATATATCACCATATAGTATGTCATAACACTGGTTCTGCCTGATTGTGGTATCCAGATGCCCTACAATCCACATTGGAATGTTTCTGAGTCACATTCAGTTGTATTTGTGTGAAGCCAGAAAAGCACACAACCATACATATGTGCGAAAAGACATCATTGCACTTAACTTTTTTCTGTAAAAAATGTATTCCTTAATTATCTTCCAACTTTCTGGAAACTATGTGGAATCATTTATGTGTGATACTTGGAAAAACTTACACTACATATGTACAAAAAGAGACCAAGTCAGCTTTATTCATGTACATTATTTTAAAAAATTATGCAGTAACAGATCTTGGAGAAACACTTAGTTGAGAGCATATATAAAACTCTGAGAGAAATGCTCATTTTGGATGAAAGCACGTTTTGTAATATTAGACATACTTGAACAAGGTCAGGTTTCAAGACTTCCAGATGTTTAAATACTATTACTGCTGCTGAGTACACACTGATATCCAACATAACAGGCAGGCAGGGCACATTTCTTTAATGAAGAATTGAAATAAATAACTGGAAATAAGAAAGAATGCTAAAGTTTTGAATAACTACTAGTGTGATCGAACATCAGGCTTCCGTGGATAAAAAAAAAAAAATCATCTTTCTATGTAATTGTTAACATTAAGCTATAACAAAATGTGGCAAACCTGACAGTCTCTAGTAAAAACGTGCATTGTTTATAATGACTTAAACAGTTCTCTCCTCAAGTAGTCACTAATTAGGTTGATAGAATAATTTCTTTCATCCTGAATTGAGAGTGAGCAGCATTTGTTTCAACAGTCCTTATAAATAGCTCAGCATGTTAGATATAAAGCAACATTAACTGACCAACCTCATAAACCAAATGGAACAAAAACATGTAACAACGAAAATAATCACAATAGCATAACCAATAAGGCTAAAAAAATTCTATAAAAAAAGGCTAAATTTTATTGACACCACTCAGGATAAATCTCAGGGAAGAAAAGTTCAATAGACAATAGAAGTGGAAGATAAAACAAATACACGGCTAAATGGGCATTGTTAGTCTTATATATATATATATATATATATATATATATATATA